>CAKMXS010000050.1:0-517874 GCA_928852645.1 Mycosarcoma mackinlayi | reverse complement strand
CTGTTAATGGAACAAAGTGTCTTCTCTCTCCGCTCGCTCCTCTGCTTCCTCTCTGCGCCCTACAACCAACAGCATGCATACTGACCAGCTGGCGGGGTTGAAGAAGATCGACCAAAGAGGATCGCCGTACCGTAGGCGCTCTCCTTTTGAAACACGTACACATGCGATCGACGCAACACATGCTCCCCCGGAAGTTGAATCGGACGACGTTCCCACACATCCACACGCGTTCATTCAACCATTCAGCTTGGCAAGGCTTGGCCCCGCCTTGGCCGTTCAGCTAATCGTAGCTTCGTCTCCACCAAGATCGCGCTCTCGATCCCACTTCATTGCACGTCTCTGCTCTTTGCTTTTCCACCGTCATTATACTTCCAAATCGACATCGAAGCTTGTCTTGATCAATCTTGGCCTGCTAGAAGCACCCACCATCGTCTTCAACGCAGGATTATTCGCACATCAACTAGCCGGCGCTTCTTTTCACTGTCATACGACACCTAGGCCTCGATCGACCTCCTGCTCGGTTCGTCAGCACCATCCGCTACAGAGGTCTCGACGTCTCTCTCATCTTTGGACCTAGTACATGCTACCTTGACCTGGCGCCGCGTAGATTTGCTCTAGTGTAACGGATCTCATACAATAGAAATAGCAGCACGAGTTGCAGGTCAAACAGTTGGTCCTAGTCCACCACAACCGACTTGGGCCGCTTGCATCTCTCTTGGACCACTGTCAGCACCGTGCACATGTACAAATAAAGGCGCACCTCGCCGATTCGCGAGACTAGGCTCAAGCACCGTTAATACGCCGCGCTGCTCTGTACCCTCTCCGTTCGGCCCTTGAGGGCGCAAACTGGCGCATAATAGCACCGACCAGCAAGCTTCGCCAGCTTCCCTTCCACAGCAATGCCCGACATCGATCGCCCTCGAGCCCCCATTCTGGTCGCTTCACACCTGCCAACAGGTCCTGCCTATCCGTCTCAGCCCATGCATAAGCCTGCTCATCACTCTGACCCGCTCAAGGTATCTGCCGCTCATCGTAGCCCGCTTACGCCTATCAGCCACATCGCGACCAATAGAAGGCCAGGTATCGGCGGTCCAGCAGCACACAATCTGCAACACTCAAAGCCACTGCCCTCAGTGCCCAAGGACGTCGGCGCCGACGACGGCTCGGATGATGACGGCACCGAGCTCGTCCACCATCCTTGTCCTTCGCACTACGATCACGTCGAATCTGACATTTCGAGCGCTTCGGCAAGCAGCGCCACTAGCAGCACGGCATCCTCGCCCATGGAATCCAACTGGCACGAAACCTCCCTTCGCAATCAGGTGGCCAAACTTGATATTCAGTACACAGATGTCGACTTGACCCAAACAGAGCCACCGAGCGTCTTTGGCCTCCGTCGTCGAGTCATTGCTGCTGCTTTGGACCATGTCGCCCATCAGCGCCACGATGATGCACCTACAGAAGGCTCCAGCAGCTCGAGGCGGTTTCAGGAGGAAGGATTGTCCAACTGGCTTGCGATCCAAGCATCCGCCAGTCCGTGGAAGGAAAAGATTCTGCGTAAGAAGCTTTCCTTTGGTAAGAAGCAAGCCAAGGCAGCGTTCGCAGGCCAACCTTCGGTCCATGAGCCCATGCCGAACTCTGCAGCATCATCATCGCCGCACTCGACAGTAGCGAACAAGACCAGCTTGACGGCTAGCTGCTCTATGCACGACAAGGTGCTCAGACGCGACAAGGAGCTCGCCGAACGCGAAGTCGACTTTGATCTAGTCGTCTTGAGTCGCTTCGAAACGGCACAGCTCAAGATGACGATCTACACGGAACATCGACAGGGTAACTGGGTGGTCAAAGGTGCCGCGCCATCCGGATCCAAGGTGCTCGACGAACCGCCTTTGATCTACAGCCCTTGGGATTGCCAGATCGACAGCCGGGCAATTGTCGAGCGCAAAAAGTTGCGATCGTACGTCGAGCTCAGCGACACGACGTGTGCTGTTCGCTGCACCACCTGCAGCAGCGCTCACCATCAACGACTCGGAAAAGCGCCTGAGTCATTTCGCATCCACACGGGCAACACGGTCGCATGCAAGCACTGTCAAGGCAGTGGCGCCGTTCAAGCCACCTACGTTGTCTGCGTGACGCTGCGCCAATCGAACTTTCTTCCACTCACCATGCCTGCGCGGCATCGAGCGGGCAAGCTGCAAAACGCGTTTCGCGCCTACCTGCCCAAGACTACCAGAGCCATGTCGCACATCGACGTGCTTCGCATGCGCTCCATGGAAAACATTCGATCGTGCGCGCTTCGCGTGGGACGGGCCCATCACAGGGAGCACGACGCTCGCCTTCTCATGGCTAGAGCGGTGTTGGAACGACGTAGTTGCAATAGTGTTGCAATGATCAACCGACGCAGCGGAATGTTCCGCACGTTCGACGTGACCGACGGCGGATCAGTTCGAGGAGGAGCTGGGCTAATCGAAGAAGAGAGTTGGATCGTCGAGACGCCCGAATTGGCGGATGCACTTTCTCGACTTCCTATCACATCGTTGGTTCGACCAGAAGCGACATATAGGTTTGTCGATCTGGAACTGGTCGACATGGCCACTTCCAAGAAACTCAGCTTGATGGTGAATGAGACTCGATCGCCGAGTGTGTACACAATGGGCAGCAGTGGCGACGAGCCCTACTCGCCATCTGCGCTTTCGTTTTTCCACCGTGCCCAAGATCCCAGCCAGTGCGGCGGGTACACTTCTCGCGACTCGCATACGCTTCGTGGCATTCACCTCGGCCCTTCAGCGCACTCGACCCCGGATGAATTCAAGATGCGAGCCGGGCATGGCTCGAACCCGGTCGCATCCTCATCGTCGTCGTCAGCGTCGTCACGACGCTCGTTTGCATCTGCCAAACAGCGCACAAGCAGCACTTCGCATTGCAGCGGTATCGCTGCGCCGAATGGCACCACGCTGCGAACGATGGCGCGGACTGTTTCAACAGGTTCGGCTTCGACCATGCTCTCGGGTGGCAGCAGTGTGTCAGCCCAAACAGCCCTCAGCTACCGGACGGCTCCGGTAAGGCAGGTGTAGTTAGAGCAGCTGTCACCTCGTCCACAGACAGTGGAAGAGGAGAAATTTGGCCTGTCCAGTGCTCATTATAGATGCCTTCGTCTTTTCGACGTAGCAATGGGATTATTTGACTATGACCGATTCGATCGTGTGCTATCTCATCGAGGTAATTTCCCATTGCCTCTTGACGCCCTGATCACAATTAATCAGTCAAGCAGAGGACCACCGCTCACACAATGACAAGGAAGGAAAACAGGTGGTATTACACTGAGGACCGATCAACAACCCGTACATTCCGAAGCAATCAGAAGGAGCAAGGAGAAAGGGAGAAAGGGAAAAAGAGAGAGGGAGGGTAATGTTCAGTATTGGCTGTCAAATTCTGCAGAAATATCCGAGAGAGAAGAGGGGAAGAGGGGGAAACAAGAAGAGGACGCGGCGAGGGCGTAATTTTGAGAGTTGCCCCGTTCGCGCGGTGGGGCGTGTGTGCAACGCCAGCTTACGCGCAGAGACAACTGGGATCCATCCACACTCTAACCCCACACAAGACTCGCGAGCAGTATGACAAGGTGCGTCTCAGAAAGAGCGAGGGATAGATCGTGAGGACAGTGAGGCGATGGCCAAAGCAGCTATTCATGAATGCAGACGCGTCGGCGACGCGCTTTGTGGGTTCGAGGGCAGAGAGGGGCCACGATGGGCAGCAGGAGATGGAGCGAGACGGACTTACAGGTTCGACGGCCCTTGAGCACACGTAGTGATGGCAACGAAGCTACTTCACGTCTTGATTGGACCGCCATTCTAAGCGTCCGTTCGTGGCATCAAAGTGTTGGAAAGAGGGGCACTAGAAGAAGCACAAGAAAAGCGGCATTTAAGCCTTGTTCTTGGGGTTCTCCTTCGAGGAGGCCCACGAGGTGGCGGCCAGCTTGAAACGCTCCTTGTGCGCGAGCTGAGGCTTCTCAGTCTTGAGCTTGGCGAGCTGCTCCTTCATGTATTTGTTGTAGGCCGAGGTCTTGCCCTTCTTGGCAGTAGCAGCGGCGGTCTTCTTGGGAGGCATGATTGAAGTGTAGAAAACGGATAGGTTGAGAGGAAGGGTTGAGAATGAGTCGATGGAGAATCGAAAAGTATGTATGGAGGGAGGTTGGGAAGGAGGAAGGGGATGGGGCAAGGATGGATCGAGGGGGCCAGTATTTGAGGAATCTCAGCGAGCGAGGTCGAAGCGGATGCGTCTCTGAACACGTCTGTCTACAGTAGACAAGGCAAGAGACACGACTCGAGACTGGGACACGTTCGAGTGGCGCCTGTTGCAAAGGGGAAATGGTCGAAATGGCGAACGCACAAAGAGCGTGAAGCGCGGGAAAAGGCGCCAAAAGGTCCATCTAGAGGCACTACAGCCCGCTGTCCATGCTGCAAGTCAGAGCTCAGCCCAGCCGACCGCATCTAAATTGGAAACAGGAGAGAAGCTTGTCCAACAAACCGAAAGCCCCCCCACACGGCGACCCTTTTTTGGTGCGAACGGCCGCATGGATGGATGGAACGAGGCTGCGAATAGACGAATGCCGGGAACGCAGGTCTATGCATGAGCACGCTATTGCAGCTCTGGCTGCATTCCGAGAACACGACACGAATCTGGCGAAACCCTGATCGGCTGTGCGCAGCCGCGAGTCTCTCCTCTGCAGTGCGTCAAGGTATCAAGACCCAGCCCTGTTCCAGCCGTTGCCTGTACGAGCAAGTTCAGCACGTCTGGTGCGATTTCAGTATTGAATGCCGACAGACATCTCATCTCAACTCGAAGCGAAATCGAAGCGAGGAAGAGAGTCAATGAGGAGGCGTACGGCGAGTGGCTAGACCGTGTAAGAAATCAAGGGCCCATGCTCGTGTCGCGTTAGAATTGGATTTGCAAACAGCCTCTGAACCATTCTCTTCGACCCACTTGCCCTTGTTGACTTTGTTCAAGACACGACTGCATTGTGCGAGCATCCAACAGGACGCATGTCTCTGTTCTCTTCCCCTTTTTTCTCGTCTTTCAATCTGAAAGCCGTGTCAGTTCGGTTGGAGCAGCAAACTCGCTCCGGCTCTTCAGACGCTGCACGACACATTAAGCTTCAGTTCTTCATTGGTCGCACGAACAGTGGCAGAACAGGAATACTTGTTCTCCTGTTCCGTGCATTCGGGGCAACTCGACTCTTGACATGCTAGGCGACCAGAACTGAGTTTCAGCGCTTGCTCAAACACATTTGCGAGAGAGGGTGGAAGGGCACGAGAAGAATTGCCCCTCTAGAGGTAGCGGCAGCGGCAATGTAGCGGTGCAATGGAGAGGCCCACACAGCTCAAGTGCCTGTTTTCAAATTCAAACGCACAGCTTTGCATCTACTAAGGCTCCAACAGTGCATTCCTCGAGTGTCAAACGCTGCCACGGCGCGTCACGCAGACAAGACAGAGTACGGTCCCGTTTTAAAGCTTTTTCTGTTCGAAATGGCGGGTCTCGCGGTTTCGCTTCCGCTTCCGTTGTTGCTGTGGTAGTGGTCGGTTGCTGCTGCAGCCTGTGGCGATGCCGAATCCGCGCCTTCTTCTCTTGGGTCATGTTTGGCTCATATCTCCTCCTTGTCGCTCCGCAGCCAGATGAGCAAGAAGAAGGATTACAGGCTGCACCGAATCCTGCACAAGCACTGTCTAGACAAAGAGCAGTTTCAATTTCGGTATGGAAGGTGTTGCTGTGCAAATGCGAAGCTGTAACAAACTCATGTCTTTTTATGCGTTGTCGCATCTCTCGCACGCATGATCGATGCCGTTGCGGCTTTGCCTTGCCGCCAGAAATGGTTCGGGAGGCTCGAGTGAACAGATCCCCCCATCAGGAACATCGCTGAATTGGATAGGCTTGGTTCCTAGCCTCGTCTCAGCCTCGATCTCAGCATCGCTTGGGCTGCGTTTTGACAATGCCACATGTGCCGTCGGTTGTTGATTCCTGGTATGCGTCCATAGAGCAATTGGACATCGACATGGACAGGTCTTCTGGACGGTTGGAGGGAATGTAGCCACCGATGCCTTGCTATGGTGTGTACTGTACATTGGTTGACATCCGACGAAGGCGAGCTTTCGGTCCTGTCCCGATTGATGAAAGCTCGGTTTCTTCTCTTTGCTCGAATTTATTTATTTATTTGTTCAATTAATTCTGTCGGAGGGGAATCTGTGGGGAGTCAAGCTGATCCTCTGCCGATGTGTCTTGTTTCCACATCTTGGTCAGGTGAGCCAGCCATTTTCCATCTTTTTAGGTGTGGGTCAATTCAGCCGCCAAATTGACCGACGACACGCTTGCGCAACGGCTCATCCGAGCTTTCTCACCCACAAATTTGGCTCAGTTTGCTCAGTCTGTCGCTGTCAGAGTCATTTCTTGCTCTCGCTCTTCATCGTCATCATCATCATCGTCGTCACCCGTCGGTCCTGAATCTCGTTTCGACTACATCATAGCACACTCCGCACACGCCACTCAGATCAACAACATACTGACAACATCAGAGCTTCGCATCGGATGCTCTCCGGAGATCACCGAGATATTCTTCGCCCATAGCCTTCGTCGATCTACACGGCCAAGCTTGCCGTAAGGCCTGCCCTCCCACTGCACGTCTTCACCGACGCATCAGTAGACTTGAGTCTCATCGTCGGTCGACTACACACCATCTCTGCACTAGCGTGCCGTCAAGGCAATCGCATGGAGCCGCCAAAGGCTACCCCGCTCCAGATTCCTTCCGAGGATGACGTGCCCTTATTTGATCCCAGCGGCCTCAGCGCCTCTCTGTCTGCGGATGACTGGCACAACTCGTTCGATCTCAGCAGCGTAGCAGCATTCCGCCTAGGCATCGGCTCCCCTCCGTCTCAAGATGGCTCTGGTTCCCTTTCGGCGTCCATCGCCAACCTCGCTCGTTCCCAATCGCAATCGCAATCGCAGTCGCAGTCGCAATCGCAATCCCACTCCCGTAACCACACCAACTCGGATACCGCGGCCACCTCTCAACCACCACAACCGTCTTCAAACTCTCATTCCTCCTCTCATGACGTTGCACTAGCAGCCGACAAGTCGCACACTCTCGCAGATGATGATATTTCTCGACGAGGCAGAAGGCGCAGAAGCTCTGCAGCCAACGATGATGTCCAGCCGTCGTCCTTTGGCGTGCTTCCTGCTGCTCTCCCTCAGAAGGATACTTCTGTTGGTGCAAAGGTCCGCATGTGGTGGGAGCGAAGTGCTGCTGGAACACCAGAGGTCGAGACGAGCGACTCTTCCGTCGTCGAGCGTGGGCCTCCCGGGGTAGCGCTCCCCTCTCTCCGCACAGATGTATACGCAAGAGCGCCAGAGTCGCCTACAGAAGCGACCATGTCGCAGGACACTCCCTCAGACACAGTCCGTTCGCCAGCTGCCGACTTCCTCAGCGCCTTTTCCAGCCTCAACAGTGTCGTGCAGCCCACTGCGTCGTACGACAACCGCTCGCTTTCGTACAGCCCGCCTCGCCCAGGGCATCGCAGCCTCGGTGCCTCGCTCATGCGCGATGATACGCGCAACGGCTCGGCAGCGGCCCCAGGCTTTGGCTCGTTGCGAGGCCTTAGCAGTGCCGCAGCTCAGCTCTACGATACACAGCTGATCACCGCCCCCATTCCACCTCCTCGAAAGGACGACGAAGGTGCACGCGTCGGCCCTGCAGGCCGATATCTTCTCGGCAAAACCATAGGCTTTGGCGGCTTCTCCACCGTTCGTGAAGCTTGGGATTTGGAAGTGAAAGACCCGGCCGACCCGACCGCTCCCATCGTTGACGGTCAACGCAGAGGCCGCAGGGTGGCCGTCAAGATTGTTTACCATGATGGCACACGTGATCGTCAGGCGCAAGATGAAGCAGATGAGCAACAACAGCAGCAATGCCATGATCGCCACTCGCAGGAGCTACGCATATGGAAGAGTCTGCCGGTCCATCCGCACTTGCTACCGCTGCTGCATCACGAAAGCGTCACTTTGGACCCGTCCCGTCCCAATCACCATCGAGGAGGTGATGCAAGCGCAGAGCTTCTCATCATGCCCTACTGCGATCAAGGCAACCTGCTCGACTTTGTTCGCAGCGAGGCCGGTGCCAACGGCGTCATCTCCCCTGCTCCTAGTGGCAGTCTTGCCTTTGCACCGCCCGAGCAACGATCCGCCTCGAGCTCTTGGGTTGCTCCAGGCTCGGCGCGCTCGTCCACTCTGCTGTCACGCAGTTCATCGCTCCGCACATCCATGGACGATCCCAAACGGCGGCATTCGGGCTTGCGCACCGGTTCTGGTTTCATCGCGGCCCGCAGTACCGGCAACCCGCACACGCTGAGCCGTGTTGCATCTCTTTCCACCACATCGCAACTCCGTACCATTCCAGCAGGCCAAGAGGCTGATTCGATCGCATCGTCGCCTGTTTCCGCTGCAGGCAGCGTATCAAGCAGTTCAAGGCTGATCCGTAGAACCAACGGTCCAGCCGCGCGCAGCCAAGGAATTCCTATTGATGCGGCTCGAGAGACCATGCGTCAGCTCGCCTCGGCGCTCAGTACGCTTCACAACAAGAGCCACGTTCTGCACGGGGATCTCAAACTTGAAAATGTCCTCGGACAGGATCAGATCTCATGGAAGAAACGCCAACAAAGATGTGGTGGCGAATCTAGCGGCGAGGAGCATTCTAGGCAGAGCAGCGATGGCCTAGCGGATTCCATCGATTCGTTGGCTACGACTTCGGTCTCCTCAAAGCAGACGCTCGACGTGACGGACGTAAGAATGCCATGCTGGCGCATTGCCGATTTTGGTTTGGCCCAAGTCATGGATCCATCTCACGGCAGAGCCGGAGCACCAGGCGCACCTGCACTAATTCGCGCCCTGAAGGAGGAGGCGAGCAATGCAGGCACGCCGGGAATACCGAGTCGGAAGAAGGGCTTCAAGTCCGGTCGGGGAGGGTCTCTGGCTTACACTGCTCCCGAATTCCTTCGAGCCCAGGTGACACCAGGCACGTCGAGTCCCACAGCTCCTGAACTCGCGAGCGAAGACAGTGAGCTGCCTCCCGAATCGCCATTTGCTGCCGACATGTGGGCGCTCGGCTGCATCCTCTACGCCCTGCTTAGCGGGAAGCTGCCCTTCACGGACTCGTTCGAACCACGTTTGCAGATGAAGATTGCCAAGGCGCAGTGGGAGCTTCCTACAAGGCTGCGCCGCCGAGCCGAGCGGCTTGTAGCCTCGTCAACAAGCACGCTCACGTCGCAACTCAGTCAAGCAACTCGCAGCCTGGCTACGGATCGTTCCAACTCCATCGGCCCAGCAGACTCAGCCCACCGCTTCGCCTTCAAGCAGCAACGTCGATCCACCTCCGGCTTGGCACAAGGACTTGGCAGCCTCGCGGGCACAGATCTGAGCGCCTCGTTACCATCCTTGCTTCCTAGGGAGAGGCAATTGACCGAGCCTGCCACGAGTGCATTGCCGCGGCAGTCGGCGGCCGTCCATTCAGACCAAGTAGTAGGCTCGGCTCCCGGGCGCGCCGACCACCTTGAGCACTTTGAGATCAACCAAGTTGCCAAGGCCAAGGCCGACGTGGAAGAGGACCCAGAGTCGGACGAGGATTCGGATATCGATCCTTCTTGGGATGGACTCAGCTGGGATCGAGCGGCTGCGCGGCAAGTCCTGCACGGGCTGCTGGAGCCGGATCCGAGGCGAAGGTGGACGGTCGACCAGCTGTGCTCCAGCCCGTGGATTCAGCGCAACGGAACCGAACTCACAGCGCCTGCTTCTCCGCTCCACGCAAAGACATTGCTCGGCGACTCTTCCGCAATCCGAGGCACTCATACCGGCTTCATGTCCACAGCGACAAGGCCTGATTCTTCCACCCCAGCGTCAGGCGCGGCAGACACATCGGGCATGGATGCCGACTCAGCGGCCGTCGATGGCCACTCTCGGCGCAATGAGCATGGAAGGCGCTCGTCGAGTCTCGCTCGAACGCGCCCTGTTCAACTAGCGCTCGACAGTCCGGCGTCCGCATCGTCGTCGACGCAATCTCCTGCCTTGTCGTTGAGTGAGGAGGGCAACGGGAAGCGCCGATCGCGTTCGACTTCTCGCATCTCTATCCAGTACCGCGACTCGAGCCGTAACCGCAGTGCCGATGTCAGTGGAAGCTCTACGCCGAATCGAGATCGTGACCACGCTTGGGCCCACCATCCTTGTTCAAGCTCGATCAGCTCGCAAAGTCATGCATGGCTGCACTCTACCGGCAAGGAGCGTTGCGATAGCCCCGCCGATTCTGAGCGACAAGGCCGCATGCCAAGATCGAGGATGGCGGATCTTGACGAGAACACGATGTGGAACGGAGATGACAGGCCCAGCGGCAACAGTCGCGCCGGATCTCGTGAAGCGCCTTCTCTTTGCAGATCGGGTCCGATTGCCATTCGAGGACGGAGCCAATCGAGAAGCCGCAGCCGGCACAGCAGGGACTCGGCGTCTCCGGAACGTTTTGGTCAGAGATCCGTCTCGCGAACGAGGTCTAACTATTCGCTCTCGCATGATACGGGGACAGGCGCAGGTATTTTGTTTGGACGCAGCGCAGAGCCGCAGCCTGTTGTGGCACCCGTTGTGGCAGAGCATACGCAGGTCCAGCGTTCTTCGACGGCACGCAGCCGTTCGCGGGCACCCGACGCCTTGGCACAGATCCTGGATCGACAGCGCTCAAGAAGTCGATCACGAGTGCGCGGCAGTGTCGACACTGTGCACGTCGACAGTACATCGAGTTGCGGCAGATCTTTGCCCCGTACAAACCACAACAACAGCAGCAAAGCTTCGATCGAAATAGCCAAAGATGAGACCGACCAGGAAACTGGTCAAGAGGCGCGAGGGCGGGCGCGCGATCGAAGTTGAACAGCCAATTTTCCATTCCGTTTGCAACCGATACCCTTCACATTCTTGTGAATACCACTCTATAGCATTGTTCGCTCCTATCATTGCGGAAAACGATTCGATCCCGATCATGGAAAGCGCGATGTCGGGTGTGAATGGATGTCAGGACGTTGTTTAACCCCTTGGCGAGTGTATTGAGGCATCTGATGAGCAACTCACAGGTCGAAACGACGCTCGGATAGCGGAATGCGGATGACGGGAAATTTTTGCTGCGCCTCCGCGCTGAGTCTCAAAAAAAGTTGACTGAGGTGCTTCTCCTCCTCATGTCATTTGCTCTCTCTCTTCTTTTGAGAAGTCCAGAGGCAAGCGTAGCGTCGAGTCAGCGAGCCATGACCATGACTTCTCTCGCAGCGACAATACACTGTGGAGCCTAAGCAAACGGGAACGGATCTACTACATGCTCGACAAAGCTCAAGCCGAGGTCGTGTTGCTGCTGGAGTTTAGCTTGATCTCGGCGAATCGCCAGGTCTTGGTCGACAGCCATGGCCGAGCCACCGTTTCAGATGCCAGGACACCGGTGGGATCCTGAAAAGAAGCGGTTCTTCAAGATTCTACCGGGTCCTAGCAGCGATGCAGTATCAGGCTCGGCTTCGGCGGCCAGAAATGGAGGAGCTGCTTCGTCCAATAACAAGAAAGGCAAGCAGCGACAAGCGGTCTGTCCAGAGCAACTTTTTGCCTCTACACCACGTCTTCCCGCCGTCGACATTCGCACGTCAGCGCAGAAGCTGTCTACTCACAAAAGCGCTTTTCAAGCTACAATTATGGACCCTGTTTCGCTTCGACACCAAGCGGCTTTGTCAGCCACCGCTAGGCAGACAAGTGGACAGGCCCGCATCGAAGCTACATACTCGCACCTGGCTTTGGGTACTGCCCGAAGACCGCTGTACCCTCACAAAAGGTCATCGACCATTGTCGGGCTTCAGACCGATGCGGATCGCCAGTCGCTCATTGTGCTCGATTCCGATACTGTCGTTCGGATCTTTCCTACCAACGACTTGTCTCAGGTTTTGCTTCGAATCAAGCCCAAGGCTGGTGTCGTAGAAGAGTCGACGTTCGTCTACAGGGGCTCTCAGCGACTGTGGCTTGGCTCTCAGGCTTCAGCAGGAATGCGCGGAGGCACATGGAATCTTTATGTTACTAAGCTACATTCCAGCACGACGGATGATAGCGTTCATGGCACCTTGCAGCCTCGGGCCCTGTCGGGAGATACGGACTTGGTCACAATCCAAGTATCCGAACGCGGCCGGGGTCAAGCTTCATGGGCCTTTGCCGAAATGGCCTGCCCATCTACTGATGCTGAAACAACAAGCACGAGTGACCGCGTGTTCACAATAGAGAGTCTACATACACGAACTGCTTACGCTCTTGCGAATGGAAAAACGGTCTGCGTTTCCGCTCATGATTCCTTATCTACGATGCGGGACCCGCAACCTGCTCGCAAACTCGACTGGCGCATTGACAGCGATGTCATGGCAGTCGCCTTCGACCTCCAGGGCGAGACCCTCTTCCTCGGCACCCGATCCGGTGTCGTCTTCGCATGGCGGTTGGACCACATGCACCCTCCCTTTGGAGCCACGAAGAAACCAGCTGTCAGAGTTCCGATCCAAGCCGACGGTTCCGTGACGAATCTTGCTGTAGTGTCTGCTACCGAGCTGCTCGTTGTACGCATCAACGGCACGATTCAACTGGTCGACATTCCGACGGGCGAAATCAGACAGCAGTACCTCGGTCATGTCAATTCGTATCAGTATAAGCTTGGATTCGCGGTCGACAAAGAGTTGCGTCTACTCGCCTTGGCCGGACTCGACCGTCGAGTTCGTGTTTGGTCGCTCGACTCACCGCTGCCGCTCGGCACTTGTCAAACCAGTCTGCGACCCATCTTTCACGCGGTCTTGCCTCACTGTGAGGGGCGCCAGCGAAACGAGAGTAATGCGCTGTACGACGAGTCGGATAGTGGCGAATTTTTCGAGGCCAATCCCACCTCGGATCGCGATCGACCGATTCGAAAAGGCTCGACTTTGAGCACCCTTGTTTTCCCCCGAGAGCCTCACGTCCTGCATTGGCACCCGCGCTACGCCTATGAAGGACTCGACCCATACGAGGTGCATGCGATTCGTCAGGGGCAACCTTCTAGCCTAGACGCAACGAGTTTGCAGTGGAAGGATCTCTTTGTTGGCGTGGGCGAGTGGCTCTATCAGTTCCGGTTCCCATGAGTCGTGCGGAAGATGCAGGACCAATGCCATGGATGCCTTGGGGTGGTGCCACGATCTTTCGAGACGCAATCATCCAAACAAGCCAGCAAGCAAGCAATGTGCCCCGTTGTAACACTAGACGGCCACTTGAACCTGTCCTCATTCACAAGACATCGGCAGGTAATAACACAGAGCACAGCACACAAGGTGAATGAAAATGTTGAGATGGCAAAGAAATGTCATTGCATTGAGAGTAAAACAAGACAAAGCCAACAGAGGTCTCAAAGGTTCTCACTGGGGGCGATCTTGCTCGTGTCGTAAGGAGACAAGCCTTCCCGATTGTTGAACTCATCTCACCGACCAAGCTCACTCACATTACACAGACAAGATGGATGGAGCACGGACAAAGCCACACCACCCCGCCAACATCGCCCGCATGCTTCCCGTTTCCTGAGTTGTCCTCTAATCCCTTGTCTCGCCTTGACCTTGATCTGTTGTTCTTACCGCTCGCATGTGCTTGTACTGTAGCTTGTGATGGGCCGGATGCGATAAGCACGGCTGCGCAACGCGCACGACACTTGCGAGCAAGGACAAAAGATCGAGGTGGGAGAAGAGGAAAGGGTAAAAGACGAGGACTGAGGCAATAGGAAGATGTGGGGAGGGGCGAGGTGTGACCCAAAGCCTAATTCGAGGCTTAAGAAGACGCTCTGGTGGACGTTTGGGTCAAGGGGAAGGAAGGAAAGAACAACACCACTAGAAAGACTAGTGGCTGGGATATATGGCGCTTGTAAAACAAACGTTAAGATTACACGTGTAAGGGGAAAGTGATGAACAACGCTCAGCTGGCGAGCAGCTGGCGTAACGTGGATTGAGGATGGAATGGGATGATGGATCGAGTGGTCAACTGCGTGTCGAACCAGCGTCGAGAGATCCCTTTTCTTTTGCTGGAAGAGCCTGCCACCGCCAAGACCCGTAAAGTCAGGCAGAGGATTATTTTTGCTAGAGTGGAAACAATCAGATGAAGCCGATGCGGTTCGAGACGTCAAGAGCATCCTGGTCAGGAGTCAAACGGACGAAAGCCTTCTTCTTGCCATCGGGGCGGATGAGCGTGTTGATCTTGGCGGCCGAGACGTCGTATAGCTTCTTGAGAGCACCCTCGATCTGGCGCTTGTTGGCAGCACGGTCGACGATGAAGACGAGCGTGTTGTTCTCCTCAATCTTCTTCATGGCCGACTCGGTGTTAAGAGGGTAGAGGATGGTGCGGAAGGCATCCATGCGAGGAGCGTGGGGGACGCTCTTGCGGGGGAAGCGGGGAGCCTTGGCCAAGTCAAGCGTCTTGGGACGACGGAAGGTGGTGTCGGTGCGGACCTTGCGAACCTTGGAGCCCGAAGTACCCTTGAGGGCGGCCTTCTTGGCGGCGGTGGCCTTGACGGCTTGGGGCTTGTTAGCAGCGGGCATGTTTCTTGATGTTGATGGGGATGGGTTGATCTGAGAGGATGATGGAGAAGAGAATGAATGACGAAAGGGACGGTTGACGCTTCACACTTGAGAACTCTGCCAGAAGCAGGGATTCGCAAAGGAAGAAAATGAAGAGCACGAAAAACACTCTAACAGCTCGAATAGTGCCAAACGCAGGTGATGAAAATAGAGTTCGGCCGACCATAAACTAAACGTCACCTGATAGGTTTGATTCGTCAATGTAAGATCGCCCAAAAATTCGTAGTTATTCCCCATTTGCATTCTTCATCCAGCGTGCGGCCTAACAGCTCCCGCTATTTCTTTAGAGTCGTTAGGCAGACAGCGACTGGTGTCTGGTCCAGCTCAGTTCCGTGAGCTTGACGCACGATCGCACGACCGCACGATTCCCAATTGACTTTCGCACTGTTAGAGGGAGGGGGTGAGGCCGGGACATCGCATTCGATTGGCGTGCAACGATGCCCACGAAGATCAGTCAGAAGATCGCGCAGACAGCCAAATGACAGAGTACAAACAGCATAGCCAACAAAGAAATGTGAGGCGCTTGATCCATCGTTGTCCTACATGCGATACTGCAATGGCGACTTGCGAGCCTCTGCCACAGTGATTGTATACCGTCTGTGGCTTGTCACCCGAGCATCCGGCTCTGCAATATCGGTGCACTGTACCTTTCGCCAGAATCGTCCTTTGTGAGAACCAATCCGTTCCGGTGCAATTGCCCGTGTCGCGTATCACATGCACTCCTCGATCGCATGATCAAGGCGATGGAAAAGAGGACAGCATGTGTAGGGCCAACTAAGGAGAACGATGGCTGTCGAGGTCAGCTGACGCGAAGCAGAATCAGATTTCATTCCGCAGACAGCAAAGCACACCGAAGGATATGATGGCTTTATCGGCTCACCCGAAGAGAAGCGTCGGGCGCGGGAAGCGGTCAAAGGCGGGGAAGCCGACCGCGAGTTTTTCCCGATGGTCAGCAAGCCACGCGCTGTCGTTCTGAAACTCAGCACGACTGCTCTACTGAACATCGGCGTGTTAGCCGACCCATGATAAACGTCGGGGTATCTCGACCGCAGGAACACACGGGGATGAAGACACGTCGCCGGTTGTCTGCTTGGGCTTGTCAGACAGTTGGTCAGTTAGCAGTCAGTCTGGTCTCGCCAAGATTCAATCTGGTCGGGACTGAACATTGTAGGGCGTGAGCGGAGAATTTTGTGGTTCCAGCGGAAAGCACTTGAGGGCCAAAGAGCTGATCTTCCACTTTCGGATGTTTCCGTGTCAGTCACGTTACACTGCGGCGGTCGTTGCTGCTGCTGCTGCCCTCATTGATGCTTTCAATGCTGACCAGACCCCCACATGATCAGTGGGCGCACTTTCTGTGAAGGGTGGTCAGCAATGCAGGCAGTGACGAGAAGATCTGCGAATGTTACAGTGGAATCGCACAGATCGAAAGCATCATCACATGAGTACACGAAAAGAGAAGGTGGCCAAGGAGCAAGACTGATCTCTGGCGAACGAATCAGAAGGAAGCTTCATTGTCGTGCCTGATTGTGATTTGTGCACGGATCTACCGCCTGTTGACTTCGTGCAGGTCAGCACAGCACAGCGATGAAGAGCTGTGCCGAAGCCCACATGCGCCCGCGTGCCCACCCCAAGCCCAACAAGGATCTCTTATCTGCAGGTGTCAGCGAGCTTATCAGGATGACCGGGCCTACTTTGGGTTATCAGTGAAGACGAAACCGTGCTATCGAAGAACAAAACTTTTGCGAAGGAACATGAATGCGTTCAAGCACATGTGCGACCAAGAGATGGGGCGAAGATACGGCAAGCCATCAGAAAGATTTCCTGCCCTATCTCAGCAACGAATGCAACATGCACAGGACGAGGAACAGATTCGGTCAAACAGACATCTAATGATATCGCGATGCGAGCAAAAAAAAGGCCAGGAAGGTGCGAGGGGACGAAAGATGACACGCTGCTGTGCCGCTCCTGTGCCGGAGCTGCTGCTGCTGCACCTGTTTTTGTTGGATTCGAGGACACGTCCCCTTGAGCTTGTTTCAGAATTGGACGGGAGCCAATTCCGTATGGCCTTACTTCGGCCTAATAGGCACAGGGCGAGTGTAGCCAGCTGCATGTGGTCGCGCTTGCATTATCTTTTTCCACAGGGGTGGCTTCTATTCTGTGCCTCGGCTCTACTTTCGCTTAGGGTGCGCCCTTATTGTCAGGCGGGGTTCCATTTTGCTGTTGGTTAGTGGCAGTCAGGGAAGTTCGAATTTCAGATACCGCCGCCGGAAAGGCATCAGATTGGGCCGCTGTCACCGTCGTTGGTATCGTTGCAAGAACAAGAGACGGCGATCGTGCTGTCTTTCCCTTTCCTATTGGACCGATGAGTTTTGCGTGTGCTGCTTTGCCATCGTATTTGTCACTTGCAGTCAAGGCCTTGTGTGATTGGTGCTGGGTTCGCGTTGCAGCTCTCATTTGTTTCAGCATCGGCCACTGCTGCTGCTGTTTGTGTCTTCGGCATTTCCGCCATTTCAGTGGTTGCAAGAACGCCACCCTGCCCATTCCAAGAGACCGTTCGGGCCGACTGTCACGACGATCAACCAGAAGAAGCATGATAAGCTTGCAGCGTCACAAGGCATGTCATCCGACCGAATCGCTCCAGCTTCCGGGCGCTGGCAAAGAAGGTATCTGATTGGACCAACGCCTCGCATGAGCTGCAATGGGCATGCGATCAGATACAATGCTTCGCCGATGGGACTTTCTGTGGTGTCACCTTGCTGTCTTTGGCTTCTTCCGGCAACCAATGAGAAGCTGTGCCGCACGGTGGGCGCGACAACTGACCAATGATAGAGCTCGACGTCGTCACTGTCCACGCTCTTCCATGCCATCCCCATCAGATGACGTGCGCTTTCGACGCCACTATCAATCGGAGACGATGGGCGATGAACTGAGGACGACAGAGCTCAGCTCACACGCAGATCTTTTGCAGTGTTTCGCGAGTCTGCAGTCGAACCAAAGGTCTTCCCGGCTTGGCTGCGGAAGCGTCTGCAGTCGACGATGCACCCGACGCGCTCTGGTTCTACCATGTGCGTGAAACTTGCTCTTGCACCGATCCGGTCCAAATGCCACTGTCATCCGCTTCCCGTAGTAAGAGTAACGTGTCACGTCTTCCCACAAAGCTGACCTCAGCTGGATGTTTCGAGAGCCAATGGAAAAAAAAGGGGAGAGCATGTTGCGCCGGGACGGGGTACTAGATCGGAACGAGATGGGAAGCTCTCCTGATTGGTTCACAATCCGCCATTTGCTTGCAGGCTCTGCCTGTCCGGGTCGAAGCAATCTAGACTCCGCTAAAGCTTCCTTCTTTTGGCCTGAGAGCGCCATCGAACTCTGAGCAAAAGGCATTTGAACAGTGTCGGACCACGCGACCGCGCCAAACCTGCGGTTGAATTTTCAAATTCGACCGTGGCCCACGAGTGAAGCAGTGTCTAAATATAAAAAAAATATAAAAATAAAAAATAAAAAGAACAAGCGAGGACCACGCGAAGTTGTCAATCAACGGAATTTCTACTGCTGGCCGCCGCTATGTACCGCCGCTTGACTTTATCGGGTTTTGCCCCCTTGGCCTTGCCGGTCGACGCCTCGAGCGCAAGGCTCGCGATATCCTCACGATATGCAGCTGATATGCTCTCTGCGCTCACTGCAGAAGAACAATGGGGCCAGTTCGCACTCTCTATTGTCTCGCTATCAATCGGCCTTCCGCGTATGCAATGCTCTCGCGCTCCAACCCGGTGCCTTGCTCGCCTGTCCCCACCCACGCGCAGCTCGCGACAGCAGCCCTTCTTGCACGAGTGTCCAGACTCACGAAGTTTCAGTGGCAACCATGAGTTCCCGTCCGCCGTCCGCCCAAGATAGCAGAGACTTGCGCGCCCTCTTTGCGCTTGCCATTTGCAACGCTGCTCGATAAGGCTCGCCTGCGCAACCCCACATTTGCTTGCTTCGCTATCGTGCTCTCTCAGCCACATTCGCTCCTCATTGGCTACCCGATCCTTGCCGCTTGTGCACTGCCTGAGCCGCGAGACAACAGCTCGTTTCTTCGCGCCGTGTCCCTCTTCTTGTGCCGTGCTCCCTACCACTGCACGCAATGCCCAGCGGCGGGACCGTTCCTGAAGACCACACGGTAGCTGTCAGCCCCTGCCACCCTTGGCAGCCCCCTCCCTGAAAGTATAAAGTTGATCGCATCTCGTACCTCCTCTTCCCAATTGGTTGCGTCCCATCACACATCCTTCCCCCCTTCTCACACATTCACCAAAATGTCCTACTCCCCCGAAAAGGAAAAGGCCGAGTACGGCGCTGAGCCCGTCGCCACGCTCGAAGATGGTGTCGGTGCCAACACCGTCAACGCCTTCGACCAGCGCAAGGGCGAGGAGCTCAAGCACGCTCTTCTTCCCCGTCACATGGCCATGATTTCCATCGGTGGTGTTATCGGTACAGGTCTCTTCCTTGGCACTGCTAGCTCGCTCCACCACGCCGGTCCCCTCGGTCTCTGGCTCGGCTACCTTGTCATGGGTTCCGTCTGTTACGCCATGATGATGTGCCTCGGTGAGATGATCTCCTACCTCCCCGTCCCCGGTGGCCACATCAAGCTCTCGGAACGTTTTGTCGGCAAGCCTCTCTCCTTCGCCATGGGTTGGAACTACTGGTACAACTGGGTCATTGTTCTCCCCGCCGAGCTCTCCGCCGCTGCTGTACTCATGACCTACTGGTCCGATCTCAGCCCCGCCATCTGGATCACAATTTTCCTCGTCGTCGTCGTCGCCATCAACTTGCTCGGCACCCGTGCCTATGGTGAAGCCGAGTTCTGGTTCGCCTCGATCAAGATCATAACCATTGTCGGCTTGATCATCCTCTCCATCTGCATCGACCTCGGTGCAGGTAAACAAGGCCGTCTCGGCTTCCGTTACTGGAAGGAGCCTGGTCCCTTTGTCCAGTACAATGACATCCCGGGCTCGCTCGGACGATTCCTCGGTTTCTTCTCCGTCTTGATCAATGCCGCCTTCTCGTTCATCGGTACCGAGATCGTCGCCATCGCCTCTGCCGAAGCCAAGAACCCCCGCAAGTCCGTTCCCAGCGCCATCCGCAAGGTTTGGATCCGTATCTGCCTCTTCTACTTCCTCGGCACCTTCATGATCGGCCTCGTCTGCCCTTCCAACTCAGCCGAGCTCACCGCAGGCCAGAAGACCGCCAACCGTTCTCCATTCGTCGTCGCCATCAAATCTGCTGGTATCAGCGTTTTGCCGAGCTTGGTAAATGCGGCATTGTGTACGAGCGCGGTCTCCGCAGCCAGCAGTGATTTGTTCACGTCTTCGAGAGCACTGTACAGCTTGGCGATCAGTGGCTCAGCCCCACGTGTTTTCGCACGTACGACGAAGGGAGGATTGCCCTACGTCTCCGTCTCAGTCTCGATTGCATTCTCTTTCTTGTCCTACATGTCGGTGCGAGATGGCGCAAGCACGGTCTTTGGTTACTTTGCCAATATGACCTCGATTGCTGGTATGGTCACCTGGTTCTGCATTGGTGTTATGTACCTCCGCTTCCACAAGGCTATGAAGGTTCAGGGCATGTCGCGAGATGTGCTTCCTTACCGCGCATGGCTCCAGCCCTTCTGCGGTTGGTGGACCGTCTGCACCACCTTCATCGTCATGCTCTTCAGCGGTTGGTCCGTCTTCCTCAATGGCAACTGGTCCGTCAGCGACTTTGTCACCAACTACATCCCCATCCCCCTCTTCATCATCCTCTACTGCGGCAACTGGTTCTACAACCGCGGCAACGGAGCCCATGTTCCCTCCAGCGAGGTTGACCTTACCACCGGTCTCCGCGAGATCATCGAGGCCGAAGTCCCCGAGGAGAAGCCCAACACCATCGGTGGTAAGATCTGGAACTTTATCTCCTGATTTTCTCCGGTTAGACGTCTCTTTGTGCTTCTTGCAGCCTTTGCCTTTGTTGTTCGTAGCCCTTGTATTATCTTTCGGATCAAGCCATTTGCGCAGTGTCACCGATTCATACCAACCAAATTTCGCTTGCTTCTCTGAGCCGTCTGAAACGTCATTGAGAGCGCGGCGAATTGTGGCGCCGTCGTCGCTGAGCTAGAGGCCAAGTGCAAAGTGGAAGATTAGGTGGGCCGGAGGAGGTCTAGAGCCATTCGCTCTGACGCTGGATGGAGTCGACGCAAAAGGGGCGTTCGAATCGAATTCATTAAGTCGAAAGCTTTGAGTGTGGTTATCGATGACGCATTTATTTGAGAATGTTAGACCATGGATCTTGTTTGACGCAGTACAATGCAGATGATCCGGTGGCAATCAAGGACGCGCAACTTGATAGCTTCGGATGGAGGCGACCGACCAGGTATGCCCATACCGTGTGTATTCAAAAAAACCACAATGTGAGAGGCAGATACATTGATTTTACCGTGTCACAATCGAAAGTAGAAGCTGGAAGCGCTTGTCTACCAAAGAGGGACAAATACTGCCGCTCGTTCTACTCAATAAAGTTGCACTCTCGCCACCTCCGCGAAACGTGGAGATCACATGTTGTCGTCCCTACGTGCAGCTCTGGACAAATGGGTGATATTTGCGAATTCTTACTGCCGTGCAAAGTTGAATTCTCGCGAGAGTTCAGCGCAAGCTCAATCTGTATGACAAGGGTGTGGGCGTCAAAAAATCGCTTTGCAATGGTCGCAAACCAGCCATGCTTCTCATGGACACTAGCGACTAAGCCTAGATGCATTGTGAACGAATGTCGAAGGCAGTGTACTGTACAAACAAGCAGAGCCTTTCTGACGGACGTGTCGGGCAGTGATCGCAAACAAGCAATGCCTCTCGCGCGCACTCGCGAAAGGGTTCAGAACCTCTCGTGAATATTGGCAAAGGCAGTGCCTACCCAAACGAATGGAACCTGCGTTTCACACCATTGCCCGGGCGTCGGATGGTCCAAACAACGGCGCTCTTGCCGATGTGCTCCTGGAGCCCGCCTTGAGCCGCACGATAGACCGTCTACGAAGCCAGTGACGATGGTTGAACGCTTTATGCTGTATTGCGCGCGCGAGATCAGATGTATATATATGGACGACCTCGGTGCCACACGGGACCTGATGGAAGTTTTGGCAAAGGAACCGGATAATTGGCAGACTGCGGGGGTCGCAGACGTGTGTACATGTCTGAACCTCGAGTATGTCTGCTTTTGTGCCCTAGATGGCCTCTAGTTCAGTATGCGTATGGAATTCTAGGCAGACTCAGACAATTCAGCGCTGATGGATATCGACGACATCAGTCCACAGTCTTCACTCCCGACAACATCCTCAAAGCGCAAGTCAGTAGAACCGCCTCCATCGCCCGAAAAGCGTCAAGCTATCGATCCGGTATCATTAACTGTAAAGCGAGGGCTCAAAATCCAACACATCGGCATGCAAAGAAGGCAATCCAACAAGGAAGCGCAGAAGAAGCACCTAGACGACAAGCAAGGCTTCCAAGCGATGAGGCTCGTCAGGCCGAGCCAAGACCGGGACGAGGACTGCAAAAGCAAAGCCTTTGTCATGACACCGTTCCACCATGTGATCATTCAGTCAGTCGCCTACCGGAAGGAACCCTGGAAAGTGGGCGAGAGGTACCTCTTCTCTTACGTTCTCTGCAGTCTGGGCAGAAGGATGGACTTGACCGGCGCTCTCTTAGACGCCTACTTCGACCTCGTCCGCAAGACGTACTCATCTCAATCTATGAAGGTGTGTGACTCACGTTCTACGGCTCATTACCACACTACGGATCTCCGAGAGGATATGACAGGCGCCGAAGCCTCGAACAAACTGCAGACCTCCAGACTACAGCTTATCCTTTTGCCGCTGCAACTCGTTGGCTACCCCTGCACCGTCCTCGCAACTGACATGAAGGAAAGGAATTTCCGCCAGCTCGACTCCAAGCCATCTCAGCAGTGTGTGTCCTGACATCCAAGCTCGGCAGAAAGCTCATGCAAGTAGAAAGAAACAACGCGGAAACGCTTGATGCAGACCTTTGGGACGAGGGTCTTGACGACTAATTCCCGTAGCAGAGGAACGGATACGATAGTGGCGTGTTCGCGGCGCAGGAGATCAGACAGCTCTACGTTTCGAATGTACCCACATCTATAATCCATCAGTCACCGTGGCGTTTCAACCAAGGGAAAGCAGATGAGCTTCGCTTCCAAATGTGGATGGAAGTGAACGCCAACCAACTTGATCAGCGAGGGAGCCGAGAGCCGTTGAATATCTGAATCAGACTCTTGCTGTGTTACAACTCCAGCTTGCCGCACACGTGTCATGACAAGTAAAAAACCACTGTCTCAAACGGCACACAACAAGCCGCAATTTGAGCTTTCACCGAGGTGTGAGCAGTTGTTGGCGGTCCTGAAAGCGAAGCTGGCATGAAGAGATTGCACAATACGGATTGCCTGAAATGTCCATCTTGCGAAGAACAGCACGCCTCATCTTGAAAAGCTGGGCTAGCACTCACCATAGTGCTTCGGCCTCAATCGCCGCTTTGCAAGGGAATCGTGGAAAGTGTGGCTTTGCAGCATTTACAAGGACCTCAATCGATACGAGTCGTGACCGCTCACTCAGCCTGTCTGACAGCAATCGTCTGGCATCGGCCCGGACCTGAAAGACATTGTCCTTTCAGATGCACGTCCTGGCGAGGACCGACAAGCCTTTCCGACATAGGCCCGTCTGTTCGGAGATTTGGTCGTCTCTGGCTTACCTTTCTTCCACAGAAAGCACGACCTAGGGTTCAAGCCCCGAATTCCGCATTGCCCGATCCAAACAGGCGGGTAACAATGCTTTAGAGGGCTGGTAGCCTCTGTTGAGTCCCTGTGCGCGTCACTGGCCCGTTTGAGGTGACTTTTTGACAAAGTCTACCACTGTGGCATCAATCCCCACAGCGACTGCGCCGCCTTTTCTGCAGTGAGCAAGCTTCGTTGCCTTGCTGAACAGCGCCAATGACAGGTTTTGACGAGCTCATTCTCGTTCCGACGTCCTCGCTCGACCCTCACTGATCTTGCCGAGCCATCTACAATGCCTCGAGCGATCGCCGCTGCGTCATCTCGCCCCTGTCTGGATCCGCTGCTACAGCCTCTCCCCTGGCTGATGCTGACACACGCTCGTCTTCGGCTTCGGTCACCGATGAGATTACAAGGGCAGGCCGAACTACTATTGCTGCTCAGCGAGGCGACGGTACGCTCATGCTAACGCAACAAGTAGCCGTAAACATCGTAAGACACGGGATTTTGTTGCCGCAGAAAAGCTCGGCTTGGGCGACGCAGGAAAAGACGCCAAAGGAAGAGTTCAGTAGGAGTACAGGTACTACATGCGCCGCACTGAGCCGATGACCGCCCACTGACGGCTGTTTGCCCCGCTGGACGTTTGGTCAATGCAACTCGCATCCTGTCACATTGTCAGTACACTATGCTGAGAGGCTTTTGACCGAGGGTCCTGAATTAGATGTAGCCAGTCATCGTCGGTGCGGTCGACTGAGCCAGATGGCCGGCCCCCACACAAAACGCGGTCTGGATTTTGAATTGCAAGGCATAAACGGGAGTCAAAAATCAGGACGGGCACAGCGGCACAGCGCCGTGTTTTTCTAACCTCGAGGAGCATGGGCCTAGAGCAACTCGTATTACCCCCTCCCCCCCCTCTTCCCCCCCTTCCTCCCCTTCCACATAGAGGCACTGGTTGGGCCGATGAGTCAGACAGGACAAGTACCAGATACGATTGCTCTGTGCATTTGGCTAGTCAGACATAGTCAATGGCTACTCGGGACCCTCCTTTGGAGGTGACTAAGCGCAATCGACTCAGCACAAATCTTGGTCTGACCGCCGTCAGACGAGAAAGGCCTCCGACAAAGCCAGGCAAGCCAGGCTACAAGAATCGACGTTCTTGGCCAGGAATTGTCTGGTGTTCTTTCTATTTCGAGATGCCGGCATCACTGTCCGATCCCTGTCAGTTCTGCTTGAACTCTGCAGACGCATCTAGCTCAGTCTAATCCGCCTGCTCGGATACTAGGAATGCATAAATACCGAGTGCATCGAGCTGTCAAATGCTCAAAGCGACCGTCAACTGTCATCTGGATCTAGCATACCAGCTCTTCTGCCGATCAGTCAGTCCATTTCTGTCATCTTGCCATCTTCAGCGAGCAACAACAAGGCTCCCATCCTTTCCTTTGCCTTCTGCAATCGCCTCATCCTCGCACCTACTCTTCTTCCGTGGCGCAAGTCCTCCTCTAAAGACAGACTTGTATGCGAGATCGGGTTTCCAACATCCACTTGGTTTGACAGGTGCCTTCATCTTTTCAGATCAAACGACATCAAAAAAGGAGTGCTCTCCATCATGCCCAAGAGTAAGCACATCGTGCAGAAATGCAGGTCCAGGTTCTTCTCACAGCTTCCGAAGCCAGAAATGAAAGTTTTTTTTTGACTTCCCGCCATTCTGTTGTATATTTTTCACCCTCAGGGCACCGTCCAGCTTCCGGAAATGATGATGGTGACGACGACGAGTACAATCCAGCAATCAAGCGCAGATTCGGTGCACAGGACAACCACGCCCTGCGACGCTCTGCCCGTGTCAGTCAGCCTTCTCCCGCGACTGCTCAACGCAACATGCAGCTACCTGTGGAGTCTCGTGCCGAGCAGACTGTTCAACAGTCAAGCCAGCGTCGCAATCAGCAAACCATACCGTCTACTTGTGTGCCTACTCAGCAGTCTGTCAATGCCGGGAACACACTCTCGGAACTTGATGGGGACTTCGAGTCCCCTGGCTTGGCTGCATCCGAAAACGAGTCTGACGACGAGTCTGACGTTCCAACAGCCTCACTTCCGAGGGGCAGACAAGTCAACCACCTCTTGTTGTCCCTTGACGTGCTCGACGCCATAAATCCCAAGCCAGCTGCTCCAACAGACATGGCCATGCCGTTCCGCCGCCCGTCGAGACATCTCATCACATACAAAAGGCCCAGCCTTCGGCTGAACCAAGTATACAGCACGACGGAGATGACGCATGGATCTGCCATCATACAAGCTGCGATCAACTATGTCTGCGGCAAGGCTGCTCACTACCCCTGGCTGATGGGCGAGCAAGGCGCCTTTGATGGTGACGAGGAACGTGCATGGATCGATGCACACGTCAAGGTGTCCGAACAGCAGGATCTCTCGCCAGCGGAATGGCAGCAACTCTGTGTACAGTTCTGTCGGGACCTTCGAATCCAACCTATGCATGTCTGCCACTTTCAGGACCGCTGTGTAGTCAGGAAACCCTCCGCCAGTACACGCGCTGTTCCGGTGCACTACACAGCCTTTGCCTGCCGAATGGTTGAGTACATTATCGACTTCATGCGTCAAGACAAGTCGATTTCAGCTCACGTTCGTGCTCGTCTCGTGCTGATGAACAAAGTCGAATGGCTTCAACTTGTCTTATACCACATGTACGACATGTCGGGCGATCTTCTAACTCCATCGCTTTTCCAGCGGGACATCCGCGAGACTTTGGCTGTCCGCTTCTCGCAGGACAGGGACCGCCTTGTCCTTGTCTCGGCTTTCTTAGGAGGCATATTCAAGTTTGAGGAACGCAAGGCAAGGGTCGACGACCAATGGGTGGAGCTGTTTCGTTTACTCCCATCTGACGTTGGTGTTTGGGCTGGCTTGCCAACCCAGACACACAGGGTCAAATCCAATTCAAAGCACTCTGCTGCTCTCTCGGCCCGCAAAGCCCATGCATTCAGCAAAATTGCGGAAGTCAAGGCTTTCCGTGAAGCGACCCGCCAAATTCACCCTGGAGGCCAGCAAATCTGTCGAGTGCTCCAGACAGCTCCCCCCGATCTGCACTACTTGTCGCTCTTTACGCCAGAAGAGGATGTCAACACGGAGCATGACTTGAAGTGGGCGATGGTGGATCCAAAGGCCAACACCTTCAATGATCGTACGATTACCATCTTCAGCGACTCAATGTTCAATCCGGTCGACGCCTACAGAAAGGCGAGAGAGGTTGAGAAGGTCGTCGCAGGCAGTCTCGACATTAGGCTCGATTCAAACACCTCTACACTGGCCGGACTCCGGATCGTGTCAATGTCCCGAACGACAAAACCATTTGAAGGACATTATAGCACCCATCTTTCCTTTGCCAATGGTTACCAAGCATTTGCAGCGTACATGACCCTTCCGGTGTGGTTACCCCACCTCGATCTCACCAATCCACGAAATGGAACGCTTCAGGGAGAGGATCCGTTGGTAGCTCCACGAAGTATACGAACACTCAGTCTAACACTGAACAGTCGTTATACGACCGGAGTCGTTCGAGATTCTATGCAGGAGAGTCGATATCCACCAATGACTGTCATATGTCTGAACAGGGGCTCAACGCAGAACGACTTTGACATAGTCTACAACAATCCTGTCGAAGCTGCAATGTCCATTGGCCGTGGATACAAAGGAATTCGAAGCTGTGGAGACGGGGCCAGAGCTGTCGTATTCAAGCCGGACTTTGTTGGTCCATTCACGCCAATTGGCTGGCTTCCTGTGGTCTGTAGTGTCTGTCATTGCATCGAACACACAGCCGACAGCTGTAGTCTCTCCCCATCCTTTGAAGAACCGCGTCAAGGTGGATGTCCGACTTGTTTTTTGGACGCCTGCCCAGCTTCAATGACTGACGGCACCTGTGGCGTCGTCAAAAGTTATGCGGCGGAGACCCTCTTGTTAACAAAACGAGCCGCAAACTACGGTCGCGGCCGTGGCTTGCTGTCTTCTGGAAAGCTGGACTTCCTCCGTGCGTATTTTGCCGACCAAATTCAAGACCCCCAAGCCGGCACAGTCGATGCGGAGGCCGAGGCCGACGCCGAGGCCGGACCATCTGAGCGTACGCGACCCGACCAGGGCGCCAGCCACCGCTGATGTCGGACGTAAGGAAACTGCAGGCCCTTCAGTTTAACATGGGCCACTCCGTCCCTCTCCTCCAGCAAGCGATGCGAGCTTGCACAAAGGAGAGATGCGAGCCTGATATCGTTCTCATCCAGGAAGCAGGCGATCTAACCTTTTGGCAGGTAAAAGGATGGACAGTGGTGTCTACGCCGACTGAGAGGTACGACTCGTGGACATCTGCGGCCATACTGGTCCGGCCAGGTCTGTTCTGCACGACCACGATATCCCTCGAATGTGGGCGTTCTGTTGTTGTGGTCATCGCTTCGTCCGATACAAACACCGCGTTTTTATCGACTTACTTCCCCCCAAGCCTGACCGCATCTCAATTTGTTGACCAGCTAGATAGCCTGGGAGAAATCCTGTCAAGCCTCGAAGTTGACGATTGTGTTGTTGCTGGCGACTTCAATGCCAGACATGGTCTCTGGCAGTCGATTAGGCAAGTTGACGATCATCGAGGCGAGGCCACTGTTGGCTTTCTCCAGACTTACGGCCTCGAACTCGACACTCCTTTGGATTTTCCAACAAATCTGCATACTGGCGGATTCTCCTCATCCACCATCGACCTGACGATCTCGACGCCAAGCACAGTTCTCCACTGTCTGGAGACCGCTAAGTCCTACAAGAAGCACGGGCATCAGCCGATACTCTTTGAAGTATTGGTCCAGCCCTCGGAGAAGTTCAAGGAACCTGAAGCTGTCATTCTACGATCTCAGTGGCTTCAGTCCGACCTTTCAAGCTTGCGGACTGCCCTCCAATCCGAGTTTTCAAAGCCTCTTCCATCTACTCTGGCCGTGGACGAGTACTGGAACGCTATCCTTCTGCGACTCGATTTTTGTATCAGACTGGCAGGCCGGAAAACCTCGTCTCGAAGGGAGTGGTGGTGGGACGCTTCCTGCAGCGATAAGAATCAGAAGTACGAGGCTGAAAGGCTGAAAGCGATGGAGAAAGTCGGTCCACAAGTCCAACACTTGACTCAGCCACGCCGAGGTGTAGTCTTGAACAAGCTTGTTGAGGCGGAAGGCACTGTTAAATCAGCCAGAACGATGCTACGTTCCAGTCTCAAGAACGCCATGTCGGTATCTATACAAGGCGTCATGGCAGAACTCGACACCCTTCAAGATTTGCAAACGGCCCTCACCCTCGGCTATCTGGATGCTCCACAGCAAGAAAATGTCATTGGCGATCTCGATGACGGGACAAGAACGGGCGCAAGAACGTGGAAAGCGAAGGAGAAGGCTTTGCTCCAGCATTTCTTTGGCCATAGCCTGTTGCCAGCAAGAGCCGAGCCAGCAAGCACCAACCACATTTGTGCCACTGACGAGGTGGACGAGTCACGACACAAGCCTACCGATCCCGACGTGACAGAATTGGACGTCGAACTGGCTCTGTCAAATTTCAAGCATGATCGTCGATCAGGTTCTGATGGTATAAGTCCTCATCTCTTTCGCTTCTGCTGGCAAATTGCAGAGTTCCGTCATGCTTTGCTAGGGCTGTACAGCTCCTGCGTTCGACAGTCTTGCTTTCCAAATGCTTGGAAAGAGGCTGTTGTCCATATCACCAGAAGGCCCGGCTCAGAATGGGATCGGAGCAAGGCAGACGGTCACCAAACCGCTTGGTACCTTCCCATTGCCGCTAAGGTCCTGGACGCCGTCGTGGCACACAGAATCCAGCAGGTCATACATTATGGCCATCATCTTGGGCATGCATCGCAGAACAGCGCCTTGAGGGTAGCTTCGGTCCTACATCACGCGAACACGAGGCAGTCCTCAGGCCAGGACGTTGGTATCATGGCGGTTGATTTCACAATGTCCAATAACCGCTTTCCTCGAGATTACCTCGTTCGCCGGTTGACAGAAGTCTGCCCACCCGAGTACGTTCGCCTGTTGATGTCTTGGTTGGATGATCGGTCGCTTCGACTCTGCTTCAATGGACGAGCTTCCGATACGCCTTACCATCTAGTATTTGGAATCCCACCAGGTTCGCCAATTTCGTCCTTCCTCTGGTCCGTGCAGCTTCAAGGCTTGCTGGCAAACGGACCCCACCACAATGACATCGTCGACTTTGCATATGACCATCAGTTGGTGGTCATGGCGGCCGGTGATCTGCAGTCAGATGTTCATAGGCGATTACAATGGTGGTACGACCGCTTGCGTTCTTGGGCAGCGTCAAACTTAAATATGCAGACATCACAGGACTGTGACGTGAAGTTCATGTTGGCATGGACGCGATATCGTTCCGGCAAGGACGAGCCGGAACTGCTCGAACTTTCCGACAAAAGCCTTGCTCCCCAGAAAGATATCTCGTTTGCCGGCGTCAAGGTTGATCGAGATCTTGGCGGCTCGACTTACTGTCTTGAAAGATTGACATCGGCGATGGCAGTCTTTCGAGTTTTGGTCAGGATCGATAGGCTTTGCAATGGCAGCCTCGCTCCATTGTTGCGACGCAATCTGGTGGAAAACTTTGTCATGCCTACGCTGGACGCCGCCATGTCTGGTCTGCTCCCATTAGCAGGTGGAAGCTTTCTTGCTCCGATCGTCGAGTTTGACCGGAACTTGTGCCGATTCGTTTTCGGCCTTCCCTTATTTGGTGCAAAAGCAACGGTCAGTCTGACGCCCCTACTATGCGAGTTGCGCTGGCTACCTTCAGTGACTCGTTGGCGGTGCCAGAGGGTACATATGGCAGCACGACTGGCAATGAAGGAGACCAGCAGAGATGACTTCATTCATTCAGCAAAAGATGTTTTTTCGAGTCTGGTCAAGGAGTATCACCTCGGTGCAGCCAACAAGCGGCATGTCGGACAGCTTAGCCCACTCGTGCTGGCGGCGTCTGACTTGGCCCTTGTTCACGGAGCGGCACTGCCACTGCCGTATCTGCAGACTCATGCTTCTGTCATTACGGAGTATTTTTTCGACGACATGAGCGAAAGGTTGGCCGAGCATACAAATGACTTCAAAAGCTACCGTTCCGTCAATCCGACCTTCAGGCCACAACCGTTTGACAGATACTCCCATAGGTCAGCACAGGCCGCCACAATCTTACTTCAGTGGCGGACTGGCACAATGCTGCGACACTACCGATCCGGCCATGTCTCTTCATGCCGCTGCGGTTTCATGGGTCCCAGCGCTGAGCACTTCCTTTTGCAGTGCCCAAACACAGTCGACGAGCGCCAAGACCTCTTCCACCTTCTTGACCGCAAGGAACAAACTCTTTCTACGGTCCTGGAAGGGGGTACAACAGACATCATTCACTTGGTTGATCGATTGCTCCAGTCAGCTTGCAGAAACGTTCTTCCTCCATCTCCTGGCCAGGCTGTTGCGCCACATTACGAAGACCGCGACGTGCAGTCTTTCCGACACGCTCTGCACTTCAATGCTAGTGCCAGTGACGTCCAAGCTGGGGGACCAGAAGGGACATTGCCGGCAGTCAGCACAGTCGACCATACTGGTATGTCCAACAGTCGAGAACGAGCTTCGTCAGCAGTCGGCACGGTTGCGATTACCAGTACCGCAGGCGTCCAAATTCCAAAGAGGCCTTACAAGCGGCAAAATCTTGGCTTTTTGGCCACAAACCCTTCCAAACTTGCCAAGGTACCTACGGACCAGGCTTCAACTTCGTCTTTGAACACATATACTCCGATCGTCACCGACGAAGACCCATTCCTGGCGCAGCCCGGACGTAAGAAGAGCAGAAGGCCTCCATCAAGTAAGGCCAGTGGACAGAATCGGGAAAGCCAAGCTGACAGCAGCTGCAACTCAACCGACTTGAAACCACCAATTAAGTCAAAAAAGCGGATTATGGCAGCTGCCAGACAATCTGACGACCTTCTTTGTCGAAGAATTGACCAGGATTCCGACCCTTTCCTTTGATCAGTTGATGGTCATGTCTGGATACGAATCTCTACTCTTGTCCTGTCACGCTATTTTCCAGCCAATCAATTCGTTGCTCTTGACTCGACAGGCTCTGATACCCATCAAGCCGGATCATGTACCTTGTAGCATCACGGCATTGAAAGCACCATCAGGAGCAGTGCTTTTTATGCTAACGCGTCGGTGGTGCAGATGCGCCTTTCAAATTCGAAATCGGAGGCCGCCCGTATTAGGCAAGTTCAATGCTGAAGAGGAATCAGTGCTTGAGAGCAGTGAACATTTCTCGGGGTGCCTGATGGTGTGGATGTTCTGCTTTCCCTACACGCCGTGCTTCTCTACTGTTTTCCGGTTCGTGACAGAACCGATAGTGGCATTTACTGTACGAAACGGTCCACCGGCAGACGCCCAGGATTTTCTTATGACCCACATCGACTTGCCTTGGACGTTGCTACCTGTCCACTCTGCCAGTCTGGCGTAGTTACATCCCGCATCCATGTCCCGGGTGAGGCTAGCTCCCCACTGACCCTTTCTCTATGCGTCACCAGATAGTCCAGGGTGAGTATCGTCAAAATCATCAGTCAGCCCTACGCAAGTTAATTATGAAAGTGGGTGAGGGTGGGTTATTGTAGGGGTGGGTTAGGTTACGGTGAGGGCCTAACTTTATCTAACTTTGACCCCCTTGCTTACGTTCCGGCGACGATTAGGCTGCATTTCGTTCTGCATCATTGTCGTACGGATCAGATGGGTACGCTGTTATGCCCTGATGACCCTCGTGAAAGATGATGGGCAGTTCAACGGCAGATTCTGCTCCCAGTCGGATCGTCCCTTCGATTTCGAGCTCCGACCCCTTGAACGAGTTCGGATGGACGCCAACAATCAGGACCTGATCGTCGTCGTGGGATTTGTCATCCAGAACAACGAAGGAGACATAAGCAAACGGCGACGCTTCCAGGAACAAATGTGGGAACACATAGTCCCGGGCGAGCTGGAATGGTGTCCAGCCTTCAAATTTGCCTGGGATCTGCTTGAGTCGGATTGGCTCGCCGAGACTGTCTGAAACCAGTGCTGATTGCTCCGCCCTGGTGCATAGGTTCTTCAACCATTCGTCTGAGAAGGGCGTAGTCGATGTAACGAAGAGCGCCACCTTTGATGGTAATTCAGAGGGACGATTAAGTGCGGACGTCATATTGTAAGGAGATACGGGCGACGAGTGCTGACTGTATGGTGGTCGAAAGCATACTGAACCCTGCCTGCTAATTAAGATTTACGAGTAATCCACTTTATCTCCCTGCTTGACCCCATCAATTTAGTATAATTTCAGGCTTTTGGCAACATTTGCCGTCCTTTTCTACTGTATTTACTACATCCACGACGTATCACGCTATGGCCCTCATAGCCGGTCTAGTCCAAGAAAGGGTCCTGTTGGACCAATTTCATATACAGTACAGGATTAGATTACTGCCTACAATTTTTGTCTTCTTTCCTTCTTCACTACAGTAGCGACCGGGTGACAGGCAGTTGCGTTGCCAAAATCTTGCAGACGTCACGAATCACTAATGCCTGGTCTAAATCCACTACTACAGCACCTACGCAAGCATGGTGTGGCCAAAGCGGCGATCGCCTTCTGATACAATTTGTCTGCTGTCTCAGTATAGTAAGGGGAAATAAGGACGAGCAAGATACCTAGACATCAGAGACCATCACGAAGGACGCCGAAGGTTTCACAAAATGGAAGCAGCTGTGCACTCACTTTTTCGCTTTCAGTAGGTCACTTTCGTTGAGATTAAGTGGAAACGAACTCCTTTTCACTGAATCCGCAATAGTACGACACTACAGTACTACCTGTAAATCTCCATAGCGTCGTAGCAACAGAATGGCAGACACTGTTTGCACCTGCACAGGGGATACGGAACTGTGAAGGACTATTGCGTACAGTGGTGCTATGCTGCACTGTTCCCTTTTAGTATTGGATGCATTACCTCTTCCCGAAGCTGTGAAGCAAAGGGCGACCCACATAAATAATCGCGGTGATCTTGTCTTCCTTGTCGGCATCATCTGTCGAAGCAGCTTCCTCGCGTCAACGACAGGCTACACTCTTCTCCGTTTCTCTGTCCTTTCTCCGCTTCTAATCATGCTGACAGGTCTTCGCATATGGGTCGGCATCTCCCTACTCATGTGGCACACGCTTCATGTAGCTGATGCCAAGCACGTGGGTACTTGGTACCTCCAATGCAACACCTTCACCAGGGGCGATGGGAGTCAAGGTGTCGGCGCCAAGGGACCCTGTGATAACAGCTGCTTCGCCTACAACTCAGGCCAACAGCCGGGAACCCTCACCTACCGTGGCAGGAACAACCGTGATCAAGATGCAGGCTGCGATCAGAGACCTTGCAATCAACAAACGGGGGTTCCTCGGTACAATCGGTTTGGCAATTCTTGCGATGAGTATCCGTTGGCAAGCACATACCGCGGTCCCAACGGCTTTCGAACGCTGCGTTGTGTTCCGCTCAAAGAGAATCAAAGCCAAGGAGGTCAATTCGGCGATTTCGTTAACAAAAAGAACCTTCAGGCTGGCGACACTTTCCGTCAGGGATGGATGTGGGATCGAAACGATGCACCCTTCTTCTGCGCAAACGCACAAGAGGGTGCAACTAACCCTGACCATTCCGAGTTCAAGTATACCGGCGGTACCTTCTCCAACGCTCGGCGCCATGCGCGAAGTTTAGCAAATGAGTCGCTTTTCGAAACGCTATCTGGAGCGACTGGGCAAGCCGCCCCTCGTCGCGACTTTCTCATGAGCAATGGTCGGATTGCCACCTTGGCCGGAGAGGATGACGGTATTGACGTAGAAGCCTTCTGGACCGACAGTGACATGCCCTTGTCCATTGTGCGTGAGCTAGACTTTGCTGAGGTCATCGCTATGGTGCAAAATGCGACGCAGCTTATGGCTTGAAAGGTGCACTCAACAATAATGCTTCATGTAGCGATGGACATGCCTGAATTTTTGGAATCTCCTTGCTCGAGCCCGAGACCACAGCATGAGATCAACTTGCGCGTGTTGTGTGTGTCAGGATCAGATCAATAGCTTTTTCGACTTACCCGAACCGTAACCCCAAGCGGAGGCCGCAAGTCAGTGGAGACACGGGCCGCGGCAACACATTAAAATGGGTGCGGCTGGCCAGATGGGGGCAGGTTTGCGGTCAGGGTGAAAGATGTCGTAAAGTACTATAGTAGGTGAGAGAATCCAATCGGATGTGTTATAGTGAATTGAAGTAATGCCAAGGAATCTTTATCTTTAAATTCCATGAGATCGCCTAGCGTTTTGATGATCTTGTCGGCGAAGATTTGACCAAAACATTTGCGTGGTCCCATCCCAAATCGCCAGAGAGAGTATCCGTAGCTGGCAGGCTTGAGTTCTCGGATCTGCGCTGGCTTAAACTCGAGCGGCTTTGACCGCCACACATCGCTGAGGCGATTGGGTGTCCAGGCATCAATGATCACCGGTGTCCCAGCAGGAAGCGCTTCACCATCCGGAAGCACCTTGTGCTCAGCCGACTGTTCTGGCAGAGAGAAGAACGTTGGCGGCGAGAGTCGCATCGACTCCATAACGATCCAGTGCAGCATCGTATCGGTAGCATAGGTGTGATCATTGAAGAGTTCGTCCGGCTTCATGGCATCGCGGGCAGCCAAGTCGAGGGGAAAGACTCTCATCAATGAATGAAGACTGGTGAGCAAGGCCTCCTGTGGTTCCCTTACGTACACGTGAATTATTAAGCGAAATAATTGGCACGGAAAGTTCAGCTCGACTGGATGCTGCCTTCAGACACGGGGTCGACACTCAGTTATCGTCTTGCCAACATGAACGTGGCATGAATCTAAGACAGTGAATCCGAATGGCTGGGATGCGGTCAAAGTCCTTTATGCTATTCCACCTTGCACTTCTTTGATTACTATTCAATCTAGGTCCTCGGGTTGTCTGATTTCGGACTCGGAGTGAGATAGTTGCTCCTCGGTACAGTACAGGTTGCGCGTCATTTGTTGTTCTTGTGCTGGGCGAAATGGCGTCCATGTGTTGCAACTTCCAGAGCCGGTAACTGGATCTTGTTGAATGCAAATGAGCGGGGCTTCATAGTGAGGAAGGACAGACATCGCAATTGACAACATGCGTGCATTGTGCTTGAAGTCAATGTCAAAGTACGAAATGGAGAACACGATGTTGTGTAGAGCCGGCTTCTCCTAAAATTTCAATAACCTCACCAGGGGCAGAGCAGCGGTCTTATATAAATACAGATGTCAGGCTTGTCTGGTGATCCTTCTGCACAGACATACGTGTGAGTGCCAGTCACTGGAGCAAAGCGACATATCTCCTCCTCGTCACTGTTCGAACGACGGCAAAAGGGAGCTAGGGCTTTGAGATACGATTTGGCCGCTCTGACACGTCCAGTGTCAATTAGGAGATTCGCACAGCGACGAGTGATTTCGAGCTCCACAATATTTCCTTCTGGACAGCCTGTATCTGCAATCGAAGCATTTAGATGTCTGACAGGAACATATGCTTTGGATGGAGCAGTTTTTGCAGCTTCTTCCGGGGCATCAGGTGCTTTCCAGCTGAGGTCGAAGTAGAATAGAGATCCTCCAGTTGACTTGAATGGATCTACGATTTTGGCACCATAGTAGTCTCCAGTTTCGTCCAATGTGTGATACACAGGAACAGGGGCCATGAGCTTCGACCACGCCCGTTCGGCTGTTTGTCCAGCATCAATAGGACGCGCCCATCTGCCGCCTAAATTCATATGGGAGCCAACACACTGAGTGGTAGCACTGGGGAAACGCCAATAGGCCTTGATGCGCGTTGAGGATGGTGGACTACCGTTCGCATCAAGATCGACCGAAAGGATGACAGGACGGCCTCTGGTAGCATCTGACAGCGTGTCCAGGTACGATTTGAGCTGAGTCAACCCTGGAGCGGGTGCGACGTCCTTGATGGCTTCGAGTATCTTTTCGAGCTGGCCGTATGATGAGTCATGTTCCGCTGCTGTTCTGGGCGAGAACAAGCCAGGAAGCACGAAATATGCTTTGATCTGTATCAACGGCTCAAGGGCGCTGTCAGGACGAAGTATATCAAAGCCGACCATATATCGAGTTTGCGTCTTGGAGGCCACATCGCTAGAGTCTAAAACTTCGGAGACGGCCTGATCGACACGATGGAAAAGATCCCTGCCGTTGAAGGAGAGGTATCCGCATTCTTGAAGCTGATGGATCAGTCTATGCGTCGCGCCCAGATTCGTTCCCGATTGACGTACTTCGTCATCATCAACAGGCTCGATAGCAAAGCGTACCTGTGCATGAGGAGCATCATTTTTGGCTTTCCATGCGAGACCCATCTCGACGGGTGAACCATCGTCGCACATCAAAGAGAACCATTTGGAGCCTTTTTTACTCTTCCTGTGATCGAAGCGCTCCCCTAAAGCTTGTATAAGTTGAGAAGAAAAGAAGGCACGGAACCACTCAATCTGAAACCCGGAATACTTTTGCGACCTTAAAAGATGAACGATCGGATCGCTCAGGGTGTGAGACCAGTACCGTTCGCCATCAAGATTATCTCCATCTTTGCCGAATCCTCGAGTATCTTCTCTCCACGATGAGCAGAAATCGAGACTAAAGGCTTTGTCAAGATATGCGTGGATGGTTGCGTGTTGTTCTAACTGGTTCGTCTCGCCGGAGCTGAAGGGGTTGTTGACGTTCGTCGTGATCGCCGTCAAATAGCGCGAATCGAGATCGCAGTCGACGAAATTCTTCGAAATGGCCATGCCTGCACGAGCTGCAGATTGCTCGGCCTCGACGCACCCTGATGGGCCTCTAGAAGTGGAGATGACTCGAGCTCGTGCTTGGTCGATCCCCCTTCCTGCTGGCGTGGGTCTCCCGTCAGTCTTCCAGCCTTCTTGGGCATAATGTAGGGAAACAGGCTTCTTCTGTTTGTGTTCGTCCCCAGAGCCACCGGTCATGGCGACGAATTCCACGCATTGTCTCAGCATCGGGCGTGTACGATGAGATTGCAGTTGGGACACCGGCGATGTTGACAAACGATGATGATAAGAGGTGTTGTCGACAAGTCCTTCGATTACGTTGACACCGAAGATCAAGCGTCCCTTTCTACTCGATTGTTGCGAATTGCGCCCGTCTCCCTTCCAAAACTCTGATCTCGTCGCTTCAATTCGAGTCGTACTTTGATAAGTGGCAACGCTGTTCCTTACAAGCATGGTCAACCAACGCGCGTTACGGAAATCACTTAGTGTAGACTCAAGGGCGCTCATCACCCGTCGCTTGAGTCTGGCGGGTGATCACTGATACTTCCATCCAATTCTGCAACAGGGACTTGAGTTTGTTTGAGGCTGAATATTTCCCACATATCCTTGAATCAACTTACTCTACTAAGTTTTCACTACAATCTCTTGTTGGCCATGCCCTACGGACACAGTGTATAGGAAAAGAATGCAAGGCCTGGCCGGTAGGTCTGCACGGTATGTCTGCCCATAAAGACCCGACACGATAGCTAGCTAGAGCTTATTCGACATTCTCCTGCTTCTTGGAGTGCGGTATCATTGTTCCCTATTCGATAGGCAGAAATAGATTGCTAAGAAAGTCTCTTCTTTGACGACGTGCCGATGAGAGCTCGTGCCAGAACAGTACTACTGTAGTTATTTCTCAGACAAGTAAAAGTAGCTTGAAGAAAGCGTTCAATCGAAACTGGTGTCAATTATTGGAGGAGACCGTCACAGAATTCGATTCGCGTGAAGAATTTGCTGGACAGTACAGTATGAAATGGAAGCGCTGTAAATAGAAAAAGACCCACGTTATCCGGCCAAGTGTGCTTCTTCTTTCTCTGTTTTCTTTTCTTCGTTAACGTACTGCGTTTATACAGTAGAAAATGGGGCGAATAGGGCGCTACGCGGTCGAAAAACGAAGGGGCAAATTCTCACTAAGCTGCACTAGTCTGTTCTCACTTGCCGCTTACGCGACAGAGAGATCCAAAATCCAACTTCCAGTTGACACAGTTCGGCAAAGCGCACGTCTCAAGAATTCTGATTGACGCGGCCCGGGGAAGTAACACATGCTATGAGAGCGTGGAGTACGATCCAAGCAGTACTTCGCCCGCCTTGGAAGCCTTGCGCCATTATCTTAGCCTGTATTTGAAACCATCCACCGAGCCCAGTCTTGGCGAGATAACATTCCCAAAGCAAAGTCATTTCCAGCGCTCCACACCTTGTTCATTCTGAGCCAACAACGTTGCCACTGCGTTTTCCAATGCTTCAACGTACGAATGATGGAGAGAATGAAGCTCTGCTTTCGCAAAGTCCATCGCATCAGGAGTCAGACGACGCTGACGCGGCTCAAACCGGGGAGAGCGTTGCTACCCTCAGACCGCTGATTGTGGTGCTTGCAGTCAACTGTCTGGCCACTATCGCCAACTACATTGGATCGACCACGATTATCGAGCTGATGCACGCTCTGAGCTGCGCCGAATACCACGGTGAAAGCTTGTCGTCAATCCAATCAGGGCACAATTGTCATCTGACGCAAGTAGAAGAACGATTTTCAAACGTCTTTGCTTATAGCATCAGCCTGAACAGTTTTGCATCGTGCATCTCGGCGCTGGTCATCTGTCCTCTTGTCATCAAGCATCTTGGTCGAGAACGGTCCTTGCTCGCGGCTGCAATGCTCAATGCTCTAGATTCATGCCTCGTAACTTACTTCACGGGAAGAATTCGATTAGAAGCGCAAAGCGACGGACCGCCTGATAGCTGGTACCCAAGTCCAACATTATCCATACATGTGCTTCTCTTCGACGCTCTCTTGTCGGGATTGATGGGCTGTGGCACACTCCTCAGCATCGTCTCGAACACCATCATTCTGGACTTGGTACCCAGTCAGGTGCGTGCGACTTGGCTGGCTAGATTGACTGCGAGTGTCTCAGCAGGTATGCTACTCTCTACTCTGATACTTCAGTCACTCGATCTCGAGACTGGATCAGACCTCGTCATCAATCTACTCCCTCTTCGCATCGGCGCCACAGTCTCAGCCGCTACCATCCTGCTCAGCTTGACCATCCCACGTCTCCCGCTGAAGCCATCAGCAGCTCCCGCCGCGCTTTCATCCCAAGATGACCGACTCCATCCTCCAAGACATGGCGCAAGCTTTTGCAATGGGCTTCGTGGCGCCTGCAGCCCATTTCGTTTGCTTTGGTCCAGCTCAAATCTCACCAAGATGTTGATCGCCAGCATGATGACCAGTGAAATTCATGTTGCCACCAACGTATACGCTGTCTACGTCCAATCGCGTTTCAACTTCAAAGCCAAAGATCTCAGTCTGTTATCTGGCTCCGTTGGTCTCATGAGCTGGTTCTTCCTCATGTTCCTCTTCCCACCGATCGTAGCCTGGGTACGCAAGCGCAGACTCGCTACGCCGCTCAGCTTTCCGAATTTCGAGAGCGACCGCATTCTTGCGCTTGGTTCGCTAGCTATGGACGTCATCTCCTGGACCCTTGCGCTGGTCGCTGGACTTTGGCGTAGTGTCGCAGGCATGGCGTTGGGACTACTCGCTTTCAGTCTGTCGTCAGGTGCTAGTTCAACTATCGTTGCGCTTGCAATGGCGTTCCTGCCGGCGACGGCATCGAACGACGATCTCGTAGCGCTCTTGTATACATGTGACAGTGTGATGCGCACGCTGGGTCCGATCCTCACTGCAAACATTTACAGAATCGGCCTGCATCTTCATTTTCCCGAGCTCGTCTTTGTCTTTACGGCCCTCCTGTCTCTGCTGACCATGGGCCTCATTAGCACCGTTAGGTTGCCTCGTTCTTAAGCTATCAACTCCAATTGATTCGCTCTAACCCTGTGAAGAAGCTCCAACCGAGAGCCTAATGAACCTCTGTGCATGTCAGTATGTTCAGTATTGACTCACACAGGCAAGCTTCGCTTGTGCAGACATGGCAGGTCTGACCGTCGGCACCACCTGCCCTTTCTTACGATACAGTCGTGACATTTAGCGAAGACCTGTCGCTCTTCTTTATGGCTATCAGAGCCAAACAAATGATGTGGCAAAATTAGGTCCAACAAAGAGCGGGAAGCGGCTCCAAAACATTGAAAATTTCTTGCAGGGTAAGAGGTTTTCAGGCAGCGGTGTCTGCTGTTGAATTGCTAGAGCGGGCGGGCATTGGGGCGATCCTATTCTATGTCATGACTCGATGACACATCGTAGTTTCGGTCCCATGTGGCAACATCGCCTTTCTATTGACCGGCGCAGCTTGTCGTACGTTTCTGCCGTTGTGTCCCTCGCTGTTGATTTCGATCTGACACGCTATCTCTTCGAGTTAGATTCATCTCCTACACGCACTTCTGCTCGGCAGCCAGAGCCCAAAACTCGCCCCGGGCTCGGAGGAGCTCATGTGGGGCTCCTGACTCGACAACTTGACCGTTGGCCATACAGATGATCTGATCGAATGCGATGACGGTGGCGATTCGATGAGCGACCGCAATCACAGTGCAGTTGGCAAATTTCGTTGCCAGCACAGCTTGCACCGTCTTTTCCGTTTCGACATCCATTGCGCTCGTGGCTTCGTCAAGAACGAGGATCTTTTTGTTCCGCAGCAATGCTCGCGCCAACGCTAGGAGTTGTCTCTGACCCGTACTGATATATGTGTCTCCTGTCAGCAGGAGCTGTTCGAGCTGATTTGGCTGTTTCTTCACAAACTCCGTCAAGTGACAGGAGTGGAGCGCCGACCAAATTTCATCGTCCGAGCACTTTAGGTCTGGATCCAGGTTCTCGCGGATGCTGACGGCAAGCAGAAGAGGCGTCTGCGGGATGATAGTCATAGCAGACCGGAGTTTCCTCATAGGTATTTGCGAAATATCAACTCCATCGAGCAAGATCGTGCCCGCTCGCATCGAGATCATCCTAAATAGTGCCATAAGCACGGTACTCTTTCCGGACCCGCTCCGGCCAACGATACCCAGCCGGTTGCCTACCGATAGCTCAAAACTGAGCTCGTGCAGGGCGAGCTTCAAACTCACGCCGTAGGAGACCGAGACTTTGTTGAAGCTTACCTTTCCCTCGATCGTCAATTCGTCCTCCTCTTTAGCGTTAGGCAGCTTCTCGACAGCGGCGGAGCATTCTTCAGGCTCGACAAGGCAGAATTCGCGGACACGTTCAAGGGCGATGCCGGCGATTTCGACTTCGGTGAGGTTGACGATGAATTGATTCAGCGAAGCGCCCAATGAGGTTGCCTGTACGAGTGCGACACCGAGCACTCCTGCGCGCGATGAATGGCGTAACACGACCGCCAGTAGGACCAAGGAGACGTTTGTGATCGTGGTGAGAAGAAGAAGCCAAACCTGAAGCCATCTGCGGACGGTGAAGAGATGATAGTAGGGCCTCTGAGAGGCATTGAGCAATGCCGTGTTGCGCTCTAACAGGGCTCTATCGCGCTGGAGTGCGCGCACTGTGGCCAAGCCTGCCGGCACAGACGTCTCGGCAAAGGCGGAGTACAACGGGCTTTTAGTTGCCATCTCCAGCCTGCGCAGCTGACGACTAGAGGGAAGGTAGAGGCGTTGCATAGCCCAGGAAGCGACAAGCAGCACCGTCACCAGGACGGCAAGGTACGGCGTCGCGACGATCATTGTGATCAGGGAACCGAGCAACATCATTAGAACACCGACTGTATTGATGATGGCAAAGACAAACGTCTGGTCAATGTGGAAGAGATCTTGAGAGAAACGATTGGTGACTTGCCCTGTGGTCCACTGGGTGAAGAACGAGATGGGCGCCGACAAGACGGCCTTGAGTTGGGCAGCGTGGAGACGGTTCCCTGCCGATTCGGCACAGTTGACACAGAAGATCCAAAATCCCGTGGCAAGGAAAGCTGCGGCTGCAGGCGGCAGGAGGAGATAGCCTACTGTCCAAGCAACCCAGTCGCGGAAAGGATGTTCATGCTGGGTTTGAGCCCACGCCTGTAGGTAGTACGGTGTGCCTAAAAGGGTGCCGGTCGTGAGGGCGCAAAAAATGAGGAAAACAACTACTTTGCCGCGGCCAGCGGCATTTAGCCACGTTTTGTACGTCTTGAGACCGACGCAGCCCGTGAGGATGTCTTCGTGATCGTCGTTCGAACCAGCCTTCAGGGCACTCTCGCCCTCGGGGGCGAGAACCCGTTGTGACTCCAGGCTGTGGCGAGACATAGAGTCTTTGCCTTTCAGCGAAAGCGTTTCATATCTACCCGACTCTGCGATTTTGCCAGCATCGATGCGAATGACCAACTGGGCATGATGAAGCAGATGGATAGCATTTGTGGCCATCACGGTTGTTTTGCCTTTCAAAAGACCGGCAGGTCCCATAAGAGAACGCCACATATGAGCAGCCGTCTCGGCATCCAAAGCGCTAGTGACGTCGTCGAGGACATATGCTTCGGCGCCGCTATACACAGCACGAGCTACGGCAACTCTCTGACGCTGCCCGCCACTCAGCGCATCAACATGTGTTGCATCGCCTTCGGGCAGTCCTTCGATGTCTTCTGTAAGGGCACACGCTCGAAGTGCTTGCAAGTAAAGGTCCTCCTTGTAATCGCCAGTGGCAAAGACGATATTGTCGCGAATGGAACATTTCTCCTGCAGCCATACGTCTTGGCTGACGTAGGCAACGCTTTTCGCCAGCAATGGCAGCTGCTGTTCCCCTGCTAGCAGATCGCATTCCCCGAGCAAGGCTAGCAGCAAGGTTGATTTTCCTTGACCCAGCTGGCCGCAGACCATTGTCAGCTTGCCAGCAGGGATTTCGATATTGACATCGGCGAGCACAGTTTCCTTGGCCCAACCCAAGCTTGCGTTTTTGAAAATGGCGGCATGACGAAGTGCTTGGCCATCGCTTCCAGTCGGAGCAACAGAGCCAGCAATCATGTCTTCGCCTATGGCAGACCGGACATCGGGTTTTACCTCGCTGGTGAGGAAGGTTTGGATACGTTCCATGCTGGACCGTGCCTGTAGAAGAGAGGCGTATTGCTGTCCAAGCTGAAACAGTGGCCTTCGGATGAGTTGGAAGATGGTCAAGGTGGTAAAGACGGTGTTCAGATCGAATCGGTTCGATCCAGACAGTCTGTCGACGACGATGAGAGTGGCAAAGGTGAAAAAGCCCATCATTTCGCCAGCAGAGTTGGTAAAGGTGACGACTCCCGTGACCTGCTTCATCAACGTGCTGCGTGCAGAGAGCTCCTTGGCGCGGGCTTTGCAGACTTTTGCATGGAGAACATCCTCGTAGGCCGAAAGCTTGGCCCCTTTCATGTCCGAGATGATGCTAGTGGTGAGATCGACTCGTTCGTCCGTGGAAGCGCTCCAAATCCCTTGCTTTGTGCCCATTCCTCGACTAGTAAGGGGAGTCAAGAGGAAGCAGATTACAACAGACACGACAGAAGCCAGAAAGACGAGACCGAGCTGAGCGTACAGCAGATAAATGCCAACAGCGATTGTAATGCATCCGCTCCAGATTTCGTGAACGATATCAATAGCATCAACGATGCGTTCGGTGTCTACGCTCATCAGATTGGCGGCTTTGCCACCGCCACTGGTCTGGGCAACTCGCGCGTGGAGAACGAGGCTTTTGCGGTAGATGGCTTCCACATAGGCACCACGCACTTTGGCCATGAGTTGCGACGAGGTGTGCCAAAATTGACCCTCTGAAAGGGCCATGCCGAGATAGATAAAGGCGTAGGCGCCCACCAAGCCCCAGCCGTAAACAACGGGTTGAGCTGTGTCGTGAGCTTGGTCCTCGTCGCTGTCTGCGTAAGACTGGACAAAGGCGAGCGTAGTCGAGACCAAGAAGGGCTGTGCAAGCTGACATGCAGTCAGCAACAACTTCCATGGCATAGGAGCCAGTACAGTTCGGGGAAAGGCACGAAGTGTTGCACTCAGCAAGCTTCGCTTCAAAACTCTCCGAGGGAAGATCTTGTGATCATAGGCGGGAGTCATTCCGTCGTCATTGTGCCAAGACGAAGGCAGCTTCTCGAGGGGATATATTTGGCTTTCGGGGTGCTCTGCGCTTGTATCACTTCTGTCCTTCGTGTCGTCGAAGTCGCATTCCTGGGACACGGAACAAGGACGTTGCGGCTCGATGGAAACACCTGTCCAGGCAGCGATGAACTCGTGGGCAAGAGATTGTCCGTAAAACTCTGGCTTGAGGGCTTGCAGATTGACGAGCTGCAGCGGAGAACGAAAGCCGGACCAGAGGAGAGGGAATACCCAGACGAACAGCAGGCGAGAGAAGAAGCCGGCGCGAGACTCGTGAGTGGAGTTGTGCTGGGCAGCGGGAAGGCTGCTGGCATTGTCGAGGGTGAGCAGGACGCCTAAGCAGCCGAAGGAAACGAGATAGACAGTGAAGACGGGAGAATTGCGAACTGCGGGTACTGCGTTGAAGGTTCGAATGCGAGAGGCATTTAAGAGAAGTGATATCAGAAGCCAGAGAGGCAAAAGCATAGAACCTCCTCGCGTCTTTCTGCGCTCAGCGACCGAAAGAGGCACAGCAAGACCAGAAGCGAGGAGTAGCAGGATGAAGCTAGGAAGAGCAGTTGCCTGATCCAGCGCATGGCGCAGCGTGCTGGACGAAGGTGCCACAATGATGGCAAAAACAACGAGGTTGAGGATAGCGTTGATAAGAAACACAGAAACGCTCACGAGACTGACGGCGTCTACGTGAGGACGGCAAAAAGTAACTAATGAGAGCCGTTGAGATTGCGAAACTGCACTGATATCTGGCTTTCGTCGAAGACGGTTGAGTCGAGCTGCAAAGAGAACGATGGCAATGCAGGAGGGAAGGATGACAAAGACGACATTTGAGAATCTTACAGTGAAGTCGAAGAAGCGACAGTTTGAGACAGGCGAAAAGTCGCCATCATTGCATGTAGGCATGCTGAAGCCAAGGTGCAGCGGAGGAGGAGGGAGTTGCGCCTCTCGCACACGGTACATGCTTCGTAACACGTCAAGGAACGGCATGGAAAGGTAGGGTGACGATATGCATGATGTAGTGAGAAGGAGGGACAAAGGGTCAGGTCGACGGTCGGACCTTGTCTAAGAGAGGGAAAGAGGGGAAGCAAGCTGAAGGGGCATCCTAAGGTACAGGCATCAATGAAACGCGATAGCATGTATCCTGCTTGCTGCCGGCGTCGGATACGCTTCAGCCGACCAGATCAAGTTTCCTTGTTATAGTGAGACTTTCGACGGCCAATTCCGAGCCATGTGATGGAGTTGATGATAAGCAGACAAGCAAAATGCTAATTTATATAGGCGGTATAATTGTAAAAGTGAAAGCATGGAAGCAATTGCTGCGCAAACATCAGGATGCATTCTATTTCGAGCCGAGATCGTCCAGCTGCATTAGCTCGATTCTTGCTCAGAAGCTCTAGGCGATAGCGGGTGCGGCAAGCCTCCCATGCAATCTATCGATCAGAGACTCGCAGTTTCAATCATACGTGGTTCAAGTGAATCATGTACGGATGTAGCACAAATACAACTGACTGCCGTAATGCTCCAGAGGGCGATAGCCGCTCTCTCCAGTGTGAGCGGAAGAGAGGAAGGGGGGGGGGGGGGGGGTTCACCAATTTAGTGTTGCACCTCTACAGTATAAGTAGGCAGTCAGATTCTGCTTTTCAGCCTGTATTTTGGCGCCGTGTGAGGTCTAAGATTCACTAAGTTTGGTAAGTTGGTGATTGCGCTACTTGAAAGGAAGCCGTTTCGCAAATTTGCGGGGACGAACACAGTTGCTGTATGCACCGGTCAGTTCGACACAGATATGACTTTCGTCGACTTGCCAGAAGCCCGCTGTAGCAGTGCTTTGTGTAGTACGACCAGCGATCCTTTCCTCCCTTTTCACACTGCCTAACGGCCTGAAAGTCTATTACCAGTGTCAACCGGCTTGCTCGATGATTAAATGGTGCTTCGTTCGTTGGCGTATGTCGTTCATGTGGGTGCAAGACTGGAGCAAGTGTAGCAGCCAGCGGGTACGTACGTCTACAAAAAGCGCCGTTGTTTCTTCGCCTTGTGGTCGCAATGTCAACCAAAGCACAGCCATTGCCCAGACCCACTTTTGTCGGTAGAGAGAGGTTCACAGCGGCTAGAGATTTAAGTCGCACAATGGCTGGTATCTCTCCCGTGCTAGACGTCAAATCCGGAAGAGCACGAAGCGCTTGGGCTTCAAAACGAATCCAGCAGCCCTGAGTGTCTCTCAAACTACGTGTGTGCGCCGCAGCTTGCTCCACGCTGTAGTGGGGGACAGCAAACAAGCTCAATATAATCCACACGGCTCGGACGACTATCCTGCAAGCTCCACTCTCAAGTCAATGTAAAACAGCACGAGAGATCGTGTGGGTATACGACAGTTGAATTCATGCAAAGAATCCAGCCGTGCTTCCCCATCGCCTAGCCAGTACAAGAATTTTCTCTTCTTCCTTCGGAGCCCGCGATCCTGCCTCGCCCGTTGCTGCGACTAAGCGGGGCACAAACGCAGCCATGCTTGATGAAAGTCATGGTCGCGCTCTTGGGGCCCAACAGGCCCAGTCGGAGGTCGGGTGTGTCAGACGGCCGATCGAATCGGTATTCGTTGATGTGGCCGGAAGGGCGAGCAGCCAAAAGTGGGACTCCTCGCTCATTCACTCCTCCATGGGCTCGCCTTGCTCCTCCTCTGCAGCCGTCGAACGCTGTACGATTGCCACAGATAAATCCATCGGGTCCATCAATCGGTTGTACTGCTCGTAACCAAGGGCGGAGCTATCTTGAACCGTCGTGTGCATTTCTGCCACCACATCACGAATTTTGAGCGTGTCGAGACATGGGAAGCTTGCAGAGCTCCTTTCGCCTAGGCCTCGAATCCACAACTGGAACGAGTCTGTCCGCGTGCTATGCCTGACTCTGGGAGGCTCGTACTTGACGCCCAGATCGATGAGCATGGTCAACAAGCCCCGCTCGGTCAGGCCGGAGATGTCATCGTGCCGCAACTTTGGCCCGGCGTGAGAAACCCTGACGATATCCTCGTCCGCCTTGCTTGGCGGAGCTCTACTGCAAAATTTGGCTTCCCAGCATATGTAGGTCATCTGCTTTGGGCCATGCTCCTCGTTTACTCCCAAACTCTGAGAGAGGTCGCCAACAAACACAGGAATGATGCCATCGATCCCGGGTTGGAGATGGGGCGTTTGGATGCCCACGCCACGTTTCCAACAGTACCATAGGTAGTATGGTGAAATCTCTTCCCTGACTGGGACTTTGAGGTGGTCGAAATGGGTGAAGCGAGTCCAAGCTCGAACGTCGGTGTGTCGTGGGTGTTGGGTCCGCACTTTCTTGCAGGCCTCTTCGATCCGTGCCCGCATCCTTACCTGATCGTGTTCGTCAAGCGTCGCAACGTTGTCCAGAATCGACTCAAGCAGCACAGGTTGCATGTGCATCTCTGCCTTGTATTGCTGATCCTCGCTCTGCGCGAAAGCCTTGTCTTGGAATTTGTGCGCATCCCATGCAGTCATCAATACTAGTCGAGTCATGATTTCGCCGCGGTTGCCTCTGAGAATATCAATCGTACGTGAAGCAAGGCACTTGGTACTGAGCGTCTCCAGAATCGAGCCGTACCGATTCACGGCATGTTGAAAGTTGGCAAGTTTTGGTACCGAGCTCTCATTGGGCCTAGGCATCATCACAAGCGCGGCAGCGGTAGCCAGCACGGGCTCTGACGGAGCGCCGATGTGAAGGACTCCGTCATTGTCTACCGCCGTGAGAATGCGCATGTGTCGATCGACGGAATCGCGCACAAATGTGTCCTGCTCTCCAAAATTGGCGACGTCGCTGCTTCGTGTTGGCGCAAACTGTAATGCAAGGCGGGAGGCAACGACGTTGAAGCAAACGTTGCGTGAGTTGAACTCAAAATTCGACGATCCGAGCAGCTTGAGCATGGCTGTGGTCCAAAAGTCGACAGGTAGCAACGTGGGCCACAGAGGCCGCCCGTACGTCTTGACACGCTCGCTGGAGGCAGCCTCTGCGGCACTCGAGAGCGCATCGTGCTTGTCCCTGAGCACGTCAAAGCCGAGCCCGGCGAAAGTAGGCAAGGGCACAGTATCTGGATGTCTGGCGGACGCGTAATCGCTTTGTGGAAGAATGAGCTTGTTTGGCCTGCTCTTGGTGCTCAACAGAACGAGCCATAGGACTACGGACGTTTGCTTGTCATTCGGATGTTGCAATTGGGCCAGTTTGCGACTTTCGCGCTGCTTGTCCTCGAATCTTCCTATGTACGAAAAGGCGCGACAAATACTGCTGAGAAAAGCGTCGGGGAGTGTTGTACATTCGTCAATGGCTACGTACACGAGTCTGTCGTTAGGTGGTGCGCATGGCGCAGGGAGTTCATCTTTCATGAGGATAAGTTGGTCAATAAGAGTTTGTAAAGGCCCGTCCAAGTAGAAACGATAAATGCTGTCGTCGCCCAAAGAGCCGTGCAGTTTGCCATCGAAGAATTCGAGCGTCCGCGCAGCCACCCTAGAGAAAAAGTCGTTACGAGTCGACTCGTCCTCCTTGTTGCCAAAGCCATTCAAACGTCGTAGTAGATCAAACCTTGTGGCCGGACGGGTCAACTCGGCCAAGTCTTGAGCAAGCACACCGAACCAAGCAGCGAGCAGAAAGACAGCCTTATGATCGTAGCTCGCCGATCTCTTCTGCGACGACATGCCTTTGAAGACGAGCTCCATGATAGGCTTGTCGCCTAATGGATAGCCGGACTTGACGGAAGTGGTCGCCAACGGACGGATGCAGAGATAGATGACCGGCTGGGTCTTGCCAAGTTCGAGGAGCATGCGCGTCTTTCCGGTACCGCTCGACTGAACAATGTAAGTGCCCTTGAAGTATGGACGCTGGCCTTGCGGTCGCTTGTTGAAGAGCGATTCGTTGACATTTGCGGTGAATTGGGCGAAACGCTGCTCTGCATTGCCCATGTATGGTCGACGTATGCTTGTCTCGAGGACGAGACGAAGTACGTCCTCTTCGTGGTCTGCAAGCACTGGTAGGGACGAAGCAACAGCGCTCGAAGGCAGTGAATACATTAAGTAGCAAAGCACCTCTTTTGGCGACAGTCGCAAAATTCGGTCGCCGAGATTTGCGATGGCATCCAGGATAGCATCTGTTGCAGTGTCGAGATTTGCGGAATTCGACAAATCCAGGTGTCGGACATTGGGAAACATCGGTTCGATCGCTTCGCGTTCGTCTTCGGCGGACCGGAGGAAAAAAGCAATTTGGTTCACAAGCCTTTTCTTGGATTTGTTCTGGCGGACTATCGTCTGTAGATACTGACAGGAGTTGAGCGGATCCAGGAAGACTTCAGAATCGAGTTTATCTTTCAGTCGGGTGGCTGCCTGTTTGGCAAGTGTGGACCGAGGGGAAAGCCCATACTGGAGCGAAGCCATGTTGTCGTCGTTGGCGGTTGGTGTAGTGGGCCTTGGCTGCGCATCGGGCGGTACTGGGTGGAGCAAATGGATGGTACGCAGGATGGAATCAAAAGAAGGAGGGTTGTCGCCGCGATCGGCAGCAATGCGAATGGTCTCGATTAATGCTTGCTTTATCGCGGGATCGACGTCATCCCCGTTATACCAGCCCTTGGCCGAAGAAAGAACATTATCAATCTGGATCTGTAAGTTGGGGTCGACATGGCTGCGTCCAGGCGGCCGTTTCGGAGACGGCGGATCCTGCATCGCTTAGGCACTGTCCGTGCTTGCTGAGGGCCGTGCTAGACCCAAGCAGAACAACGCCAAGTGCTCCGCCACACCACTGATGTTGTTGTTGGTGCCGTTGTGGATTTGGTGGCTGTCGTTGCTGATTGGGATGGTGTTGTAGCGGTATAGCTGGACGAGTGAGTGTTAGAAGAATCAAAGACGTTTTGCCGACTCAGCCATTTTGGCACACGCAGTGCATACGCACGGACATGCAGGTTCCACTTCTCACTCACGGTCTAACAAATTGTTTTGTATTACAATATCATTGCTTTGGCAATGTTGGCACAGCCGGTTGCTGTATCAAGTATGCGATGATGCTAGACAACGTTGCAAAGGTCTCGCATGCTACATAAGGCATGGGCTCGTACCCGAACATGGTTTAGGATGTTTCTCGGAACCAACAGAGCGCCCTGGTGACAATTGACACCTCCTCATCTAAGCAGCTTGGCGAAGCATGTATTGGCACCTATGAAGCTTGTTGTATTGTGCCAAGCTCAAGTTGGGCTTTCAACCGCGATGCTCTGGCAGCGGCCAAGTGTTTGGACGAGATGCCTTGGATTTGCAGGTGTGTCAGCCAAACTAATGTTGGCGACTGGCCGACAGCCAGCAAGCAGGTATAGACAGCCACAAACGCAATGCCGGCACCATGTACTGCTTGATCCTTGGGCGTCAATCCTGCCACTGCGCCACACAGACGTTGATCACATTCTTCGTAAGCACAGCTATGTTTGCCAACAGTACATTAGCTTGACTAATTGATATCAATCCAAAACAAACCGCCCACTTCTCCCTGCAAATGTTGCAGAGATCAAGCAATGCAAGTATAACGGCGATACAGAAGACTCGGCAAAATGCATTGGCTAAGCGCATCCGTCGGCAACCATGTCGGGAACCCAGTAAAGACAATCACCTGGCAAGGAAATCAAACCCATGCTTAGGCAGAGTGTGATCTTGCCTTGAAAAGCTGCTCCAGTCCGGGTCTGGCTGTCAGACCCTCCCGCGCCAAACGTGGCGCCCCTCACAACAGCGGTATCGATTCTGACATCGTCAAAGCCATGAACTGTCAGATATCTGTTCTAGATGCAACGCATCCTATCAGACTTGAAGCGGTTCATCTTCTACAGACTATCTCGGGGAACAAGGCTGGCATGATAGACGTGGATTGTTGCGCAGTGGGTCGGCTTGACAATGATGAGACATTGCACAACTCGTCAGGAGCGTCTCCCAAAGCGACCAAAAGATGCTTCGCCAAAGCCGAGACCCAAGATGATTGCGATAAAGTAGTATGCGTTGTAGGTCCTGTTCAAGTTGAAAACGCCGCAAGAAAGAATTCAGAGACTGTGGCTAATTGACTGGGACATCCCAAAGCACGTGCGAGAGATACTCACATGACTGCCAGCATCAGCATGTAAGCTAACGCGGCGTGAAGCAGGAACAGGATTCCAATGGTACCGTCGCTTTTGAGTTGAAATGAGAGTGTTGAGGAAGTTTGCAGAGTGTCGAACTTTGAAGTGTCGAGAGTTCGAGTCGAATGCAAGGTCCGCTGAAGGGCATCAAGGAATCTTGAAAGGATGGCAAGAAGAAAGAGTACAATGCAAGCGCCAAGCACTGCTGGGGGTGATTGCGGTTTCAATGATGATAACCAGAATGTGTCACCACCACCTGCGTGAAAAGCCGTGGACATCATATCTGCGCCGGTAGAGGCGGTCGTCGTATTTGATTGCATGCTTTCCATATCGCGAAGTGAGTGTTATCGAGGATCGACAAGTAGCGTCCAAGAAGGCAGAGATGATGTATCTCGCAGATGCTTTCGGTGGTGCGCTGCCAAGTTGTACAGAGACGCTGAATGACAACCCTGCGGTGGATGTATGCGATACCTGATGCTATGATTGATGCGTTGCAGTGATTGAGCATTCTGTTGCTGTAGTCGATGCGTGGTAAGACTTGAGGTGGCCTGCCGGCCAAACATGGTCCTTACGTTACGAGCTTGTAGGAATATCGGACCGTTCTGCTTGAGGGAACCCGCCGGTCGAAGAGGATGCAGCACGGCTTGGAGCATGCTGGTCCGGCGGGCGGAGTTGGAAAGCATGGCAGTAAAAGGCTCCGAGCTTCTACACCGTGAGCAGAGCGGCTGGAGCTTGGCTGTCTCACATCGCAAGAATTTCTCGAGCAAATTTGCGTGCAAACGTGCCGTATGAAAGGCTCCGAGGTATTGGGATACGACAAGAAGCCTGGACGAAGCGGGGCTAGAACAAGCAGCATCAACGTGGCAACACACTCGCTGAAGCCGGCGGTCGCCTTAGTCAGAACGACTGCTGAGAAGTGCCCGCAACGGCGAGCCATGCAAGATAGATTCAGATATGGCTTGCTTGCAACCACACGCAGTCTTATGATACTGAGTGAGTTCTGTCAAAGTCACCGTTGGCAACCTTCTCGTCCTTCCTCTACTTGAACTTGAGCGAACCTCCATCTAATCTTACGACGGCCGCAAAGACTTTGTCCAGCGACACAACACCTGCGGCGCGTCAACGTTCAAAGTCAAGTACGAACTCAGGTGCAACGTCAACATGATGTCCTCGCATGATAGTTTAGCTGCAGCCCACGGTATGTCTTTCCACTTCACCGTAATGTGGCTCTCCAGCTCGTTCGTCGTTCTGACACTCTGACTGTATCTGACACGATCGTTCTTCTCGTTGTACAGCCGTGTGCGCTTGTATAGCTGCGCTCGTAACGATTCCTCTGGCTCTGCTCGCAGCACGCTTCAAAAATACATCACCAACAGCACACGTTGGTAAGGGCAGGTGGTTTCGTTGGCACGTCGTGCTCAACACGCTTTCCCTGCTGCTCGTCGTGCTCGCTTTCGGTCTCGGAATGGGCGCTGTTGCCACTGCCAGCCAAGGCACGCAGTTCTCGGGACCCGACTCGGACTTCCATCACAAATTGGGGCTTTCGGTGTTCCTCTTGGTGTCGGTTCAAGCCGCGCTCGGCGCTTTTGCCCACCTTACTTCAGCCGGAACCACATTGCAAAGCAAGCACTGGACTCGCAAAGCGCATGCTGTGCTAGGAGTCGCTACGTTAGTCTGCCTCTACTGGACCATCTGGGAAGGCATGAATGTCGAGTGGCGATCGATGAGCACATCTGGCTCTTGGACGCCCGAGTGGATTCAGAGCCTATTCTGGATCATTTTAATCGGGCCAGTCCTAGTTTATCTCGTCAATGCGGGCACTTCAATCCTCTTCCACATCCAGTCGCATCCCAAGATGGTGCACTGAAACCAGTCGGACGAGCATCCTTGTACGCATCGAGGCGATACTCGAAATTCCGTTCTAGGCAAGTGCAGCAAATGTAAAAGACAGCGACGTGTTCAAAAGATCGACTGCCAGATGATAGTTGTCGTGGTGATCTCGAAGCAGAGAATGATGAGCGGCTTCTTATGTGCCAAACATGTACAGAACCGGAAAATCGGCCGAGGCCTTTCGGAAAACTCCTTCTCGGCTACTAGCCATCCGCAGCGCCGGGACATTGAAGCCTCAACGGAATTGGCCGAGCAAGCCCGGCTTTTGGCGTCTTTTTCTTGAGCCACATCTGAAATGCCAGCAGCTGTTCCATGGATGGAAAGACGACAGGCTTCTCTCTGCAGCCCGACGCAAACGTTGAAAAAATTTCCGAGCCGCCAAAAATAATTCTCCGTTCATTACCGCACACAATCGCGTATCGTCGCTTACTTCCGGTTACAATGGCTGTCACCACGTGCGGTGACCGCGCGGTCTTGGCTTCCCTGAAACGATGGAGCCATCCAATCACATACGCCTCGCTTCTCAGCAAATCATTGGGGATGGACGGATCCAGACATCCGGAGACAAAACTTTTTCTCATGGGGCTCCGAGAGTATCCTGCGCCTGACTCTGGCTTAATTGAGTATAGACTGCTCGCGTAGCAAACCAAGTCGATGCTCTAGAGCGAATGAGGGGACGAGATCTTGCGGGGATCCAACGCGGCGTGGGGCCCAACATAACTCTCTGCATCAGCTGTTCAACCCAGAGGCCTCTTGTGTGCTCTGAACGCCAAACCTCTGCCTCGACCGGGGGATTATGCCATGGATTGACATCCTCGAATCCTGTTGAATGTATGTGCTTCTTTCTTTCCTTCCGACCGTGTCGTTGTTCTCATTGTTGATGCTCAACGTCAGATTTTCTCGACAGCCTCCCACCATCGACATGTCAGCCGAACTCAGCAAATCGGACGTCAAGTCGGAGCAAACTTCGATTCCAAAAGTGGCCATGGAAGACGCAGATGCGGCTTCATCTCCTCGCGGCTCACTCTCGCAAAGACCTGACGGAAAAGATGTCATTTATATCGAGTGGGCGCACGATGACCCCGAACACCCTCAGAATTGGCCCCGCGCCAAGAAATGGCGCTGCGCTCTCACTGTCATGACGTTCTCGTTTGCGAGCGCTTGCATGAGTGCTGGATACGGACAGGCCTACAGTGGAGTCAATCGTGACTTTGGCGGCGTCAACTACGTGGCATACGAGTCGGGCATCACCGTCTACCTCATCGGCATCGCTTTCGCTCCCATGCTGTTGGCACCCGTCTCGGAACGATTTGGAAGATATCCGGTCATGATGGTAGCCAGTTTCCTCAATCTCATCCTCTTCCTCGGGCAAGCGCTTGCTCAGAACTTGGAGACTATCGTGGTGACCAGGTTCTTGCAAGGCTGCTTCGGCTCTGTGGGCAACTCAATGTCAGGCGGCTACTTTGCCGACATGTTCGATGCCGAGCGTCGTGGCCATGTTCTGTGTCTGTATGCCCTGTGCTTGTTCGCAGCTCAGAGCTTCAGTCCCGTGTACGCGAGCTGGGTGGCAATGAAGCTCAGCTGGCGATGGATCTTTTGGATCCAGGCGTCTGTCTGCCTCTTTTCGTTCACCTGCTTCGTGCTTTTCCTTCGCGAACCTCGCCCATCCGTGCTTCTCGCCAAGCGGGCCAAGAAGCTCACTGCGGAAACAGGCATCGAACACCGCGCCATCACCAACGCTCGAGGCACGTACGCCCAAGTGTCGCTCAAGGAATCGCTGCTGCGGCCGATCAGCTACCTGGTCACCGAGCCCATCATTATCTTTTACTCGCTATGGATCGGGTTTGCCTGGGCATGTTCGTACTTGCTGCTCAGCGCGATCCCAATCGTGTTTGGTGCGTACGGCTGGAACAACGGACAGAAGAACCTGCCCCAGCTTTGCACGTTCATCGGCTGCTTCCTGTCCTTCTGCTTCAACCGCTGGTTCCAAGAGAGGCTGTACAGAAGAGACGCTCACAAAGCCTTGGCTGCTGGTCGACACAAGCCTGATCCCGAAAGTCGTCTCTACGCTTGCATGGTGGGAGCGTTCGCCTTTCCGATTGGCGGATTCATCTTTGCTTGGACAGGACGACCGGATCTGCCATGGATCGCGCCGTGCATTGGCCTCGTCATCATCAACTTTGGCATCTTTGCCATCTACCTCTCTGCATACACGTACCTGGCCGACGCTTACGAGACATACGCCTCTTCTGCTTTGGCTGCACAGTCATGCTTCAGGAACACGCTTGCTGCCTTCTTCCCCCTTTTTTCCAAGACCATGTACGAGAGGATGGGCACGCAGTGGGCCTCGACCTTGGTGGCTGTGATCGGCTTGGTGCTGGGCGTCTTGCCATTCGTGCTCATGTGGCGAGGCAGAGAGATTCGAGCGCGCAGTCCAGCCCAGATGGCGCTTGCTGCCGCCGAAGAAGAGCAGTGAAATGTTACATTTCCTTGGGCCGACCCACGTACTGTAGCCGAGCATATGCCTTTTTCAGCATCGTGCGTTGTTGGACGCACACAGAACTCGTATCAAGCCTGTATACAAATAAATATGCCGCTACCTTGATCTTCGACTGTACGCTGTGCTAGTCCTGGATGTGCTGGCAGAGACGGCATGTGCACTTTAATATGAAGGGACTGATCCGTGTGAGTCGCTCGTTCTGTTCCGTGGCGGCCAAGAGGAGGAGCCCCCCTTACAAGCAGAAAAGTTGTCAAGAAGCGCAAACCTCGAAGCGCAACGGTCTAACACCAAGACACTCTCGCTCATCGTCAAGCTCCTTTCCAGTACAGCGGTACCCTAGCCTCTCGCGCAAGGTGAATGCCAACCCTTGGCAGAGCACTGACGCCCAAGCAGAGCTCAAGTCGTACTCACCGCTAGGCGTCGATCCACCTTGCGCTACGAGACCCGCTATTGGCTTCATCAACCTCACTTTGAAGTAGGTTGATGACCGTCATCGCCTGTCGCAATTGTCGGTCGACACGAACTTCGGGTTCCGGATCCGATCCCAAAAGCTGCGGGCTGTGCCGGTCAATGCAGGTGCTGCCGATATTGTACGGCAACGGGACCGCTAGGGAAAAATTTGTGCGAACTCAAGGCTCTCAATCTCACTTGATCGACGGTACATTACCCTGTGCCGTCCAGCAAAAGTAGCTTGGTGAAAAACTCATGATCATGCCAAGACTGCTGTGTGCTCTGTTGTTTTTGCTTTGTCAGGTGGCGTGGGTTGCGAGCCAAGCCTTTGTGTTTTTGCGCTAGCCAAGAGGCGCATTTCAAAGTCAGCGGGAAACCCCAATCATCCATCAAAGCGTCAGCAGCAGCAGCGAAAACGCTTTGTGTCACTTTGACTCGGTGCCTGAGAGAAGCCTCCACAGAGAACGGCATGACGGTACTCACCTCGCACTGCCGATCTTTTTTTCTGAAACATGACAGGGCCCAAAAAGTAACCTTGACTCAGGCAGACAGCGAGAGCGTGCATGTTACAGCATCCCTCTGTGACTGGACTTGAATTGTGTAGTCCTGACTAGGCACACACCCTCCATCTCGACGAGCCGGCTCGTCGACGTCGGTCATCATCTCTCTCACGCTTGACGTCTGCAACGGGCGGGACTGCGACTCTCGGACTCCTCCACAGAGTTGGACTCGGTCAAAAGAACAGTCCGCCGTCTCCCTTTCACCTGTCCACACCGAGACGGCAAACGTGCTGAATACGTACGAGATCGGTGAGCAGAGGGCTGCTGAGCTCCGATTATGCGCACATGGCACGTATCATCCGGGGCCCCGTGCCCGTCAAGCCTGCCCCACTAAAGACGATCCACACATATCCCAGCAAGAATGGCACTGCGTCAATCAGCATCTTCTCGTACCCGCAGCGAGTTCCTACGTTCATGGGCGGTAGCTGCGAGCGAGGCTGGGGCTGTTTGGCAGGCACGGTCGATATTCAGATCAACGAGCCTTCAGGCGATCGCATCTCTGCCATCAAGCTCACACTCACAGCTACCCAAATTACTACGGTGCCAAAGACAGCCTCGGTCGATGCACCTTCCGCTCTCGATCGTATGGCCGTCGACGCGGAAGAGACAAAAACAAAACAGGTAACGCTCCTGGAGCTTGAACAGATCCTCTTCGAACCATCCAGGTCAGACTTGGACAGAGATGCCAATCTTTTGCCTCGAGGCAAACACGTCTACCCATTCAGCATCGACCTTCCGATTTTGGGCAATAAGGACAAGAAGAATCCTCCTCTTCTTCCGCCGTCGTGCGTCATCGAGCCGTTAGTTCAAGGCTCCAACGACGCCAAGCTGCGTCACGGTCAAACATCTTCGGGCCTCTTTGGCAGGAACAAAGCAAATGGCAAGGATCAGGCTCGTCCGGCTTGGGCTACCGTCAAATACCAGCTCAAGCTGACTGTGCAAAGGCCCGGCCTGCTCAAACGCAACATCCGCAGCTATGCACCGTTCGTCTACTTGCCCTCGCCCCCTGTCTCAGCAGCATCGCTGCTTCTTCAACGGCGGGCTCTCGGAGCACAGATGGCCGCCATCGTTCTGCAAGGTCAAGGCGATGGCTCTCAGCCGATCGAAACGCCACAAGAATGGCGTCAACGAGCTCTGACCTTTTCCTTAACTCCTAACGGTCCACAAAAGCTTGGTCAGGAAAAGAAAGCCGGCTTCCTGTCAAACTTCTTTGGCGGCGCCAAGAAGCAAGAGCTCGTTCATTGGCACGAAGCATGGACATTTTCGATGCCCATGAGCGGACGCTCTTCCTTTCCGCTTCGCTCTGCGATCCCCTTTGTTGTCCGCTGCACCACCAACAAGCCGATCGAACTTAGTGTCTCCTCTCCCCTTGCTTTCAGGCTCTATCGAAGGGTTCGTCTTCTGTCGGGCAAAAAGCAGAAGGCGGTGGCTATGCAGCAGCAGCCTGTCGCTGAAGCTGTGCTCCGACACGCGGTCGAGTCTCGCGGTGTCCATCGCATCAATGGCATCATCTCATTACCGCCCAATTGCGTTCCTTCTTTCGAACTTACCAACCTCTCGCTCGACTACTTTGTCGCGGTAGTGCGCTTGCTCGATGGTACCATTCTGCACAAGGAGGCTGTCAATCTTGCCTGCCCGCCGCCTGTCGAGCCCAAGACGGCCTACGGCCCGTATCCATCTGGTCATTCTTGGCGAAGCGCACAAGAAGCGGCTCTCGAGGCGCTCGAATCGCCCTGTTCGCTCGAAGAATCCCCTCCACTTGAACCATACATGTCGAGCTCCGCTGTGGGCCTGCTTGTCCCATCACCGTCGTCGCGACAACGGCCGAGTTTCAGTAGCATCGCGAGCTCGAGCTCCAGCAGTGCCCACACAAACAGTCGACGGCCGTCCGTGACTCCATCCTTCCGATCCTATCGCAGCGGTTCCACGGACTCAATACACTATGCGTCTGCTGCAAGCTCCCTTGGACATGCCAGTACAGGCTTTGCTGCTAGCGGCGCCGCTTCTGTCACTTCTTCGACGACGGCACCAATGGGCTTAGCCGGAATGGCGAATCCACCACCTGCCTCTTCAGCACGTTTGTCTGGCCTCGTCGCCTATGCGCCGTTCTCGAGCCAACTCGACCCCGTCAGAGAGCAAAGTCGAGCTCCCTCTGTGCGAGCCGTGCCAAGCCCCTCTTCCAGACCTTTAGCCACGTACCCTGATGCTGCAACTGCGGTCACTGAGACGAGCGATACGGCCTCCATCGCAAGCAGCACTCGCCGACGAGACAGATACTCGTCCAAAGGTGCAACTGCCGTTGCTCAGGCCGCTTCGAGAAGATCCTCCGTGGACCTTGATGGCCGTTCCGATGCAGATCGTCACACACATACCCATGAGAAAGGCGCGACGACCGCAACTGTGGCCACGCCGTCGGGCTCAAGGGCTCCGAGCATGGAAGCTAGCAACAGTCGACGCGGACTCTTTGTTACAAATGCAGAGGATCTGCCTAGCATTCCGGCCAAGGCCTCGTCTTCGGCACGGGAGCAAGCGAATGCGCGCGTCGGAGCTACCAACTCATCTGCTAGGCCGCGGCGAGACAAGCGCGGCAATATGGAGCGTCGTGGCAGTCCGCACAGTCGGCGAGAGACCCGACCAAGCGGCAGCAGCGGCACCAACCGACGCACGGCTGAATCACGACCCTTGCCCGCCACACCCGCCGATACCGTCCGGGCTCCTTCTGCAACACCAGCGCCACCACCTCAGCCAGCAAATGTCGCTGCTCCTCGACCGCCACAGCAGACCACCCTGCTCGATCCGGCCTCTGTGCTAACCAACGAAGACCTCATGTATGGGGAAGACATGGAAGTCGACCTGCCGCCGAGTTACTTTGAAGCCGTCTACGGGGGCGAAGAGGACGACGACGATGGGTGAACCGAAGAAAGCTTTGCAGTACGGGACCAGACAGCACATCAACACGGATCTGACGGGCCCGCAACAGTCTCTATCGAGATCTGAGACACAAATTTCAAGCTGGCCCCATCGTCGATCTGTGCCAAGCGCTCGCAAAACGTTTATGAGCGACGACGACAGACAAGACAGGCAGACGGCGCATCAGAATCAATAAACTTTTGTATAATTACACGTCTCAGCAGCTGTCTGAAAGAAACAGCTTTAACCTAGAATTAGAAAATGTCCGAACGAAACATCGCCTCCTCTACGGGATGGGAACGGAACCTCACCTCGGGATCAGAGGCAGTGTCATGCACATACACACACACATCACTGCTGAGCCGCGGGCCCGGAAGCCGCTGGCGGTGCCAACAGCATCGAGATGTGCTTATAAAAGTCTACGTGACTGGCGTTGGGACCATTGGCGTAGACGAAGCTGGCAGCGACCTTGGCAGCGAACGCGGAACGAGCATACGCCTCGGGAATGCGCTCAATGAGCTTGGCGAGACCCACCTTCTTGATGAGCGTAGGCGGGAAGACCTGACCAAGCACGGCGGAACGCAACTGTTCATTGGAGAAGAGATCGGTAGCCTCGAGCTCCTCGGAGAGCTTGTTGAGCGTGGTGCTGAGCTCAGTCGAAATGGTGGATCGTGGCTTGCCAGTGTCGATGTTTTCGCGCCAAATGGCCTCAAACTCGGCGCGGGCATTGCGGCCAATGATAGTCTGAATGTCGCGAACGTAGGACAAGTAGAAGTTGGTCGGCTTGCCATCCTTGAATAGCATCGACTCGACGTATTCGGCATCCTCGAGCGAGAGACCGCAGAGCACTTCGAGCGACGAGGAAGTGACACCGCCCTTGTTGGCCGAAGCGTCCGGGTAGAGGATGACACCGCGCTTTTCAAGCTCGAGTCGCGCTTGCCTGGTGATGAAGAGGTTGGCGCCTTCGACAATGTACTTGAAATGAGGCTTTCCATCCTGATCAAAGAGCTGGTTCACGTTCGAGATATTGATAGCCTCGGGACGACCACCGCATGGCACGAACAAGTCGGCCTTGAATCGGAGGTGGGCCGAGTTTCGGAACGCGACACCATCCGGAATCACCTCGCCAGTGGGGAGTTTGACGTCGTTCTGCTCGACCAGAACGCGGTAGCCGTTCGGGCTGAGCTTCGAGGCGTCGAATTCCGAGATCATCTTTCGCGCTTTTGCAAGGCGCACCAGTTCCTGCCTGTTGAGACCGACGGGGTCGTAGATGACACCGCTCCCGTCGATGATTGCAACAGTCTTGTCCACAGACAAGAGGATCTCATTGGAGCCGAGATCGCCATCGGGGCCACCAGTCTGGACCTTGGTGACCTCCTGCTCCTTGAGACCGAGCATTCTGTAGATGCCAATGATGTATTGGCGCACCGACAACGAGGTCATGCCCCAGACGTCGTGGGGGACACCACCCAAAGTAGCGGCGGTCTTGCCGGTGGTGAACGACTTCCACCAGGGAGCACCACGAGCGCGAGCGTGCTCAGCAGCAAAGTCCATGAGATCGGCGGTGCCCTCATCAGGACCGAGGAAGAGGATCTCCTCCTTACCGAGGAGGTCGACAATCTCCTCCTTGACGCCTGGAGTCTGGCCTTTGATGAGAAGGTCGAGGATGGCGTCGACGTACTTTTCAAAGGCGAGCTTGGGGTTGGCGTCCAGAGTGGGCAGGATGGTACCCTTGGCACCACCTTCTGGGATCTCCTTGTTCTTGAGGTGCTGGGTCGATGCAAGAGCGTAGTTCTCGTCAAAGAGGGTTCGCTGGTTGATCGAGTAATTTTCGCGGTTCCTGGAACGAACGATACGAATGCCACCTCGAGCGACGTCCCGGAAACGGACGTGGAAGCCACGGAACTCGGCGCCGACGACAAAGATGATACCATACGGCTTAACTGGGTACTCGACCTCTGGAAGGAAGCCGGGATCGAGACGGAAGGAGAGAGCGACCTTGGTGGGTGTATAGAAGTTGGTCTTGAGCACTGCCTTGTTGAAGAACAGGAAGGCCTCGAGGACCTGGCGCTCGTGCGAGTTGTTGGCAGCCTTGCGGATGCGGTCGTACATCTGATTGTCGTCAAGGACCTCTTCCTTGACGAGACGCTGGAAGGAGAGCGTAGGGACGAGCTCCTGGTCGTCGGCACCGCCAGGGTAGTGGATGTTGGCAAAGTGGACGTAGAGGAGGCGAATCAGGGTAGGGTGGTTCTCAATGACCTCTTGGATCGACTGTCGCGTGAAGGTCTCTTCTCGGAAACGCAGCTTGATCTCGTTGAGGATGGCAGCCTGCTGCGAGTCGTTCTCGTTGAGCACGTTTCGCAACGCCTGGTAGGCCTGACCGAGACGGTTACAGAAGTGCTGGGCAAAGAGCCAGCCGACGTAGGCGTAGGTGGCCTCCTGGACAGCGTGTGTGTTCTCGGCAAGAGCAGGCTGGAAGAAGGGGTTGTCCGGCAGGACATAGATGAGCGAGGCCTCCTTCATGACCTGGTGGATCGAGTGCTCGATGGGCGGGCTGTTGGAAGCCGGGAGCGGGTTAAGGTAAATGGAGATGATGGTGACGTTGTTCGAGAACTGCTCGACGTACTTGCGCGACGAAAAGAGGCCGTAAAAGTGGTAGAGATCCGAAAGGGCGCTGAAGAAGCTGTTGGTGGTGCCCATGCGGTAGCCAATGACAATCCTGCGCTCTCGGCTGCCCTCGACCTCGAACATCTCGATGACGGGACCCTGTCGGCGGAGTACCTCGTCCATGATGCTTTGGTAGATGTCGAGCGTGTTGTCGCTCGCCTTGGTCAGGAAGGTCTTGTCCGAGACGGCACGGATGTCGGCGTAGCTAGGCGAGTCTGGCGAAGGGCGAGGCTCGACAAAATTGCACTTTGCCAAAAAGTAGCATCGGAGCTGCTGCTGCGACTGAGCCGAGACCGAACCGGCAGAGCGGTAGGTCTCGAGACGGTAAGCCTTGTCGACTGAGGACTTGTCGAGGTAGTTTGCGTCGATGCGTCGTTCCCACTGAGGACCGTCGGCCTGCGATTTGCCGGCCTGCGACGAGTGAATGAAGACGGCACCGTTTTCAGACTCCTTCTCGAGGTCGATCTCGAGGCTGTTGGAGTGCTTTGTGTAGGCCATGATCTTGGCGCCAAACAGGGCGAGGATGTGGTCTGCGACGGTCTCTACATTTTCGAGAGCAAAGTAGGTGTCATCGATTCCGAGATTTCTATGAACATAGGCAAAGGAAGCAGGATTGAACAGCGCGGAAAGTCAGCAAAATTGAGGGACTGCGCAAGCCTGATTGATTGGAGCAGGTTACTTACTGGTAGAACCAGTCGACCTCGGCAGTAACGAGATCAGGAGGAATGAAGCCCTTGCTCGAAAGCAGCTTCTTCACCTGGGCAGCCTGGTCGGCTTTGCCCTCAAAAACGGTGTCTGTGTAGCCAGCATTGTTGGCAATGATGTGGTCGATGGGCGTGTGCGAGCCGCTTCTAGGCGAAGAGCCGCTAGCGCTGAGAAGTGCCGATTTGATCGTGGAGACGTCGTCCAAGGACGAAGGCTGCAGATGCGAGGCCTGGTCTATTGATGGGGCCATATTGTGAAGATAAAGCAGAGCAAGGTCGCTCGTGGCGAGAAGGATCTCAAAACGCTGCGGTCAATGCCAAGCGGTGGAACCGAGTCGATTCTATCGGTACCGATGATCAAATGGGGATTAACTGGAGAGAAACGGTGAGTTCGTTTGAGCGTGGAAGCACCCAAGGTGATGAACGATGAAAAAATGATGGACAAGAAGCTGAGAGCGAGCAGTCGGAAGGGCCGATCTTATATAGACACCATGCAGGGGCGCTCGTGAACGTTGTCACTGCGGCGAGGCTGGCAGAGTGTGGGGCATGCGCTCGCACAGCCTATTTCCCATGAGTATTGGCCGATCTACCGCTTCTGGCACTCGTCGAGCTCGGGCGAACGGATGTGCCGGTCAAGGCTTCGGGCAGATGCCGAGCTGTGTGTAGGCGCTTCATGGTCGCCTTCGCTCCAGACAATCACACAACATAAAGGTGACCCTACTGTATTCTGTCATGCCAGAGTGTGACTTCACGACGAATCCCAGGGGCTACGGTCAACGTTTGAGCACGCAGGCCAGCTTTCCTGAAGCAGCATCATCTGACACCTTATTTCGCTCGCCGCCGCGCCCCGTGCCTTTCGGAATGAGTTCAACACTATTTTTCGTTGTGTTGAACTTCCAACCCTCCACCCACGAATTGGTTATCTTTTTATTGTGTTTTTTGTATTTGTGTTTTTATTTCTTCTTTGGGGGACAAATCGTCCAAAATGTATCCAACCGATGGTGCTGGCCCCTGCCCATGTTGCCGCCGCTGGTCAGACGCGCTGCCTCGTTCCCGATTAGTTTGCCGGGTTGTGCTTGGCCAGCTGTGCGAACTCGAAATGAGAGAGGTGCTATAGCTCACAGCTGACAGCTAACAGCGTTCAGAGACCGGTCCTCGATCGGCCCTTAGACTTTTCGTCGCTGCGACGAAGAGACGGCACAACACGTCGTGCGACTCAGTGAGCTGTTCTGGGTAGAAAGAGGCTGTGTAGTTAACGATGCCGAATTGGTGCTCATACGCTCTACTCAGCTTACTGCCAAAGGGTTTCTCTTCTGCTTCCCCTTTATTTTGAGTAAAACCTTCAGAACGAACTAGAAATTTATGACAACTTAGAAAATTTCTCCGAAAATGGACACGAGACCCTACAGCAGGGATGCCGCTTGATCTTGCGCATTCGCCTTTGCATATCACGCTTCGAGCCCTCTTTCTGTGGTCGCCCCTGACTCGAGACGCGACTCTGTTGCCGCTCCTCTTTTCGGGAGACTGGACCCTGCTTTGTTTAAACGTTGTGACCGTTAAATGCGAAGAGTAGGAATGCGAACGCTGTTCGAGCTAGACGGACCACCCGATGAGGAAGAGTAGGCGCCCGATGAGTTGGTCAACGCCCAGCGCTTGAGTGACGCCTGCCCGAGATAGAGACTTCTTTGAGGCGCGATTGGACATGCCGAGCAAGAAGATGCTTTGTCAGGTCGCAGGTGCGTGCATGTTCGTCTCGACCGAATGTTGGGAAGGCGTCAAGCAGATTGCAACAGCAGCGGTGAATGGGCGTCGAGAGGAGGGGCTCTGTGAGCAAAAGTCCAGCCTATTCTAGCGAGTCACTCACGGACGTTATCGAAGACAATGGCGATAGCATGGGTTCATTCTTGCAGACGTGGTGTCATGTGTCCTACGCCATCGTTGGATTGCTGCGATACCTTTGTGTCTCCTTATTGGCTCATCGGCGACGCTATATGACGCGAATTTGCCAGGAGGCACAGTTGCCCGACAGCATCCAGTCCCCTTATGCCGAATTGTGTCAATTCAATGCGACGGTCAGCCTTGGTTCGTGAATCGTCTTCGTTGACATGGTGACGAGGAGTACAGGCTGGCAAAGTCTGGCTCGAACCAAATGACTGCCTAGGCTCGGTGAGGTCTTGTGACCGTGCGTTGCAGCGAGCTGGCCAGTTGACCGTCCGGCACAGTACAGACACTATGCTTGCCTAGAGTCGACTCTCGGGACGGTCAATTTTACAGGCACCAATGTCAACAGAGGTTCAGGTAAAAGTAAGAGGGAAAAAGTCGCAACAATAAAAATTCGAAATGATCGACGAATCAGGTCCCGAACTCGCACGTCACTTGGACCGGCAAGCGCTCGATCGAACGCCAGCCACAGGCGCGGCAGGGGCTGCAGAGGTTGCACGAGTCTCCCTGGAGCATGCTGGCACGATGTTGAAGTATTGGCGTCTCTAATCGTCCTTCTTAGGATGCTTGCATGTCCCATGGTGCTCACCCACGCCAAGCGTCGCATGGATCGCGACGGGCGCCATCGGAGAAAATCCGACCACATTCGTTCCACGATGCGTTGACGTGTACAACTCCAAGTTTTGCTCGCTCGCTATGCCATACAACCGGCGCTCGCTCCTCACCTCAGACCTTGGCCTGAGGTGACTGGATCGAGCGCCGAATTGCGGAAGGGAACTCTATGTGGATCGCATTGCCTTGGCAATATGGCAGAGATTGTCAAGCAAGCTTGTTGAGCGCACTTCGTGCTGTCAGAAGATCCTGGGATCGCCATTTCTTCCAGCTTGGGAAGAACGTGTCCCTGATGGGCTAGTCGGCAAGACGGAACGAGACGTCCAGCTGCATGCACTGCAAGTCACCGCGCTTCAGTACGCGATGCGTCTGGGGTAATGTTGTGATACCACACGCTGTCAACAGGCTGTGCCCCCCGCACAAGTTCAAGGCCTCCCGCCGCCATCCGCTCACCACTATTCCGCGAGCCTCCTTCAGACGTCTGGATACTGTGCTCATCCGGTCAAGAAGCCGCACATTTTTTCCGCACACTCGGAGAAAGACAAAAGCGATTGCTTGGCCACCGTACTGCGAAACCTTGCTCCTCTCAATGACTCACTGAGACGGGTGCCGACCTCGCAGCAGCGCCTTTGCTGCTCCTTCGACGATTGGAATCGCAAAGTGGATCACTGTTGACTGACTTTGTCTAGCGCCGGGCTCGCGATAGTGTTTTTGGCATTCGTCAAGCAAAGTGTCAATCCACTCATTCATAGCTCTTTGATCGCGATGTCATACCGTCATGCCCCGCCTTGACGAACAAGCGTTTTGCGTGGCTCATCCTAGCTTGCAATCATACCGGTCGTCTAACCTACCGTCCAATGTTCTAAACCACGATGCGATTCTTTTTGTCCAACGGAAAAAAGGGCGTGCAATTTTGTAGTCACCTTTTCGTGTCCGCATTCTGTACGACCTTTATTTTCTTTGGGGGCCTTTTCTTCAAATCCCATGTAAGTACATCGCCTGGCCATGAAAACATCCCCTGCATGCTAGCATGCGTCGAGGGTAGTCGTGAGACGAGCCTTGAGGCAAAGTGCCTGTTCTACGATACTCTTTAACCGCCGAAAACATATGGCTAGTGGCGCAATCGAGAGCATGGGAAGAACCGACCACCTACAATCACGATTGGCTCCCGATGGACCCGATAAGATGCCGGCGTTTATAGACCGGAGCCTAATTGTCAATTTCTAGCAGAAAAACGCGGGGGCATCCAAAATTCATCAACAGCGCATCACCCTGCAGCAAGGCGATCTCTATTTTAGTCACCGCAATCCATCCTGCATGTCGCTTTGACTGTGCGAGTGCCTCTCTACAGTCGAATCGGCTTCGTGTCGCCAGATATAAATGATCGTGATAGCCGAGCAGTGACGGCGATTGTGCCACTCCATTCCCGGTCGTGCAGAGCAGCAATGCATGCCAATTACGCTGGTGCGATTCACTCGGAGCCCCTCGAAGAGGGCGGACGCGGCATTGTCAGCATAGGAGGACTAAGAAAGGTGACTTGTGATGGATACCCAAAGCAGCGAGCTTGTGAGACTTTGACATGTGGGATCACACTGCAGGGAGGGTGATGCAACGCCACAGCGAAAAATAGGACTTCATACATGCACGCTGCCCCATGCAATGGTGATCCACCAGATCTGCAGCCGCATCATGAGTCCTGACTGTCCAAATTAACCCTCTCGATGAGCCACGGGACAGAATCGACGGCGACTATTTGGGCTGAGGCTGCCCTATCTTGCCGGCATTCAACACCCAAGCTCTCTAAGCGAGGCGCGGCGGATTGTTTCTTTCACGAAGTCGACAACGCACAACCGTGAGCAAGGTGTACTGTTTACCGTGCTACTGTACGCGGTTGCAAGGCGCAAATTCTGCAGCCGCTGCCACTTGCCTTCCAAGCGGAGAGTCACTTTCATTTGCGAGCCTCGTCAACGTCGTCTGCTCGAGCCGAGCCTGCCCCGCCCTTAACTCTCCGTCAAGTCAAGTTAATCGCATGCACGCCCTCCGCTGATCTTCCTTACGATCTGAGTCCCCTCACCATATTAGCTGGGCAACCATAGCTCAACCTTCATGCCTTACTATCACACCCATCCACCTGTTGTCCTTCGTTCGACGGCTATCTAGTCCCATCAGCGCAATCAACACGCCTCCTGCCCAACTTGGATTGTCGTGCGTTCATTTAACCACGTTCATTACCATCAAAGCCCAATGCACCTAGTCTTTTGATCGCTGGTCAAACAATCCCCGCTACAGCTCGCATACAGTCCAGAATTCATCCTCAGCACAGCTTGCCGCACGTTTGGCCGACGAAGATGTACCCCATGCAGCGAATGAGGGAAGTGCGCGTTGATCGGCGCCAAATCAACCCAGCAGCCTATTCCGGCGTAACGGATCAGATCTCCAAGATCGGTACCTCAGCAGGCAACAAGGCCGCCAACGCAACTTCAGGCTTGACACGTGGTCAGACCTCGTTGGTCATCGTATTGGCCATTGTCGGATCTGTCTTGGCAGTCGCGGCGCTGTTCTGGCTTTGCTCATGTTCGAGGCGCCGAACGCGCGCTAGAGAGACGAGAGAGAAATCACAACAGCTTCGCCAAATCTCGTCGTCATCATCCGACACCGACGAAATTACCTTCGTGCCAACGAGGGACAATGTTATCGTAGGTACCGATCGACCTGACCGCACTTCTCGTCAGCTGAACGCATACAAAGACGGATGGGGTGACAGCAGGGTAGCGCTCAATTCTAGCTTTGTCGCTTCCACCAATGAGCGATATGAATGGAACCACAGCCAGCCGCAGTTCGATCATCACCCAATGCCTCGGGCTCCGCAGCAATCATACCGCTACTAGAAGCGCATCCTCTCACTTGCCACCACTTGCGCGAATGAACCTCTCCCGTTCCGCAGCGGATTACTGTATTTGATTTGCACTGTATCATAGTACGCCATTCTTCAACTTCATCCTCCTTTCCTCGCCGCATGTGCGTCAACTGCCGTCTGCAAGGGCGACACATCGCAAATCCTGTTGATGTGATTCTCACGGACCTGGTGGTATCTTATTTCATGTGACAGAGGATCAGTCGCGTAGAGCAGCACTACTGGAATCGGCGAATACGAGCTTGCGACAAAATGAGAACACGGGACGGTAGGACGAACATGGAACACGCCCCGCAGTGCTTGCCTGACGCTGAAACGTTGCTTATTTCAGAGGCCCTACTTCAGGAGAAAGTACGGCGAGACAGATACTCACCCGAGAGGTCGACATCTGTATAAATGACTGCTGGCTGGTCCATAAGGTGGTTTGGGACAATTCTTCCCCGAGGTCCGAAACAAGGCTGAGTCGACAACAGCCCAGAACGTGATTAATGGCGAGCCGAGCCTTTTCTCAGCTGTGTACTGCAGCTCACACGCACACACACTGAGCACTCGGCTTAGCCGACACCCATTGGAACCAGTCGACCAGGGCTCTTCTGTCTCCGGAGCTGCTGAGCCGGCCAGATGCGCCTTGTGCTCTTTGCGAGGCAGCCCCGCGTCCTTTGCACCCGGTATACGCACGCGCCTCGGTGATGCGAGCGTGGAGAAAGTAAAGCGTAAAAGTCGATTCTCTGTCGACAGTGATGGCTACCACTCTTACATCTCAGCGATCAAGGCCTGAAGCTGATCCTCCTTCATGATGGCAAACTGGCCCGACTGACGACCGTCCTTGGCGACCCTTGGCGTGACGGTGGCCAGCTGTACATTGTTCTGGTCAAGCTTCTCCTCCATGACTTGCTTGAGTACGCGCAGACACAAGATCTCGGCTTCCTTCAACGTCATGTCCTTATTATACTTGTCTTGCAACTCGGTCTGAGCGCCCTCCGAGCCGCTGCCGATCGCCTTGGCGTCGTATCTCACAAAAGTACCGGATGGATCTGCGTGGTAGCTGCAGAGGCCAGTAACAGTGGGGAGCAAATCGAAGTCAGCATCTCTGAACGAATATGAAAGGTTGCTGAAAGCAACTTTGTCCGCATACGTACAGCTGTGGGCCTTTCTCGTCGATACCTGCGATCAGCAGCGCAACACCGAACGGTCTCGACATCATGGCCTCGTCGCCGGCGGTCGATTCGCCGAAGCGAAGGGCGAGATCGCAGACAGCTTGGGTCACTGATTCGACCTTGATCTCCTCGTCGTAGGTGAAGGCGTGGTTCTGCGAAGTGACACGCGCATGCTCGATCATGGTCCTTGCATCGGCAGTGAGGCCACTCATGGCCGCACCCAGGTGCTGATCCACTTCCATGATCTTCTCGATCGACGACGACTCGAGCAGCTTGGACTGGACTCGCTTCTCAACGCCAAGCACGACACCCTCCTTGGTCGCGATTCCGACCGTTGCCGAGCCGAGCTTGATGGCTTCTAGTGCATACTCGACCTGGAAAAGACGGCCCTCGGGCGAGAAGGTGTTGACACCGCGGTCTGTGGAGGGACAGACAAGATCACATCAAGGTGGTCAGCAGATGCGTAGGACAAGAGCATGCTGTTAGAGACGCTGCGGAGACCCTTTGTATCGGACCCAACTCACCATACTCGGATCTCGTCAAGAACATGGCGAACGGACAGACAGTTGCGGTGGTAGTGGCAACGTGGCGCAGGCTTGTCTGTGAGGGGCAAGAGCGCTGGGGGCGAGTATCTGGTGCAGATGCTGTAGTTTTGAGAGAGAGCCGTCTGCTCGCCCTGTGAGGAGAGAAAAAGAAGCTGCTGACAAGGAGGATGCTGAGCAGGAAGAGCGTTGAATTGGACCGAGGATGGTGGATGCGGAACGAACTGCGAATGCGAAGCTCTGCGTGTGGAGCAGAGGCTGCCAAAAAAGTGTTGTGGTGGCCCCGACACGCGTTGCTAACATCTTGAATGAAAAAATGGCCATTGTTGAACTGCGACACACTGCCGAAGCGCGGCCTTGATAAAATTCGATCACCCGGCGCAGTGCGCACCCTCCAAAACAACTTCCGCCAGATGCTCAGCCAGGCCGCGTGGCGTCTAGCATGCCAACAGGGAATGAAACCGAGGCAAGAAAGGCTCACGGACAGGTCTTAGCTACAGGCGCACTCACACACACATGCAAACCATCAGCAATGAAAAGATGGTTGCTGCTCTGCAGAAAAGGGACAAGAGAAATTGTTCAAGTGGTAGCGATGGAGAGAGACAAGTGAAGCAGGGAACAGTCCGAGGGGAGCAATTCCAGGTCAAAGTCGAGACTAGATGCGATAGATCACAAGGAAGCGTCGAATGCTTCACGTCTACCACTTCCGATCGACGAGCATCCTTCGCGACTCGGAGCTCAGGTAGCTTTGAGCATCCCACGAAGTGTCGATGTCCTTGACGTGATCCGCGGTGAAGATGATGGGCAATGCTGTAAAGACCAGGAAAATCAAGCCGAGCGAGCCTGCCAGCAGGCCAATGGCTACCTTTTCGTGCGCTGGAGTTGCAAACGCTTTTGTACCTTTGGTCTTCTTCTTCTTATCACCGGGATTGGTGGTGTTAGTGACGTTCGGGTAGCGGACCAGAAGGTCATCATAAAACAGGCGTTGAAGCGATTTGTTAGCCGAGTACATGGGATAATCTTGATGTGAGACGTTGGCGATGTAGTCGAGCGTGTGTTTGGAAGGGAATTTGCCCTGGAGGGTGGGGAAGCCGGTGGCGTTGGCAAACTGCAATACGAACTGGGATCCGCGGTCCAAATGGTTGCCTCCCTGCCATCGAGCCTGGCAATGTGTGTCACCAGCACCGACGTCGAGCAGCGCCAAGGCGTACGAGACATGACGGTTGATGAATCGGTCGATGACATAGGTCCTGTTGGCTACCACGTCGCGTCGCGCGTACGGTGTAAGCTTGGTCTGGTTTCCGTCAAGTCCATACGGCCACGTATCCCAGGAATCGTCGGCTTGACACGAGTTGTTGGCGTTCATGTAAGGACGCGAGTCGAGGAGCCAGGCCCAGGAACCCGGATTGCCGATCCAGAAACGCACGTTGTCGTCGTAGTACTTGGTCTTTTTCATGAGAGAATAGCGTTGAGCAGCTTGACCACCCATGGAATGACCAGCGACGACAACGGAATTGAGGTTGGGATACGTCGTCTTGTCGAAGAGCGTATCGATGAGTTGGTCATAGGCGGCATAACTAGTGATGGCGTGTTTCATGACGGGATTCCTGCAAGGGGCACCGCGCTGCCAGCCAGAGCCGTGGAAGACGAGCTCGTTGGCATGAGCTGCGCCGGCGCTGAGATCCTGTTGGTTCATCATGGCAGGTGCGAGGATGAGGAAAGAGTCGTTGGTGGCGCCTTGCTGCACGAAGTTATCGCTCACGGCGACACTTCTGGCGTTCATCATCAGGTCGGCATACTTCCAAATATCGCGTGGCTTACCAGGCCACACGAGAATGGCACGGAGCACCTTTGATGGGTCAGGATTGTTGGTGATGTAGAAGGGAAAGATGGCGGATTCGTTCTTGTAGACATTGTAAACCTCAAAGGTCCGATTCAAAGTGAAGCCTGTTATGTTGGGGAGGAATTCCCAGCCGCCAGTGTCGGAGCCGTTGACGCTGGCAATGCCCTCAAACCAGGTGGCATTGTTCCACGAATACTGGGAGGTTCCGTCTCCCGGCACGAGGTTGCCTGAGGTGTCGGTAACGCCTGCGGCGTTTTGCGAGACATTAGGGATCTGTTCTACGGCTTGCGCTGCGGCCAAAGGATCTGTTGCTGACTGGGCAGCGATGTCGTCCTGCGTCACGGTGGTTGGCGACTCTTCGCCTGCGACCTCTTGACGTTTGGACAGACGAGTCAAGTCACCGGTGAAGAGAGGCAACGCATCTTCTATCGAGGGATTCCTGCCGTGGAGATTGAGGTCGAGATCGATTCGATTCAAGCGGGGACTGGAGGCTGAAGCCTGCTGCACCACTGCAGTCAAGGCTAGCAACGCAACGGCGGCTACTTTCGCCGTTGCTGTCGCGAATCGGCGCATGCTGTGATATTTTCTGGTGCTGAATCCGTCGCGAATGTGCGTAGAGCAGTTGCGCGGATTAGCGGCAAAACTTCGACGAGGGACAGCCAGAGCGAAGACTGATGTGATGCAGACGGCGCCTCGATAGGGGCACGAAGATCAAGTGTGACAGCGATGCTGACGAGGCTGACGCTCCAGGCGTTCAGAGCGAAAGAGGCAAATGGGTGAGAAGACGTTCGGTACTTGTTGAGTCGATGGCTGTGATGTCCTCGAAGAGGTAGGGAGCTTGGAAATGCTACAAGGGTGGGACAAATGGTCAAGGTCGGAAGTGATGATCGAGACGGTCGAAGGCCAACATAACTTTCCTGGCATTGGGAGCAGGTTTATGTGTATGTGTGCACACAGCACGCTGCCACAGTCCGAGACAGCGATGCCAGTACCGAAACCCTGTTGATTTGAAGTGCTGGAATGCTGTGCGGCTGCCGCTCACGCTGCGAATCGGCAATCCAAGCCAGATCAAGTCGCGATGCTTGAAATTCGGCACACCGGACTCGGCAAGGTCGTGATTTTGGCAACGCAAGCCAACTGGGACAGCGGCCCTTTCGTGCAGCTGCATGCCGTGTGTATGTGTGTGTGTGTGCTTTCTTGCTTGCTGTCGGATCGGAGATCGCAGAATTTTGTCGCGTGCTCTTACGAAAATATCGTCCTCAGTAAAAGTGCCCGCACCCGTTGGGCGTGCATGCGCGTGTGGTGGGTCAAGTCCGAGAAGCAGCAAAAGGGGCTTCAGTTGCGGCCTTTGCGTTGCTGCCACACGGTTCCGCGTGGACGAGCATCTCTTTCCTTGAAACTTGACTTGGGAGGCATGCATTTCACCACGAGGATCCCGCGGCTTCAACCTCCGCCTCCCCCCTTCTTTCCCCCCTCCGAAATTACAATCACTCGAGCGGTGTTGAAGCCGCCGGTACATAGCGGTCTGCTGTCTTCTCAATCGCTGTAAAGGGCTCGAAGATCATTCTCACTTCGATGTCGAAGTCGCCTCTTGTGAATCGTTGCGCGTCAGTCTCCCTTCGGACATTTTTGAAGAGCATTGTGCATTTTGATTAAGGATCTGCTCACCAAACCTTTGCCCATCTGCAGGCAATATGGGCTTGGGTGAGTTGTATGCGATACGAATGCGATGTGGTGTATTATTTGGGCCGATAGCGTTAGGCTAGTGCTACTAGTGTACAGACTCGTGACGGTATGATGTTTGAATTGAGATGAGCAAGACCGACTCAAGGAAAAAAGCGGGGACTAGAGAAGTGAGGTTACGCAGCATCTTTCCGTTCGACTCGCCCTGATGCCAGCGTTGAGTCTCAGCTCAGAGCTCCTCGTGAAGAGGCGCAGAGGCATCACTGGGTACCCAAGGCTTGGTCTTGCCTCCACCCGTGGTGGGCACCCAGTTCTCGTCGACGACCACCGATCGGTTGACACCGATAGTAATGTAGCCGATGAGTCCGTCTGTCATGACACCGCCGAGCTTCTCCACATCAAACGTGGGGAAGTAGCCATTGTCATGCGAGATTTGGAAGATCTGCAGCGAGTCTTCCCAGTTGCGCGTTCGTCCTCGGCCAGGAAGATCGGCGATGGGGTTGGTGTTGTAGGGCCACACCTTGTCCATCATCATGTTGAGCTCATCGTCAAAGAAGAATTGACCTGTGTGGATCAGTCGACCCGATCGGAATGAACCGTTGGGAAGCACTTCCCAATCGTTGTGCACCTTGACGTGCACGTGCGTGGCTCGTCCGGTGTAGTAGCCAGGGAACACGCTAGTGAACTGGGCGACACCGTTCCTGTCAGTGGGGAGAGCGCCTCGGAGCCACGCCTCGTGCGTGTTGGTACGCGGGAAGGCCGAAAGGAGACCCTTTCGCACACCAGTCGAGGCTGGCTGCTCGTCGACGAGGTGCGGCGCTGGGTCAGGGTGTCCAGAGTAGTGACCGGTGGCGTTGGCGTGCCAGAGGTCAACAAGAATGTTGGGGATGGGCTCGCACGTGTCGACGTCAATGACACCTACGTCCATCTGGAAGTGGACACCGAGCTGCCATTCGGCCATGTTTGCGCGGATAGGGTGGTTTTCGGTGTGGTAGTAAGGGCCCTGAGTCACTTCGGGCGACAGTACGCATGTGGAGTTGCGAATCTTGGATTCGACCACAGGGTCGCAGGCCATGATGCGCTTGCCCTTCTCTTCGAGTGCCTTGATACCCTTGGCGGCGATCTCGCCGTCAATGCCGAGATCTTCAAAGTATCCGTCGATAAAGAGGTTCTTGTTTTCGACCGAATCACCTCCAAGCACCTTTTGTGCCCACGACTTCTTTCGTGCGGCGGTCATGGCGGCGATGGCAGGTGCACAGTGGTAGGCAGCGTGTTGCTGGTCGAGGAACTTGACAACCTCTTCTTTGGTTTCCGGGCCGTGAGCAGCTACGGATGGAAGAAGTGCCACGGAGGCGGCCGCAGCCAAAGCTGTGAGGGGAGCGCTCAACTTCATGTTTGAGGATAGTCCAAGACGAAGATGTCCGCTGGTACAAAGCGAGCAAGGGATTGGGCGAGGAAGTAGCAATCGTAGCGGTTGAGAGGAGAAGGAGAAAGAGATTCAAGCGGGGATGGCGAGCCAGAGTGTGGGGAATATATACAAGAGGCAATAACTTTGCAGCCAGGACGGGACGGACAACGGGTATGGTGAGTCGAAGTCGAGCAAATATTTCTTCCGGCTATTTGCAATCCATTCGCTCCTGTGTGGCCGCTTCCTCTCTTAATAATTTCCCCCCCTTCGCTCTCCCCCGCGTTAGCTGTCTGACGGTTTTGATCGGCGCCTGACAAATGGCTCAAGGAAATCACGGCATATCCACTCGCGACTTTTGCCTTCTGTATTTCACCCGTTCATTCATCCACTCTGCAGACAGGGAGCAAAGCGTGTCCAGACGGATCGGGGCAATCAAGCAGCAACAGCCAACGCCATTGACGCCCGCTCGATTTGCAAGCAAGTCGTCGAGATCTTACAAGACAGCCACATCGCGGCCATTTCTTGTGGTTGTTTTCTGCTCGCACGCTCCCAAGCCGATGCTGTTCAAATTCGGATGTCAGCTTTGACCGTCCGGCGGCAGTTCCTACCAGACTCCTCTGCATGGCTCTTTGCTCGATGTTGCTCTTCCGAGCTTGGTGGTGTGTCTTGAATCTCGACCGTCACATCAGCTCGTTATGTGCATTGACGGTACAAGCTGACCCGCTCCAGCGTATTCGTCGGTCGGATGAAATATTGCAGTTAACCTTGAATGAGTGGGATTCGAGGGAAAAGAGCTAAAAATGATTTGCGAAGTGGATGAATGTTGTTCCTGCTCCAGAATCGCCGCGCTATTCCCGAAATTCGAGACCCTTGACCACCAAAGACCAAAAATTCAGCAAAAGGAGACGCCGGTTACAGTATGAGCACGGGCCCCGAGCCTAGTTTCCTCCACCCTAGCCGCCGTTGTGGGGCGGATTTGCAACAAGTGCAAGCCAAGGGGCACGGCTCAATGTTTCAAGCGTAAGCTTGTCATCCTCGGGATGCTATGCTGGCATACGCATCTTGACCAGCGACCACGACCTCTCTTGACATCTTTGACTGTTGCCCCACATTGGATTTGTTTCTACACAATTATGCCTCGTATCCCGTACAGATATCCGGCTGCAGGCGCAGATCCCATCGCCGATGCCATCCGAGAACGACGAGGAGCTCGAGGACTGACTCCGCTGGACGGATCTCTGCTTAATGCACCCGCTATTGCCAATGGCTGGAATACGCTGCTGGGAGCCACCAGAACCAAGAACTCGATCCCTGATGACATACGAGAGATGATGATTCTGCGCGTTGCAGCACACAACTCGGCCAACTTTGAATGGATTCAGCATGCTCCGGTCGCTGTTCAAGCTGGCTGCACCACTGCACAGCTGGCAGCGGTGCGTGATGTCCGAACCCCGTTATCGGCATCCTCAGTGCTCAGCCCGCTGGCAAAGGCAGCGCTCGCTCTCGCCGATGACATGACCACAAAAGTCCGCGTCCAGGACTCGACATTTGCTTCGCTCAAGACTGCTTTCGCAGACAATGTCAAGGAGCTGGGCGATAAGGGCAGCGTTGATGGCTTCCAAGGCGAAGATCTCATCAACCGTAAGGTCGCAGAGGCCACGCTCACGGTTGCCGTGTACAATATGGTCTCGCGCTTCCTCGTTGCCATGGATGTCGACGATCGCGCCAATGTGCCCGTACCGAAGCCCGAGGGCAGTGAGCACGTTCAAGACCCGGCTACTCTCACGCTCCCAGTCACCGGAGCCAGCTCGTCAGCAGGCAGAGGTCTGGTGCAGCTGTCAGATGGTCAGCTGCTCAGCACACGCGTACACTTCCACAGCATGACGGCCCCTTGGATTGTGCTTGTCAACTCGCTCATGACCGACCTCACCATGTGGGATGCCGTCATTCCGACGCTTTCGGCTCGCTTCAACATCCTCTCGTACGATCAGAGAGGCCACGGCAGCTCGGCGGTGCCTGCCGAACCATGCACCATCGCACAGCTTTCGGACGACGTTGCCTATTTGCTCGACAGCTTGGCGGTCAAAAAGGCGTATGCCGTCATCGGAGTGTCTCAGGGTGGTGCCACTGCACTGTCGTTTGCGCTTCGACATCCAGACAGGTACGAGCGGCTGGTAGCATGCGATACGCAGCCAAGCACGCCTGCTGCCAACGTGGGTGCATGGGATGAGCGCATTGCACTGGCCAGAAGCAAAGGCATGGGTGAATTGGCAGCTGTCACCGTGCCACGATGGTATGGACCAGGCTCGCAAGCCAGTGCCGAATGCAGGGCGAAGACGGAAGAGATGGTCAAGATGACTCAGGTGGAAGGGTTTGCCGCCGGTGCACGCGCTTTGCAGAACTACGATCTGGTCAAGGATGGCATTGTCGAAGCATTCAGCAAGGCGTCGTCGAGCCGCCATCTTCTTCTCGCTGGCGAGGCGGACGGCAAGCTACCAGAGACACTCAAGGCGTTTACCACCAAGCTGGTCGAGGCCGGCGCAAAGGCCGAGTTCGTCAGCGTCCCGGATGCTGGACACCTGCCCATGTGCGATAACCCAGATGCCTGGCTCAAGCCCGTTCTCGCGTTTCTTGCATGAACTGCGATTCATTCCTGCAACATTAACTTGCTGCCGACAAGACCTCTGTCTGTAGCAATACATCGCAATCTTATCTCGTTCCTCCACAATACTGTGATCTCGGGATTGACACCGAGGCTAGACAGAACCTTCTTGAAGATCGTCGGTTGGGAAATTCATGTTCGCAAAGGATTGTTAGACCTCATCATCTGCCTTACTTTTTTACAATATAGTAAAGTACAGTTCTTTTTGTCACAGCACGTGATGCTGACAAGCTTGTTAAGGGACAATACAAGTACCAATTGAAGTTTTTCGAATCATGATGAATATATGCATTAAATTTCCATCAATTTAGAGTGAAGAAGTTGTTCGGACTCGAATCCTCACTGGCTGGCTGGCTGGCTGGCTGGCTGGCTTGCCAATGGGTCCTACACAGTCTTGGCCCGCACTGGGCTGAGAAGACGGTCCAACAGGCCGTGGCCAGGCCAGTGGTTCTGAAAACCAAAAAAAAGTGGTTGGAAACCAGCAGGATCATGGAGAGTTCCTAAATGGGGCAGTCAGTCAGTCAGTCGGTCACTCGTTCAACTGGGCGTTGAGAACGCAAGCGTTGCCGACACCAGTGCCATCGAAGTTTGATCGACTTGTCTTTTGCTACGCCATCCTTCCATCATCCTCAAGGCTCACCCTCCTCATACATATTCAAGATGGTACGTATATCGCCACAATGCATCGACGACGACGATCAGCAGTAGCAGCAGCACCGCAGCCAAAGTCAGCAGCAGCAACAACGATATAGATCACGCATCATCAGCATCAATCAGCATCAGCAGTCGATAGTATTTCCTACCGACATCTCGCCGTCTCTACAATGATCACCATCTCAACGCATTGTGTGCGCGCATGAAGCGAATCATATTAAGTTATTCTCGCAGAAGCAGCAGCTGGGGCTGGGGGAGGCAAAGGCGTGTCCATGGAAGGCTCCTCGATAGTCATCCCAAGACAAGTCAGGCTGCCGTTGGTGTCGATGCTGTGGTGGAGTTCAGTCTTGCATCGACAGTAGTCGGCATTGTCTCTTCTCACGCTAGTGCAGCTTTAGGAGTGGCAACAGTCGCATCGATCATCGCGTCGTCTTCAATGCAGCAATTGGCTTGCCTTCGTCGATTCACTTCAGAGCCGCAAACACCAAATCATGGTACAGGGGATGTTCGACTAGGGAGGAAGGGCATGCTGCAACGAAACAGTGGTGCAGATATAGCCTGAAAGAAAGACGTTGCAATCACCGGCTTTCCAAGGTGGCCAAAGGTTCGCAATTACCGGATCGTTCCACATGTGCCTGACCATTTAGCCAAAAGCCGCCAAATATCCAGCCGTTCGACCATCGCATTGCCACAATCACCCAATGCGTACATCTGCTTGCCGGCCATCGTCGTAGCACTTGCGTATTTCGACATCTCGTCACAGCGTTCACATTCTTACCATTCGCCACACTATCCATCTTGATGACTAAACAGGTCCGATACGCTTTCGATGACTCCAAGCTCGTGGAGAAGACCGCCAAGTCGCGCGGCCAGTACCTCCGTGTTCACTTCAAGAACACTCGCGAGACCGCTGCCGCCGTCAACGGCATGAAGCTCCAGAAGGCTTACGCTTACCTTGGCAACGTTGTCGAGAAGAAGCAGTGCATCCCCTTCCGCCGCTTCAACGGTGGTGTTGGCCGTACCCAACAGGCCAAGGAGTTCAAGACCACCCAGGGTAAGTTATCAACCGCAGCATTCAACAGAGCACGATGGGCAAACGAAGAAGGAGCACAGCATTTTGTCAACGATGGAGAAGGGATTCAGAGGCGCCCTAGTCATAGACCGGTGCATCGGACTTGGCATCGAATTAAGCACGGTCGGGATCAAGTGCAGTGGCGGCTAGGAAGGCAGAGGCGAGAGAAGACACTCGAGTAAGGGTTTTCAAGAGTTGCGTCCATCGAAGGGTTTCAGCGATGACGAGATGAAGCAGCGACATTTTCAGCAACGCCATGCGATCCCACTGCCAGCTCTTTGGTGTGTCTGCACGGTCGGACTGGAGCTCAGTCAAAAGCACAGCAGAATCCTCGTATCTCATTCGCTCAAGTTGTGCTCTGTTTGAGCAAGATGGCTATTGCCGAGTCGATGACAAGTGCTGACCCGTCTCGATTTACGTTCTACTTATTTTCGCTCATCACAGGTCGATGGCCCGTCAAGTCGGTCAAGTTCCTCCTTGCCCTGCTTAAGAACGCCGAGGCCAACGCTGAGGCCAAGGGTCTCGAGACCGAGGAGCTCGTCATCCGCAACATTGTGATCCAGCAGGCTCCCAAGACCCGCCGTCGCACGTACCGTGCCCACGGTCGTATTAACCCTTACGAGGGCCACCCCATCCACGCCGAGATCCTCCTTAGCGAGCCCGCTGCCCAGGTTCCCAAGGCTGCCTCTACCGATGTCGTCCGCCTGAACAAGCGCCAGCTCGCCCAGAAGCGCGTTGCTGCCGCTCGTGCCATCACGGCCTAGACATCTCGTCCCTCGAGCTTCTCACCCCTACACCACGTCACGCATCTTTTCCTAAGGCGGCACTCCTCCTTTTCTCTCTTATTTGCATCCCAGGGATGTCGCCTTGTACTCACACTCATCCCATCACCCGGTTCGTATCGATCCACCCCAAAACACACCGTTTTCTCATTGGCAAGATCAACTTGTCAGATGTAAGCTAGTAGTACCACTTTGCACTTCTCCCGCTCACAGGCGTTCATCAGTCTGAATCGGGGCAAAACAAAAAATTTCGCTCTCCATATCGCGCTCACTGTGCACGCATAATCGCTTGTGAGTGCTCTCCCACCTCGCTTCGTGAACACGTCTGCCAGCGGACGAAAGTGAGATTCTCCAGGCACGGGAAAAACTCATTCAAGTCATCATCGAAACAGCGAGTTCAGCGAGTTTTGCCAACGACATTGTTGAATGTCTTGATGACATTCGATGTCGTTAAATGAGATTGCAACGAGACTGCTGAAGGGACCGAAAAGAAGAGAGACCTGTGACTGAAAAGAAAAGAGACCGTGTGACTAGGGACAGAGTTTCAACAGGAAAGTGAATCTCCTAATGGGCGAGGCACTGAGCATGGAGTGGCAGGATGAGAACAGAGTGTACGTAGACGGGTGAACCTCGTGTATTCAGTGATTGGCGGCAGTATTTGTAGAGGCTGCGATCGGCTGACTACCTGTGGCGAGTTGGAAATTTTCGAGCTCTTTGGAAGCGGTTGCTGGTTGTAGTGGGAGTGTCGGGGTGGCATTCGTTCCAGCGAGCGTGCTGGGCACAGTGCGTTGCTTTTTGGTGGGCGAAGCCATCTCGGCATCCCCATTGTCCACCGCCGTCACGGTGTCGTCGTCAGCATGCGATACACCGTTGGCCTGGCTGACGGCTGTCTCGGCACCAGCACCGGCAGCAGTGTCGGTGCCGTTCTTCTTTTTGCTGCCTGACTTCGCGCGCTTGCCGTTGACCTTGCTCGCCGCTGCCGCCGTGACACGGTTCTCGCCACCTTCAAACACGTAGCCGGGCAGCTGCGTCCACCTGATGTGACGCACGACAATGCCCATCGAGGCCTCGTCGTACTGCTCCCACTGCTTGACCTTGCCCGTAAACTCAGCGGTGGGATAGCTGATATCGAGCTTGCGAGGACCTTCTCCGGGCAACTTGGGTTCGATGCTGAGGCCGATGTAAAAAGTGGTGGTATAAATCATTCGGTGACCCTCTTTGCCTTCAGTCACTTTGGCAGCCTCCTCGGCGGCAGCCTGCTTTGCTTCGTCGGTCTCGGGCAACGCTGCGACCTTTTGCGTTCGCTGTGCCACTTCCTCCGGGATTTCACCTGTAGCAACAAGACGCACTTCGTGATCGTTCCAGCACTCGGACACTTGATCGAACCCTTTGATGAAGGGATGTGCGCATGTGATCGTCGGTACAAGCTCCAGCTTCATGACGAGCTGACGAATCTTGGACTCGACGGTACCGTGCCACTTGAGCTGCAAGTCGGCCGAGCCGGAAGAAGCAATGACCTGGAGATAGTACTTGTACTTAAAGAAAAAGTCGTGCTTTGCAAAGAGCTCGTTCCAGTCCGTCTTACCGATGATGACGCGGTCAACCACCTCGGCAGCACGCTTGAATTCGGAAGTCATGACCATTTGTGTCGACTGCGATACGTTGTGGGTCGCGCACATACCCGGGTAAGCGGGGGTGATGATGGGCATGCGGTGGAGTCGGTCCGACGGGTAGAGCTTTGGGTTCCAGACACGCACCGACAAAGGGCCGTCTTCGATCTGAGTGAGCAGGACGGGCTGAGGCCACTTCCACTGGTAGAGAATGATGAAGAAGCGCGAGACGATGGCACCAGCCGCTTCGTTGGGGTACAATTGACAGATGCGAGCCGTCAACATGGCCCATGCAACACCACCGAGGAAACCCATGACGTTCGAATAGATGGCGCGACGCTGTGCCCAGAGCTTGATGCATCTCAGCGCCATTCGAAAGACGTGAATGTTGGGCACCAGTCGCAGAATACCGTCTGTCACGCGCGATCCACCCAGACTTCGCACATCGCGTTCGTCAAGCGTGCGTAGAAGATTGTCGTCCTCGAGCGAAAGATTGTCCTCGACCCTGGGCAATGCTAAACGAGCAAAGGTGAAATCGATATCTACTCCCATGAACTTGGCGGCAATCAGAGGAACATGTGCTGTAGGGACGCCTGCAACCTCGGTGACCTCCTCGCGCTCCTTGAGCATGCTTTCAAAGACGGAGAAAAAGTCCTCGCGCTGGACGTGCTTGGGGACGACGCAGAGAGTGTCGATATCAGAACCTGGACCGTGCACTCCGAGACGATAGGAACCGAAAGTGAAGATTTTACCGCCTGCTGAACGTGCCAACGATTCCGACATGCCATTGGCTATTGAGACGCGGTAGACAAAGTCCTTGACCATGGCATCGAGCTTGCCCAAGATTGCTTCGCTATGGAGTGTTCAGGGAATGCCGAAGGAGTGTCAGCACGTCGCCCAGCGCCGAGCTCTATTCAAACGATGTGATACTTACCGAACTTTGCTTTCTTCATCGCTTTCAAAGACACCCTGCTTTTCGAGCTCCGCAACAAGCGTCTTGGTAACTTCAATCTCTCTTGGTGTAGGGCCATTGGTAGCAATGGGCGGGGTGACTCCGAGATTTCTAGTTGGTCCGCCGCCGAGGGCTGGTTCCACTGCGGATGCCGATGTAGGCATGCTGGTGGTGTGAGGAGTGAAGTGATTCTAGGCGCTGTGTTCTCGGGGGAAGGTGGCAAGTGTTCAGGCGAGCTCAGCGGCGTGCAAGCGGAACGCACGCCGAACGAAGGATGGGTGCAACAGCTACAGACGGTGCGGAGAGGCAGCCTTAATGTGCCAGAAAATCCTCGGCCCAGGAAAATCGTGCCTCCAAACGGGAGATGGATGAATGAGATTGACGGCTTCTGCGCAAGTAAGAAGTTTCGATCGAAGGCCCGAGCGCAATTGTGGGTGAGCAGGATGGAGAAGACCTTTCGTGTGCTGTTTATCGTGTTCTCATGTGAGCGAAGACTAGCGATGTGGCAGCGGCAGACGAGCAAGGAAAAGGATGGTCGTGGGAAGGACACCACGGAAGGCGTGCAATGAGACGACAGTGGATCGGAAGCAGGCCGAGATGAAAGGCGCAAGAAAGCAGCGAAGCAACGAGAGGGCGTGCGGCAGGTCCGAAAAAGTGGAGTAACAGCAGGTCAGGAAGCAGCGTGCGAAATCACTGATCTTTTTTCATTTCTCGGAACAAGGCGCGAAAATCGCCCCGCTACACCGCAGCCGTTCCTTGGTGGCTAGCCAGTACGCATATAAGTTCGAATCGTACAGCTAGAAGGAGCGCTCGACATCGTCCATGGTGATCAGTTCGACTTAGCATTCGCCCGACCAACCTATCTGTGCTTCCTTTTCTTCTTCGATGTCGTGCATTCTGGCCGCGATGAGAGATTTGCCTAGTGCGACTGCCAGAGGAACGGGCACCGCATTGCCAATCTGCCTATATGCCGAGGCGAGGTTCGAGTCCGTATGGAACTCAATCCAGTCCGGGAAGCCCTGAGCACGAGCACACTCGCGCACCGTCAAGACTCTACGTTGTGTTGGATGGATCATTCCACCGTCAGCCGCCATGACGGTCATCATCGTCTTGAAATACTTGTTGCCGTCGACCCTTTCGAACTGGAAGTATCCGTTCTGCGAGATGTTGCCCTGTGTCGACAAATCAAGGACAGCGTGTCGGTGTGAGCAAACAGAATCCAGACCACATGCATCAAAAGCGTAATAGAAACCTACTTGAAACGTGCCGAGGAGCAACGGCTTGTTAATGTCGTGATCGCTCCACGACTCGTAATTTGCACCTGCTCGCATGGCGACGTTGACGACTCTCTCGACAGCCGATGCCGGAAAGCTCGACGTCTGATGCTGTGTGACCCTCCAAGTACTTTGACCGACAAATACGCGTAGACGCTCTTGGTACGATGTCGACGGCTGACGGCGATACGGCGCTTTGGCCGGGCCCACCACCTGGCCGGGAGAAACGTCCAGTTGAGGGATACCTTGCTGTTTGCGTTCGAGCTCGATGCGGTCAGGACCGGCATAGGTCTCGTGCGGATCTTTCCAATCAAATACAGGCAGGTCGTTGATCGCATCCGAGACTGTGACGGCCGGGAGCAGCGCAGCAGTCTCCAGCGGCCGGTCTGCTCTGTGAGACGTTCCCTGTCCGTCGTTCCACGTAAAGGTACTGGCCCTTCTTCCAAGGAACTGATGGGTCGCTTGAGGAAGTCGTGGCAGTCCAGCCTCTCCCTTCGCGGCAAGTAAAACAAATCTGCCTCTTGTTTGTGGGCAACCGAATGATCCCGTTTGAACAAACCCGCACGTGGCCGCGTAGCCGAGGTCCAAGAGGCACTTGAGCATCAGCTTGACCACACCGTGGCTACGATTGCGCAGCTTCGACGTCGTGAGACCTTCCACGTTTTCCAGGATGAGATATTTGGGTCGAAGGTGGTCAACCCATCCGAGTATGGTGCAGACCAAAAGGTTACGAGGATCCTTCTCCGCGGTATCGCGACAAGCCGTCCGATTCTTGCGACTTGATCCTTGACACGGAGGACCCGCAGCAATAACGTCAACGTCACCGCGACGTGGGTAGGCGATTCCCTCTGGAGATAGTCGGCCTGAGAAAGCTCGTCTCAGAGCGTCGCCAGCATCGCCACATGACACTTGGGCCATGGGGTGGTGTGCTTTAAAGGTCTTTACCGCATCAGAGTCTGAGTCAATCGCAAACTTTGTCTCGCAGGCGCCAGATAGTTCGAGGCCGATGCTGAGACCGCCAGCTCCGCACATAAGCTCGAGAGTCGAGAGCGTGGGCGTCTGCCGAGCCTTCCTGTGCTTCATCCTGTGTGCCTTCGTACATGACGCACACTCCATCTGAAGTAGTTCCATATCCTTGGGCTTCACAAAGAAGTCGTCGCCGGTCCAGGAAGATGGGATCGTCGATAGCAAAGAGACATAGCACTTTGAAACCGGTGCAAACGTCTCCTTGCTGATCCGGTCGAGTTGTGCTTCAGGAAGAAGTAAGCGATCGTGCTTGAAGGCGACACGGTCATCCAATGCTTGTCGTCTCAGCCGACGCACATAGACGTCCTGATTTCGAATCCGATGCACCTGAACGATATCGAGGGGGTCGCCTTGGTTGCGGGGCTCCAGCGTTACAAAATCGCCCTCGTGGTAAGCGACCGTGGAACCGGTGTCCGCCGCTATCGTTGCCAGCGCTGCCCAGTCGTTGAGGCCGACAAAGGCTGGGCGCTTGTCGTCCCAACCATAACGGAGCATGACGCTGCTTGGATCTACTTGAGCTACAATGGCACTGACCTTGGAGATTATCCTTCGATCGGTGACAAAGACCTCGTTGCTATCGAGTACATCGTGCAGAATCGTTGCTTTGGCTGACACAAGCTCGTACCCGCCAAGCCTGTGGCTCAAAGAAGTCGTGGTGAGCATCAAGAGCTTTTTTGAGCCTTGAGAGACTTCGAGAATGTCGCCTACATTTAGGTGGGCCGGCTTCGGAAGTCGTCGGATTACGCTGTCGATTTGGCGGCCATTTTGTTCCGCAAGAAGTGCCCTTAACGCGGTTGCAGGCGCCCTGAGGCCTTTGATGTCTTTGGGCGTTGGCACCCTCAGGGCTGAAGCCTGGGCACAAATCGTGCCGACGATCTCGTATCCGTTCCGTATGCCAAAGTCGGACGACAGAACCTTTGCAACGGTGTGGGTCGTTATAATGAGCTGGCGCTCGGGTTTCTTGGGCGGCATTCTTGCTTATCTTGGACAAACAATGCCGTCTGAGCGAAGTGAGGATTGTGGTGGCAACTAGCGTGGTTTCATTTGGGATGCTCAATGCTTAGCACTCACACCAACCCGAACAGTGACTCGCGACAAAGGGACAAGATGCACGGTCCTCCGCACAACAATGCATCATACGCGATCAACTCTGCATTGTCTGCTTCAAACTATAATTCGAATGCGATGCAATCCAGAGCGATAGGCATCGACGACACAGAATCTAACCATCTACAGCAGATCAAAGATGTCCTTTTTCTTGCCCTGCTGCTGTGCCCCAGACTGAGCCGACGAAGGGGCGAAAAGGGCACTGGAACTCTGGTTCTTGGCCATTTCTGCCATCGACATTTTCTGCTTTCCAGCTGCACTGTTCGACTTGCCAGACGAAGCGGCCCAGAGATCGTCAAAGTTGAACGACGAGTTGGTCGAAGCTGTGGGGCGAGTGGCGGCCGTGGTGCCGGCAGCGGTGGCAGCAGGCGTGGACGGTTTCGAGGACCGGATTGGCGACATGACGTCGCTCGAGGCGGAAGACTTGGGCGCCGAGGGAGCAGCTGCAGCCGGTGCTGAGTCGAAAAAGTCAAATGAGGAAGCAGCGTGGGCTTGGACCTGGGCTGATGGTGCAGCAGCGAGCTTGGCAGGGGCAGCAGGTGCACCTTGAAAGTCATCAAAGTCGTCGCCGAAGGAGTCGTTGGCTGGAGCGCTTGCCGATGCAGGCTTTGCTGCGGCAGCAGCGGAAGGAGGAGCAGCAGCAGCCGGCTGGTCATCATCGTCATCGAAGCTGAAGAGGTCGGCAACCTTGGGCGCCTCCTTCTTGGCCGGTGCAGGGGTCTGAGAAGAGCGAGAAGCACCAGCACGTGTCGTGCTTGAGCTCGGCCTTGGTCGGTCAGAAGTCGTCTCTTCATAATCGCCTGCGTCGTACTCCTCGAAACTCTCACGGGCAGCCGCGCCACCGCCGCTAGAGCTACCAGCGCCAGGAGCAGCTCCACCGTCTGCCCAGTAGCTGTCACTTCCAAATCCTCCATACCGACCCGTGCCGCTTCCAGGCACAAATTCGCCATTTCCTCCACCGGTGTACTTGGTCTTGTTGCTTCGCGCCTTCCTTCGCTCCTGTCGGATGCGGTCTACGTCGGAGAGCAATTCGGCCAGCTCCTTGGCGCGGTTACGAACGTTGATACCTTGGTCTTTGCCCTTCTCGTCAATATAGTGGAAGTTCCGAAGGATCTTGATGGTGGCAAGGTGCGAGCGGGCATCGTCGACTACGCGCTCGGAACCGTGCTTGACGAGATATTCGAGTAACTGAAGCGCCTTGTAGATTTGACGCCACTCGCGTGCCTCCTTCTCCATGAAGCGACGATAGATGGTGGGCATGATCTCGTTGAAATCTTGGAAGTTGTTGGTAGCCTGTGCGATCTCCTGCATGAGGGTAGAGCTTGCGCCCCACGGATCATCGTTGGTTGCCTCGTCGACCTTGGCCTCAATCTCGCTGACGTTGAGCGCGTAATTCTTGGCTTGGCGATAGAGTGACTTGACGTCGTACATAGTCAAGTTGGCAAGCTTGCTGCCAATGTCGTCGAAGTCCATCTTTGCTGAGCGTGATGTCGCGAACGCCGGCAGGGATACCAAAGGCTCTGCGGACGAGCGATTTGAGCGGATCCGTGGGAGAAGCAGCGCCTGTCACGGATCGGTGAATGCAGATCAGGGAAAGTGTGCGAGTGGCAGGATGCGGATGAGAGGCGAAAGGAAAGAAAGACGCGGTTGATGGTGTTGATCTGGAAGAAGTCCAAGAGTTGGTAAGAGCGGACGAGTCGGGTGTTGCGTGTGCACGTTTGGCTTCCGTGCCGTGTTACTTTTGGACGGTTTCAGTCACAGTGCCAGTTACAGTGCCAGTCACAGTCCCGATCGGACGGTCTCACACCGTGCTGGACGCGGGCCACCGAAATTGACTGGCTCGTTCGCGACAGTGTGTTGTTGCGACCTCTCGAGTTTCGACTTTTGACTTGTTCGCTCTCCCAACTCAGCTCGCTGGCTGCTGCACCTATTTTGGATTTGAATTCCACACCGCGTTTGCCAAAGAGCCATCTTGCTCTGGCCGGGGCGGCCGATCTCACTGACTGTGCTGAAGCTCTGCATCTCATTCGGTGGGGTCGCCGACAACGCCCTCAGCGCAATGCCTCTTGCCAGCTCAGCAGACAGAGTGTCCGGCAAGGTGAGTTCTCGTTCAGTTCTATTGGCAGACCCTCAAACCAAGCTGAGAAAATAAGTGGGATTCAAGTAGGAGCGGTATCTTCCGCACATGAGCGATGGTGTCTAGTGTCAACTAACAACAAGACTGGTGACAGTGGCCGGGTGGTCGTGAAATATGGTGATGGTGATGATGACAGAGCTGCTTCTGGACGGCAGCTGTCGTCAGTGTTGCCGTTTGCCGTTGAATTACCAGATCATGCTGCTGAGATCGGAGCGGATACGGTTGTAGTCAAGGATACCCTCGACTTGTCCGTGTGCGGCGAGAGCAAAGTCAGCATCCCACAGGTAGGTGCGTGCAACACGCTGGATGTCCTGAACGCCGATCGAGTCGATAGCAGCCTGGATCTCCTGCGGCGTGTATCGTTTGCCGGCGGTGACGAGCTGTCGTCCAATATCCTCGGCAATGGCGGTGGTGCCATCAAGGCCGAGCAACAAGCTCGCTTTCAGCTGAGCTTTGGCACGCTCCACCTCACCCTCGGTGGGAGCAGTGCTCATTCGCTGCCACTCACGCAGCGTGAAGTGGATCAAGTCGTCGAGCTGGAGGAAGTTCTCGGAAACCATGTAGACACCCCAGAGGCCCGTGTCCGAGTACGAGGTGGAGAAGTGCATGAATGAGTTGGCGAGATTGTTGGACGAGATAATGTGCGAGAGACGCGACGAGAGCAGAGGGCTCGAGCCGAGCGATCGGTCCCAGTTGCCCATGATGGACTGGAGCACGAGCATGGGGAAGTAGTCGGGCGACTTCCACGAAACACCCTCGACGGCGAGCGCAAAGTTGCAGGTGGGCGAGGTGTCGTCACGGATGCGCACCTCGGAGCCGACAAAGCTCGTCTTGGGCGACGACGACATGCCGAGCTTAATGGGGCTCGAGCTGACGGGGAGGCTGCCAAAGTGTTGCTCGGCGAGCTTGACGAGCGAGTCGTGCTCGATACCACCGGCGCCGACGAGAACCATGCGATCAGCCGTGTAGTTGGTCTTGATGTACTCGGCAAGATCCTCGCGCTTGATCGAGAGGATGTTCTTCTTGGGGCCCAGGATGGTGCGGCCAAGAGGCTGGCCCTGGAAAGCGACCGAGTGAAGGTGGTCGAAGACGACCTCCTCCTTGAGCTTGTCCACCTCCTCCTGTTCGCGAAGAATCACGTCACGCTCGCGTTCGATGGCCGAATTTTCGAGCTTGGAGTTCTGAAGGATGTCCGAGATAATGTCGACGGCCTTGTCGACATCCTTGCGGAAGGCCTTAGCGTAGTAGACGGTCTGCTCCCGCGAAGTGTAGGCATTGAGGTGAGCGCCAAGGTTCTCGACTTCAAGCTCAAGAGAGTGCTGCGATCGCTTGCCGGTACCTGATGCAGGAGCAGGACGAGTGCAAGAAAGGCAAGCAATGATGAGATGCGTAATGGCAGCGTAGTAGCGGAACGAAACGAAAAGAAACAAGGAACAAAGGTTAGTCGAGATGCGGGCAACGACGGCGATAGCTCGCGGCATGAGATCGCAGCTTCCCATGACTTCGCTCGGTGGAGGATGAACAGCTCGGGACATGATGGTTGTTGAAGAACTTTAGTGCTGAATCCGGCGTCACGCGAATTGGTGTTGGTCTTGGTATGCGTGCGCTTTGCAGCGTAGCAACAGTAGCAATGCGGAGCAAAACAGCGGCCGATTTGTTGTCCCATCCACTGCGTCTGATCACGGTCATACTGTACGATGCGATGCGATGCTTTACAAGGTCGATGCGAGATACATACCCTTGAACGCCATGTGCTCTAGGAAGTGGGCGGTACCATTGGTGCGATCTGTCTCGGCGCGCGAACCGGCATCAATCCAGACACCGACGGTAGCGGTCTGGGCGGAAGGGTTGGACTCAGTGGCGACGGTGAGACCGTTGGAAAGGGTAGTGGTCTGAGTGATGGGCTGGCGCGACACGGCGGTGGCCAGGTTGCGAAGGTTGAAAGCGGAAGCGGTGGCCGGTACCTTCTGGGCTCGGGCGAGCCTCAACGAGGACTGTGCGAAGAGACGAGCAGCCATGATGATGGCAGGCTGTGCGACGAGAAGATTGGGTAAGATGAAGTGAGGTGATGAGGTAGGTGACGAAAAAGGAGGTTCTGAACGACGACGACGACGACGTTGTTGAAGATGATGATCCGACCGATTCGCGGATTTCAAAGCTTCGCACGACAGACAGACAGACAGGCTCACAGACACAGACCGAGCCTTCGCGCCCTTCCCAGCTCGTCCGTCTTGTTCGCTCTGCAGCCAGGCAAGAAGAATGGGAAGGCTTGGAACGGTGACCATTTTCCGCAAGTTGATTGGAGATTCGATTCTCTGTATTTCGTGCTACGCTAAATCTTGTATTGCCAGGCACCTGCAGGCTAAACATTCGATTTGAAAAAAGTGGAATTTCTCATTACGCTGCCTTGTTCCGGAGAGCCCCGCCCAAGGCAGCACAACGCTTTGCTAGTCGAGCGTGCAAAGAAAGGGTCAGCTCAGCGCGCAATCAAACTGGTGATCGATTTCACCCGACAGCTCATAACAAAACTTACACCACTGATCTCGATCTAACAGCTCAAAGCATCCGTGCGAGTCTCCAACAACTAACTGTTCAGGGTTTGGGCTTCATTTTTTCCTTCTTCGGCAAGAAGACAACCTCATGCAGGGTGGAGGTCAAGAAAGTAAGAAGAAAAGTTTACCCTTCCTTTTCAGTCTTGACGTTAGAGTATTGCTTGCTCCTCCCCGTACGCATACGCACTCCATCACATTCCGATTGCTAGCCGCTTCTCCATCAGCAAAGTTGCACCATGGCCGAAGCAGGTCCGTCAAGCGCAAAAATGGCTAGCGCGCCATTCCACCATGTTGCAGCAGCTCATTGCTCCAATCTGTCAGTGTTTCTCGCGGCCAACTCGGTTCAGCTCGTTGATGGGCTGTCCGACGGCACCTTCAAGACGTATGCCATACCTACCACCGTCTTTGTGCCGCAACCTACATTGCCCGATCAGTCCGATGCAGAACGATTTGCCGACAATCCTCACATCAGCTTTGCTCGTCTCGCCAGCTTTTCGCATTCGGATCGATTTCTCGCCCTGACTGGAGACGACAAGGTGTTGCGAGTATGGAAGCTCGAACGAACGGCGGATCGAGGCATCACCGGTTTCGAGTTCGGCAAAGAGATTGTGATTAAGCTCTTGCCGAAACGGGCCGCCGTACTCCACTGGATGCCGCCCAGCGATTCGACGCCAAGCGGTTCGGAGGAGCTCATTTGCATTGATCGATTCGGAGACATTCGCAGCTTTATGGTCAACGAAAATGACATCCGAGCGTTGCCATCCGAAAGCAAGAAAGAACGATCAGAGGCTGATGAGCAGGACGAGATGGACTCGCCAACTGACGCGTCCATGCAGATCCTTCTGGGCCACGTCAGCATGGTCACCAGCTTGGCCTTCGTTCCAGCAGCAAAGCCCACATCGCCACCTGCCTTCATCATCACCGGTGACCGCGACGAGCACATTCGTATCTCTCGCTGGGGCTCAAAGCGGATGGCGTATGTCATCGATCGATTCCTGCAGGGATCCGAATCATTTGTTGGAGCTCTCGCAGTCCTCACCGACGCGGATGGAAAGCTCCGTTTGGTCAGCTCCGAGGGTGGCCGAGCTTTGAGGGTATGGGCTTTGCCACAGCCTGGTGCTTCCTCTACGCCGGATCTAACCTCCGATAACGCTTGCCTTTCGATCAACGTGCTCGGCTCGGCCTTGGCGCCCTACGTTCTTGCCCGCGACCGCGAGGAAAGGAAGAGAGAATCCAAAGCGCTTCAAGCATCAAGCAAACGCAACAAAGCGGCCAAGCGGAAGCAGAATGGCGGAGGGCACGCATCTGACCAGCCCGAAATCAAACCACGAGCCGTGCAATACTCGAAGGACAGCAAGCCTACCATTGTCATCTCGGATCTGCTTCCCTACCAAGATGCGCTTCTGCAGCAGTGGCTTTTGATCGTGGTGGAAGGTGCCACCGCTTTCTTCTCCGTGCCCGTCAGCGCCCTGCTGGCTGTGCCTGCATCGGACGACAAGGTGCGCAACATTTCGGACCATATCCGCATCACCCGTGCCTCTGCACCTATCCTGCACCTCACTCTGACTCAGCAGCTTGACACTTCCTCGGCTGCTTCCGTCATCGCCACCTTTGACACACGCCCTGAATTCCATTCGGAAGAGCCGGCAAGCGACAACGAGGCTGAAGTCGGCGTCTTCACACTGACCGCATCGGGCGACTTTGAACAGCAAGCCAAGCCAGCACTCGTCGAAGCTCTCCTGCCCGCAACTCAGCCGAGCACTACCGCTGAGGGAGAGCAAGTTGCACGCGAGCTGTTGGATCCGACCATCGTTGAATTCCTCAGCCTGTATCCGGCCCTCACCACCTGGCCCAAGATCGAGATGCCTTCATCGGCCGAGATCATCGCAACCCGCTCATCACGCAAAGGTCGCTTCAATCATCCACTCGACACTTCGCTTATCGGCGTCGCTCCAGTTGACCAAACCAAGCCATCCAACGCTTCATCCAACCCAGAGGCAGACGACGAACAGCGCCGAAAGCTCGTCAAGACAATGCAGGGTGGCAAACGCGAACGTGGCCGCGAGAGAAACCGCGAGGCGATTCGTCTTGCTCAAGAACAGGCAGCAACTACAACATTGTGAATGACTCTCAATGCGACAGTATTGTAATCAGCGCTAACCCTAAGCACGAAATGACTTATTTTCCTTGACTCGAAGTGTGCAGAAAGACCTTGTAGGCCACATGAATGCACTCGTCTCACGCCTGGAGACATCCTCTCCATGCTAGGCTACCCTAAACTCGTCTCTCTGCTCGAATTGCACCTCGTTGCACATCTCAGGCAGCGCAAGCAGCTTGACCGAGATGTCTTTGATGACGGAGCCCGCCAGCCAGTCTTTGCAAGTACGCGCCTTGGCAAAGCGTGTCTGCAATATGAGATTGATTCCTCTTTCGACATGCGCTGAATACAAGAGGGCAGCTCGTCGCAGGGCGTCGTCGACTTCTTCATGGCGTCTGCGGGCTCGCTCCTCCAAATCGGGATCGTTGTGCTGAATCTGATTCGTCGTCTCCTCAACGTTTTTGCTCCAACGTTCATCTTCTGGGCAAACTCGGCCTCGATCTCGCTTCTGGCCTTAAAGTTCCGAGCATAGTCTAGGTGGTCAGTGGTCGTGCCGTCTCTGGCCATTGTTTTCATCATTTCGTATTTTTGAGAGTGTGGGCACGGAAAAGGAAGATTCGTTGTCTAGGTGGAAGTTACGGAAGGCGGTGGGGGCATCTGATAGAACAAGTGAAAAGCTGACTCCCTTGTCGAGTTTTAGGGAGATCGCTTCGAACAATTCTGAGGTCTTCGTATAACAGCGCACGTTTGCCTTTTCCAGAGCAGAACAGCGCAGCGCACAGACGGCTTTGAGCTTAGAAGGTCAAAGATTGGTCAGGACTGTGGTACGAAGTCCGAGACAAAGTTTTAATGCCGCAACTGATGCAACAAAGCCGAAATTTTCTCGCAGCCGAAAGGAAGTCTCACCGCCTCTGGCAAAGGTGAGTTGCCTCCTGGAGCAATCGGCAGCGTCTACCGGCCAGCTGGATTGGTAGGTTGGATGCTTGGCGCACAAAATCATCGTCAGAATAGTACATTGCCAACCTAGCGCATCATCACCTTGAGAATCTGTTCATCTACGAACGAACGTCAAAGGTGTACCGCCAGTCTAAAACAAGGTCAGCGCACAACCTAGCCGGCGCTTTTGGACAGACGAGTGGGGTCCGCTGATTCCATATTGCGCACACGTGTGATTTTCAGGCAGCCTAAGCCACTAAAGGCGAATCGGAAAAAATATATGTTAAATCTTAAAGTTGGTATCCGCGAGTGATGCAGAGCAAGCTTGACATATTTCCAGCCTCTTACTTGCCGTTCATCCAAAAGCTCCGCCTCGTCCCAAACCCGTTCGGACACGCACACCCTTTTGCGTCGACTCGTGCAGCGTCAGATCGGTTGGCTATGAACCTCCTTCAGCCCGCCTCATCTTCCACTTTGTGATTGGTCACTAGCTCGCCGACGATGGCGCCTCACATCGCCGCGCTCTCAATGACGTTTCAGACGGTTCGGAGAAGCAAGCGAAATTTGGTTGGTATGAATCGGTGACACTGTGCAAATGGCTTGATCCGAGAGATAATACAAGGGTTACGAACAACAAAGGCAAACGCTTCAAGAAGCACAGAGGAAGACGTCTAAGCGGAGAGGAACTAGGAGATGAAGTTCCAGATCTTGCCACCAATGGTGGTGGGCTTCTCCTCAGGAACCTCGGCCTCGATGATCTCGCGAAGACCAGTGGTAAGGTCAACCTCGCTGGAGGGAATGTGGGCACCGTTGCCGCGGTTGTAGAACCAGTTGCCGCAGTAGAGGATGATGAAGAGGGGGATGGGGATGTAGTTGGTGACAAAGTCGCTGACGGACCAGTTGCCGTTGAGGAAGACGGACCAACCGCTGAAGAGCATGACGATGAAGGTGGTGCAGACGGTCCACCAACCACAGAAGGGCTGGAGCCATGCGCGGTAAGGAAGCACATCTCGCGACATGCCCTGAACCTTCATAGCCTTGTGGAAGCGGAGGTACATAATACCAATGCAGAACCAGGTGACCATACCGGCGATCGAGGTCATGTTGGCAAAGTAACCGAAGACAGTGCTGGCACCATCGCGCACCGACATGTATGAGAGCAAGGAGAAAGCGATCGAGACAGCAACCGAAACGTAAGGAAGACCGGATTTGGTAGTGCGGGCAAAAATACGAGGAGCGGAGCCACTGATAGCTAGCGAGTAAAGGGCACGGCTCGAGGTGAATAGGTCCGACGAAGCAGCCGACACTGCTGATGTGATCAAAGCAACGTTGATAATGGAAGGCAGAGCTGTGATGCCCGCAGCTTTGATGGCGACGACGAATGGAGAACGGTTGGCGGTCTTCTGGCCTGCGGTGAGCTCGGCTGAGTTGGAAGGGCAGACGAGGCCGATCATGAAGGTGCCGAGGAAGTAGAAGAGGCAGATACGGATCCAAACCTTGCGGATGGCGCTGGGAACGGACTTGCGGGGGTTCTTGGCTTCGGCAGAGGCGATGGCGACGATCTCGGTACCGATGAACGAGAAGGCGGCATTGATCAAGACGGAGAAGAAACCGAGGAATCGTCCGAGCGAGCCCGGGATGTCATTGTACTGGACAAAGGGACCAGGCTCCTTCCAGTAACGGAAGCCGAGACGGCCTTGTTTACCTGCACCGAGGTCGATGCAGATGGAGAGGATGATCAAGCCGACAATGGTTATGATCTTGATCGAGGCGAACCAGAACTCGGCTTCACCATAGGCACGGGTGCCGAGCAAGTTGATGGCGACGACGACGACGAGGAAAATTGTGATCCAGATGGCGGGGCTGAGATCGGACCAGTAGGTCATGAGTACAGCAGCGGCGGAGAGCTCGGCGGGGAGAACAATGACCCAGTTGTACCAGTAGTTCCAACCCATGGCGAAGGAGAGAGGCTTGCCGACAAAACGTTCCGAGAGCTTGATGTGGCCACCGGGGACGGGGAGGTAGGAGATCATCTCACCGAGGCACATCATCATGGCGTAACAGACGGAACCCATGACGAGGTAGCCGAGCCAGAGACCGAGGGGACCGGCGTGGTGGAGCGAGCTAGCAGTGCCAAGGAAGAGACCTGTACCGATAACACCACCGATGGAAATCATGGCCATGTGACGGGGAAGAAGAGCGTGCTTGAGCTCCTCGCCCTTGCGCTGATCGAAGGCGTTGACGGTGTTGGCACCGACACCATCTTCGAGCGTGGCGACGGGCTCAGCGCCGTACTCGGCCTTTTCCTTTTCGGGGGAGTAGGACATTTTGGTGAATGTGTGAGAAGGGGGGAAGGATGTGTGATGGGACGCAACCAATTGGGAAGAGGAGGTACGAGATGCGATCAACTTTATACTTTCAGGGAGGGGGCTGCCAAGGGTGGCAGGGGCTGACAGCTACCGTGTGGTCTTCAGGAACGGTCCCGCCGCTGGGCATTGCGTGCAGTGGTAGGGAGCACGGCACAAGAAGAGGGACACGGCGCGAAGAAACGAGCTCTTGTCTCGCGGCTCAGGCAGTGCACAAGCGGCAAGGATCGGGTAGCCAATGAGGAGCGAATGTGGCTGAGAGAGCACGATAGCGAAGCAAGCAAATGTGGGGTTGCGCAGGCGAGCCTTATCGAGCAGCGTTGCAAATGGCAAGCGAAAAGAGGGCGCGCAAGTCTCTGCTATCTTGGGCGGACGGCGGACGGGAACTCATGGTTGCCACTGAAACTTCGTGGGTCTGGACACTCGTGCAAGAAGGGCTGCTGTCGCGAGCTGCGCGTGGGTGGGGACAGGCGAGCAAGGCACCGGGTTGGAGCGCGAGAGCATTGCATACGCGGAAGGCCGATTGATAGCGAGACAATAGAGAGTGCGAACTGGCCCCATTGTTCTTCTGCAGTGAGCGCAGAGAGCATATCAGCTGCATATCGTGAGGATATCGCGAGCCTTGCGCTCGAGGCGTCGACCGGCAAGGCCAAGGGGGCAAAACCCGATAAAGTCAAGCGGCGGTACATAGCGGCGGCCAGCAGTAGAAATTCCGTTGATTGACAACTTCGCGTGGTCCTCGCTTGTTCTTTTTTTTTTATTTTTATTTTTTTTTTTATATTTAGACACTGCTTCACTCGTGGGCCACGGTCGAATTTGAAAATTCAACCGCAGGTTTGGCGCGGTCGCGTGGTCCGACACTGTTCAAATGCCTTTGGCTCAGAGTTCGATGGCGCTCTCAGGCCAAAAGACGATGGCGCTCTCAGGCCAAAAGAAGGAAGCTTTAGCGGAGTCTAGATTGCTTCGACCCGGACAGGCAGAGCCTGCAAGCAAAAGGCGGATTGTGAACCAATCAGGAGAGCTTCCCATCTCGTTCCGATCTAGTACCCCGTCCCGGCGCAACATGCTCTCCCCTTTTTTTCCATTGGCTCTCGAAACATCCAGCTGAGGTCAGCTTTGTGGGAAGACGTGACATGTTACTCTTACTACGGGAAGCGGATGACAGTGGCATTTGGACCGGATCGGTGCAAGAGCAAGTTTCACGCACATGGTAGAACCAGAGCGCGTTGGGTGCATGGTCGACTGCAGACGCTTCCGCAGCCAAGCCGGGAAGACCTTTGGTTCGACTGCAGACTCGCGAAACACTGCAAAAGATCTGCGTGTGAGCTGAGCTCTGTCGTCCTCAGTTCATCGCCCATCGTCTCCGATTGATAGTGGCGTCGAAAGCGCACGTCATCTGATGGGGATGGCATGGAAGAGCGTGGACAGTGACGACGTCGAGCTCTATCATTGGTCAGTTGTCGCGCCCACCGTGCGGCACAGCTTCTCATTGGTTGCCGGAAGAAGCCAAAGACAGCAAGGTGACACCACAGAAAGTCCCATCGGCGAAGCATTGTATCTGATCGCATGCCCATTGCAGCTCATGCGAGGCGTTGGTCCAATCAGATACCTTCTTTGCCAGCGCCGGAAGCTGGAGCGATTCGGTCGGATGACATGCCTTGTGACGCTGCAAGCTTATCATGCTTCTTCTGGTTGATCGTCGTGACAGTCGGCCCGAACGGTCTCTTGGAATGGGCAGGGTGGCGTTCTTGGAACCACTGAAATGGCGGAAATGCCGAAGACACAAACAGCAGCAGCAGTGGCCGATGCTGAAACAAATGAGAGCTGCAACGCGAACCCAGCACCAATCACACAAGGCCTTGACTGCAAGTGACAAATACGATGGCAAAGCAGCACACGCAAAACTCATCGGTCCAATAGGAAAGGGAAAGACAGCACCATCGCCGTCTCTTGTTCTTGCAACGATACCAACGACGGTGACAGCGGCCCAATCTGATGCCTTTCCGGCGGCGGTATCTGAAATTCGAACTTCCCTGACTGCCACTAACCAACAGCAAAATGGAACCCCGCCTGACAATAAGGGCGCAACCCAAGCGAAAGTAGAGCCGAGGCACAGAATAGAAGCCACCTCTGTGGAAAAAGATAATGCAAGCGCGACCACATGCAGCTGGCTACACTCGCCATGTGCCTATTAGGCCGAAGTAAGGCCATACGGAATTGGTTCCCGTCCAATTCTGAAACAAGCTCAAGGGGACGTGTCCTCGAATCCAACAAAAACAGGTGCAGCAGCAGCAACAGCTCCGGCACAGGAGCGGCACAGCAGCGTGTCATCTTTCGTCGCCTCGCACCTTCCTGGCCTTTTTTTGCTCGCATCGCGAAACCATTAGATGTCTGTTTGACCGAATCTGTTCCTCGTCCTGTGCATGTTGCATCCGATGCTGAGATAGGGCAGGAAATCTTTCTGATGGCTTGCCGTATCTTCGCCCCATCTCTTGGTCGCACATGTGCTTGAACGCATTCATGTTCCTTCGCAAAAGTTTTGTTCTTCGATAGCACGGTTTCGTCTTCACTGATAACCCAAAGTAGGCCCGGTCATCCTGATAAGCTCGCTGACACCTGCAGATAAGAGATCCTTGGTGGGCTTGGGGTGGGCACGCGGGCGCATGTGGGCTTCGGCACAGCTCTTCATCGCTGTGCTGTGCTGACCTGCACGAAGTCAACAGGCGGTAGATCCGTGCACAAATCACAATCAGGCACGACAATGAAGCTTCCTTCTGATTCGTTCGCCAGAGATCAGTCTTGCTCCTTGGCCACCTTCTCTTTTCGTGTACTCATGTGATGATGCTTTCGATCTGTGCGATTCCACTGTAACATTCGCAGATCTTCTCGTCACTGCCTGCATTGCTGACCACCCTTCACAGAAAGTGCGCCCACTGATCATGTGGGGGTCTGGTCAGCATTGAAAGCATCAATGAGGGCAGCAGCAGCAGCAACGACCGCCGCAGTGTAACGTGACTGACACGGAAACATCCGAAAGTGGAAGATCAGCTCTTTGGCCCTCAAGTGCTTTCCGCTGGAACCACAAAATTCTCCGCTCACGCCCTACAATGTTCAGTCCCGACCAGATTGAATCTTGGCGAGACCAGACTGACTGCTAACTGACCAACTGTCTGACAAGCCCAAGCAAACAACCGGCGACGTGTCTTCATCCCCGTGTGTTCCTGCGGTCGAGATACCCCGACGATTATCATGGGTCGGCTAACACGCCGATGTTCAGTAGAGCAGTCGTGCTGAGTTTCAGAACGACAGCGCGTGGCTTGCTGACCATCGGGAAAAACTCGCGGTTGGCTTCCCCGCCTTTGACCGCTTCCCGCGCCCGACACTTCTCTTCGGGTGAGCCGATAAAGCCATCATATCCTTCGGTGTGCTTTGCTGTCTGCGGAATGAAATCTGATTCTGCTTCGCGTCAGCTGACCTCGACAGCCATCGTTCTCCTTAGTTGGCCCCACACATGCTGTCCTCTTTTCCAACGCCTTGATCATGCGATCGAGGAGTGCATGTGATACGCGATACGGGCAATTGCACCGGAACGGATTGGTTCTCACAAAGGACGATTCTGGCGAAAGGTACAGTGCACCGATATTGCAGAGCCGGATGCTCGGGTGACAAGCCACAGACGGTATACAATCACTGTGGCAGAGGCTCGCAAGTCGCCATTGCAGTATCGCATGTAGGACAGCGATGGATCAAGCGCCTCACATTTCTTTGTTGGCTATGCTGTTTGTACTCTGTCATTTGGCTGTCTGCGCGATCTTCTGACTGATCTTCGTGGGCATCGTTGCACGCCAATCGAATGCGATGTCCCGGCCTCACCCCCTCCCTCTAACAGTGCGAAAGTCAATTGGGAATCGTGCGGTCGTGCGATCGTGCGTCAAGCTCACGGAACTGAGCTGGACCAGACACCAGTCGCTGTCTGCCTAACGACTCTAAAGAAAGAGCGGGAGCTGTTAGGCCGCACGCTGGACGAAGAATGCAAATGGGGAATAACTACGAATTTTTGGGCGATCTTACATTACGAATCAAACCTGTCAGGTGATGTGTAGATTATGGTCGGCCGACCTCTATTCTCATCGCCTGCGTTTGGCACTATTCGAGCTGTTAGAGTGTTTTCCGTGCCCTGAATTTTCTTCCTTTGCGGATCACTGCTTCTGGCAGAGTTCTGAAGTGTGAAGCGTCAACCGTCCCATTCGTCTTGCATTCTCTTCTCCATCATCCTCTCAGATCAACCCATCCCCATCAACATCAAGAAACATGCCCGCTGCTAACAAGCCCCAAGCCGTCAAGGCCACCGCCGCCAAGAAGGCCGCCCTCAAGGGTACTTCGGGCTCCAAGGTTCGCAAGGTCCGCACCGACACCACCTTCCGTCGTCCCAAGACGCTCGACTTGGCCAAGGCTCCCCGCTTCCCCCGCAAGAGCGTCCCCCACGCTCCTCGCATGGATGCCTTCCGCACCATCCTCTACCCTCTTAACACCGAGTCGGCCATGAAGAAGATTGAGGAGAACAACACGCTCGTCTTCATCGTCGACCGTGCTGCCAACAAGCGCCAGATCGAGGGTGCTCTCAAGAAGCTCTACGACGTCTCGGCCGCCAAGATCAACACGCTCATCCGCCCCGATGGCAAGAAGAAGGCTTTCGTCCGTTTGACTCCTGACCAGGATGCTCTTGACGTCTCGAACCGCATCGGCTTCATCTGATTGTTTCCACTCTAGCAAAAATAATCCTCTGCCTGACTTTACGGGTCTTGGCGGTGGCAGGCTCTTCCAGCAAAAGAAAAGGGATCTCTCGACGCTGGTTCGACACGCAGTTGACCACTCGATCCATCATCCCATTCCATCCTCAATCCACGTTACGCCAGCTGCTCGCCAGCTGAGCGTTGTTCATCACTTTCCCCTTACACGTGTAATCTTAACGTTTGTTTTACAAGCGCCATATATCCCAGCCACTAGTCTTTCTAGTGGTGTTGTTCTTTCCTTCCTTCCCCTTGACCCAAACGTCCACCAGAGCGTCTTCTTAAGCCTCGAATTAGGCTTTGGGTCACACCTCGCCCCTCCCCACATCTTCCTATTGCCTCAGTCCTCGTCTTTTACCCTTTCCTCTTCTCCCACCTCGATCTTTTGTCCTTGCTCGCAAGTGTCGTGCGCGTTGCGCAGCCGTGCTTATCGCATCCGGCCCATCACAAGCTACAGTACAAGCACATGCGAGCGGTAAGAACAACAGATCAAGGTCAAGGCGAGACAAGGGATTAGAGGACAACTCAGGAAACGGGAAGCATGCGGGCGATGTTGGCGGGGTGGTGTGGCTTTGTCCGTGCTCCATCCATCTTGTCTGTGTAATGTGAGTGAGCTTGGTCGGTGAGATGAGTTCAACAATCGGGAAGGCTTGTCTCCTTACGACACGAGCAAGATCGCCCCCAGTGAGAACCTTTGAGACCTCTGTTGGCTTTGTCTTGTTTTACTCTCAATGCAATGACATCTCTTTGCCATCTCAACATTTTCATTCACCTTGTGTGCTGTGCTCTGTGTTATTACCTGCCGATGTCTTGTGAATGAGGACAGGGTCAAGTGGCCGTCTAGTGTTACAACGGGGCACATTGCTTGCTTGCTGGCTTGTTTGGATGATTGCGTCTCGAAAGATCGTGGCACCACCCCAAGGCATCCATGGCATTGGTCCTGCATCTTCCGCACGACTCATGGGAACCGGAACTGATAGAGCCACTCGCCCACGCCAACAAAGAGATCCTTCCACTGCAAACTCGTTGCGTCTAGGCTAGAAGGTTGCCCCTGACGAATCGCATGCACCTCGTATGGGTCGAGTCCTTCATAGGCGTAGCGCGGGTGCCAATGCAGGACGTGAGGCTCTCGGGGGAAAACAAGGGTGCTCAAAGTCGAGCCTTTTCGAATCGGTCGATCGCGATCCGAGATGGGATTGGCCTCGAAAAATTCGCCACTATCCGACTCGTCGTACAGCGCATTACTCTCGTTTCGCTGGCGCCCCTCACAGTGAGGCAAGACCGCGTGAAAGATGGGTCGCAGACTGGTTTGACAAGTGCCGAGCGGCAGCGGTGAGTCGAGCGACCAAACACGAACTCGACGGTCGAGTCCGGCCAAGGCGAGTAGACGCAACTCTTTGTCGACCGCGAATCCAAGCTTATACTGATACGAATTGACATGACCGAGGTACTGCTGTCTGATTTCGCCCGTCGGAATGTCGACCAGTTGAATCGTGCCGTTGATGCGTACAACGAGCAGCTCGGTAGCAGACACTACAACAAGATTCGTCACGGAACCGTCGGCTTGGATCGGAACTTTGACAGCTGGTTTCTTCGTGGCTCCAAAGGAAGGGTGCATGTGGTCCAAACGCCATGCGAAGACGACACCGGATCGGGTGCCGAGGAAGAGGGTCTCGCCCTGGAGGTCGAAGGCGACTGCCATGACATCGCTGTCGATGCGCCAGTCGAGTTTGCGAGTAGGTTGCGGGTCCCGCATCGTAGATAAGGAATCATGAGCGGAAATGCAGACCATTTTGCCGTTCGCAAGAGCGTAAGCAGTTCGTGGATGTAGACTCTCTGTTGTGAATACGCGGTCACTCGTGCTTGTTGTTTCAGCATCAGTAGATGGGCAGGCCATTTCGGCAAAGGCCCATGAAGCTTGACCCCGGCCGCGTTCGGATACTTGGATTGTGACCAGGTCCGTATCTCCCGACAGGGCCCGAGGCTGCAAGGTGCCATGAACGCTATCATCCGTCGTGCTGGAATGTAGCTTAGTAACATAGAGATTCCACGTGCCTCCGCGCATTCCTGCTGAAGCCTGAGAGCCAAGCCACAGTCGCTGAGAGCTCCTGTAGATGAACTTCGATTCTTCTACGACACCAGTCTTGGGCTTGATTCGAAGCAAAACCTGAGACAAGTCGTTGGTAGGAAAGATCCGAACGACAGTATCGGAATCGAGCACAATGAGCGACTGGCGATCCGCATCGGTCTGAAGCCCGACAACGATCGAGGACCTTTTGTGAGGGTACAGCGGTCTTCGGGCAGTACACAAAGCCAGGTGCGAGTATGTAGCTTCGATGCGGGCCTGTCCACTTGTCTGCCTAGCGGTGGCTGACAAAGCCGCTTGGTGTCGAAGTGAAACAGGGTCCATAATTGTAGCTTGAAAAGCGCTTTTGTGAGTAGACAGCTTCTGCGCTGGCGTGCGAATGTCGACGGCGGGAAGACGTGGTGTAGAGGCAAAAAGTTGCTCTGGACAGACCGCTTGTCGCTGCTTGCCTTTCTTGTTATTGGACGAAGCAGCTCCTCCATTTCTGGCCGCCGAAGCCAAGCCTGATACTGCATCGCTGCTAGGACCCGGTAGAATCTTGAAGAACCGCTTCTTTTCAGGATCCCACCGGTGTCCTGGCATCTGAAACGGTGGCTCGGCCATGGCTGTCGACCAAGACCTGGCGATTCGCCGAGATCAAGCTAAACTCCAGCAGCAACACGACCTCGGCTTGAGCTTTGTCGAGCATGTAGTAGATCCGTTCCCGTTTGCTTAGGCTCCACAGTGTATTGTCGCTGCGAGAGAAGTCATGGTCATGGCTCGCTGACTCGACGCTACGCTTGCCTCTGGACTTCTCAAAAGAAGAGAGAGAGCAAATGACATGAGGAGGAGAAGCACCTCAGTCAACTTTTTTTGAGACTCAGCGCGGAGGCGCAGCAAAAATTTCCCGTCATCCGCATTCCGCTATCCGAGCGTCGTTTCGACCTGTGAGTTGCTCATCAGATGCCTCAATACACTCGCCAAGGGGTTAAACAACGTCCTGACATCCATTCACACCCGACATCGCGCTTTCCATGATCGGGATCGAATCGTTTTCCGCAATGATAGGAGCGAACAATGCTATAGAGTGGTATTCACAAGAATGTGAAGGGTATCGGTTGCAAACGGAATGGAAAATTGGCTGTTCAACTTCGATCGCGCGCCCGCCCTCGCGCCTCTTGACCAGTTTCCTGGTCGGTCTCATCTTTGACTATACCGATCGAAGCTTTGCTGCTGTTGTTGTGGTTTGTACGGGGCAAAGATCTGCCGCAACTCGATGTACTGTCGACGTGCACAGTGTCGACACTGCCGCGCACTCGTGATCGACTTCTTGAGCGCTGTCGATCCAGGATCTGTGCCAAGGCGTCGGGTGCCCGCGAACGGCTGCGTGCCGTCGAAGAACGCTGGACCTGCGTATGCTCTGCCACAACGGGTGCCACAACAGGCTGCGGCTCTGCGCTGCGTCCATACAAAATACCTGCGCCTGTCCCCGTATCATGCGAGAGCGAATAGTTAGACCTCGTTCGCGAGACGGATCTCTGACCAAAACGTTCCGGAGACGCCGACTCCCTGCTGTGCCGGCTGCGGCTTCTCGATTGGCTCCGTCCTCGAATGGCAATCGGACCCGATCTGCAAAGAGAAGGCGCTTCACGAGATCCGGCGCGACTGTTGCCGCTGGGCCTGTCATCTCCGTTCCACATCGTGTTCTCGTCAAGATCCGCCATCCTCGATCTTGGCATGCGGCCTTGTCGCTCAGAATCGGCGGGGCTATCGCAACGCTCCTTGCCGGTAGAGTGCAGCCATGCATGACTTTGCGAGCTGATCGAGCTTGAACAAGGATGGTGGGCCCAAGCGTGGTCACGATCTCGATTCGGCGTAGAGCTTCCACTGACATCGGCACTGCGGTTACGGCTCGAGTCGCGGTACTGGATAGAGATGCGAGAAGTCGAACGCGATCGGCGCTTCCCGTTGCCCTCCTCACTCAACGACAAGGCAGGAGATTGCGTCGACGACGATGCGGACGCCGGACTGTCGAGCGCTAGTTGAACAGGGCGCGTTCGAGCGAGACTCGACGAGCGCCTTCCATGCTCATTGCGCCGAGAGTGGCCATCGACGGCCGCTGAGTCGGCATCCATGCCCGATGTGTCTGCCGCGCCTGACGCTGGGGTGGAAGAATCAGGCCTTGTCGCTGTGGACATGAAGCCGGTATGAGTGCCTTGGATTGCGGAAGAGTCGCCGAGCAATGTCTTTGCGTGGAGCGGAGAAGCAGGCGCTGTGAGTTCGGTTCCGTTGCGCTGAATCCACGGGCTGGAGCACAGCTGGTCGACCGTCCACCTTCGCCTCGGATCCGGCTCCAGCAGCCCGTGCAGGACTTGCCGCGCAGCCGCTCGATCCCAGCTGAGTCCATCCCAAGAAGGATCGATATCCGAATCCTCGTCCGACTCTGGGTCCTCTTCCACGTCGGCCTTGGCCTTGGCAACTTGGTTGATCTCAAAGTGCTCAAGGTGGTCGGCGCGCCCGGGAGCCGAGCCTACTACTTGGTCTGAATGGACGGCCGCCGACTGCCGCGGCAATGCACTCGTGGCAGGCTCGGTCAATTGCCTCTCCCTAGGAAGCAAGGATGGTAACGAGGCGCTCAGATCTGTGCCCGCGAGGCTGCCAAGTCCTTGTGCCAAGCCGGAGGTGGATCGACGTTGCTGCTTGAAGGCGAAGCGGTCGGCTGAGTCTGCTGGGCCGATGGAGTTGGAACGATCCGTAGCCAGGCTGCGAGTTGCTTGACTGAGTTGCGACGTGAGCGTGCTTGTTGACGAGGCTACAAGCCGCTCGGCTCGGCGGCGCAGCCTTGTAGGAAGCTCCCACTGCGCCTTGGCAATCTTCATCTGCAAACGTGGTTCGAACGAGTCCGTGAAGGGCAGCTTCCCGCTAAGCAGGGCGTAGAGGATGCAGCCGAGCGCCCACATGTCGGCAGCAAATGGCGATTCGGGAGGCAGCTCACTGTCTTCGCTCGCGAGTTCAGGAGCTGTGGGACTCGACGTGCCTGGTGTCACCTGGGCTCGAAGGAATTCGGGAGCAGTGTAAGCCAGAGACCCTCCCCGACCGGACTTGAAGCCCTTCTTCCGACTCGGTATTCCCGGCGTGCCTGCATTGCTCGCCTCCTCCTTCAGGGCGCGAATTAGTGCAGGTGCGCCTGGTGCTCCAGCTCTGCCGTGAGATGGATCCATGACTTGGGCCAAACCAAAATCGGCAATGCGCCAGCATGGCATTCTTACGTCCGTCACGTCGAGCGTCTGCTTTGAGGAGACCGAAGTCGTAGCCAACGAGTCGATGGAATCCGCTAGGCCATCGCTGCTCTGCCTAGAATGCTCCTCGCCGCTAGATTCGCCACCACATCTTTGTTGGCGTTTCTTCCATGAGATCTGATCCTGTCCGAGGACATTTTCAAGTTTGAGATCCCCGTGCAGAACGTGGCTCTTGTTGTGAAGCGTACTGAGCGCCGAGGCGAGCTGACGCATGGTCTCTCGAGCCGCATCAATAGGAATTCCTTGGCTGCGCGCGGCTGGACCGTTGGTTCTACGGATCAGCCTTGAACTGCTTGATACGCTGCCTGCAGCGGAAACAGGCGACGATGCGATCGAATCAGCCTCTTGGCCTGCTGGAATGGTACGGAGTTGCGATGTGGTGGAAAGAGATGCAACACGGCTCAGCGTGTGCGGGTTGCCGGTACTGCGGGCCGCGATGAAACCAGAACCGGTGCGCAAGCCCGAATGCCGCCGTTTGGGATCGTCCATGGATGTGCGGAGCGATGAACTGCGTGACAGCAGAGTGGACGAGCGCGCCGAGCCTGGAGCAACCCAAGAGCTCGAGGCGGATCGTTGCTCGGGCGGTGCAAAGGCAAGACTGCCACTAGGAGCAGGGGAGATGACGCCGTTGGCACCGGCCTCGCTGCGAACAAAGTCGAGCAGGTTGCCTTGATCGCAGTAGGGCATGATGAGAAGCTCTGCGCTTGCATCACCTCCTCGATGGTGATTGGGACGGGACGGGTCCAAAGTGACGCTTTCGTGATGCAGCAGCGGTAGCAAGTGCGGATGGACCGGCAGACTCTTCCATATGCGTAGCTCCTGCGAGTGGCGATCATGGCATTGCTGCTGTTGTTGCTCATCTGCTTGATCTTGCGCCTGACGATCACGTGTGCCATCATGGTAAACAATCTTGACGGCCACCCTGCGGCCTCTGCGTTGACCGTCAACGATGGGAGCGGTCGGGTCGGCCGGGTCTTTCACTTCCAAATCCCAAGCTTCACGAACGGTGGAGAAGCCGCCAAAGCCTATGGTTTTGCCGAGAAGATATCGGCCTGCAGGGCCGACGCGTGCACCTTCGTCGTCCTTTCGAGGAGGTGGAATGGGGGCGGTGATCAGCTGTGTATCGTAGAGCTGAGCTGCGGCACTGCTAAGGCCTCGCAACGAGCCAAAGCCTGGGGCCGCTGCCGAGCCGTTGCGCGTATCATCGCGCATGAGCGAGGCACCGAGGCTGCGATGCCCTGGGCGAGGCGGGCTGTACGAAAGCGAGCGGTTGTCGTACGACGCAGTGGGCTGCACGACACTGTTGAGGCTGGAAAAGGCGCTGAGGAAGTCGGCAGCTGGCGAACGGACTGTGTCTGAGGGAGTTTCCTGCGACATGGTCGCTTCTGTAGGCGACTCTGGCGCTCTTGCGTATACATCTGTGCGGAGAGAGGGGAGCGCTACCCCGGGAGGCCCACGCTCGACGACGGAAGAGTCGCTCGTCTCGACCTCTGGTGTTCCAGCAGCACTTCGCTCCCACCACATGCGGACCTTTGCACCAACAGAGGTATCCTTCTGAGGAAGAGCAGCAGGAAGCACACCAAAGGACGACGGCTGGACATCACCGTTGGCTGCAGAGCTTCTGCGCCTTCTGCCTCGTCGAGAAATATCATCATCTGCGAGAGTGTGCGACTTGTCGGCTGCTAGTGCAACGTCATGAGAGGAGGAATGAGAGTTTGAAGACGGTTGTGGTGGTTGAGAGGTGGCCGCGGTATCCGAGTTGGTGTGGTTACGGGAGTGGGATTGCGATTGCGACTGCGACTGCGATTGCGATTGCGATTGCGATTGCGATTGGGAACGAGCGAGGTTGGCGATGGACGCCGAAAGGGAGCCAGAGCCATCTTGAGACGGAGGGGAGCCGATGCCTAGGCGGAATGCTGCTACGCTGCTGAGATCGAACGAGTTGTGCCAGTCATCCGCAGACAGAGAGGCGCTGAGGCCGCTGGGATCAAATAAGGGCACGTCATCCTCGGAAGGAATCTGGAGCGGGGTAGCCTTTGGCGGCTCCATGCGATTGCCTTGACGGCACGCTAGTGCAGAGATGGTGTGTAGTCGACCGACGATGAGACTCAAGTCTACTGATGCGTCGGTGAAGACGTGCAGTGGGAGGGCAGGCCTTACGGCAAGCTTGGCCGTGTAGATCGACGAAGGCTATGGGCGAAGAATATCTCGGTGATCTCCGGAGAGCATCCGATGCGAAGCTCTGATGTTGTCAGTATGTTGTTGATCTGAGTGGCGTGTGCGGAGTGTGCTATGATGTAGTCGAAACGAGATTCAGGACCGACGGGTGACGACGATGATGATGATGACGATGAAGAGCGAGAGCAAGAAATGACTCTGACAGCGACAGACTGAGCAAACTGAGCCAAATTTGTGGGTGAGAAAGCTCGGATGAGCCGTTGCGGAAGCGTGTCGTCGGTCAATTTTGCGGCTGAATTGACCCACACCTAAAAAGATGGAAAACGGCTGGCTCACCTGACCAAGATGTGGAAACAAGACACATCGGCAGAGGATCAGCTTGACTCCCCACAGATTCCCCTCCGACAGAATTAATTGAACAAATAAATAAATAAATTCGAGCAAAGAGAAGAAACCGAGCTTTCATCAATCGGGACAGGACCGAAAGCTCGCCTTCGTCGGATGTCAACCAATGTACAGTACACACCATAGCAAGGCATCGGTGGCTACATTCCCTCCAACCGTCCAGATGACCTGTCCATGTCGATGTCCAATTGCTCTATGGACGCATACCAGTAATCAACAACCGACGGCACATGTGGCAATGTCAAAACGCAGCCCAAGCGATGCTGAGATCGAGGCTGAGACGAGGCTAGGAACCAAGCCTATCCATCTCAGCGATGTTCCTGATAGGGGAATCTGTTCACTCGAGCCTCCCGAACCATTTCTGGCGGCAAGTCAAAGCCGCAACGGCATCGATCATGCGTGCGAGAGATGCGACAACGCATAAAAAGACATGAGTTTGTTACAGCTTCGCATTTGCACAGCAACACCTTCCATACCGAAATTGAAACTGCTCTTTGTCTAGACAGTGCTTGTGCAGGATTCGGTGCAGCCTGTAATCCTTCTTCTTGCTCATCTGGCTGCGGAGCGACAAGGAGGAGATATGAGCCAAACATGACCCAAGAGAAGAAGGCGCGGATTCGGCATCGCCGCAGGCTGCAGCAGCAACCGACCACTACCACAGCAACAACGGAAGCGGAAGCGAAACCGCGAGACCCGCCATTTCGAACAGAAAAAGCTTTAAAACGGGACCGTACTCTGTCTTGTCTGCGTGACGCGCCGTGGCAGCGTTTGACACTCGAGGAATGCACTGTTGGAGCCTTAGTAGATGCAAAGCTGTGCGTTTGAATTTGAAAACAGGCACTTGAGCTGTGTGGGCCTCTCCATTGCACCGCTACATTGCCGCTGCCGCTACCTCTAGAGGGGCAATTCTTCTCGTGCCCTTCCACCCTCTCTCGCAAATGTGTTTGAGCAAGCGCTGAAACTCAGTTCTGGTCGCCTAGCATGTCAAGAGTCGAGTTGCCCCGAATGCACGGAACAGGAGAACAAGTATTCCTGTTCTGCCACTGTTCGTGCGACCAATGAAGAACTGAAGCTTAATGTGTCGTGCAGCGTCTGAAGAGCCGGAGCGAGTTTGCTGCTCCAACCGAACTGACACGGCTTTCAGATTGAAAGACGAGAAAAAAGGGGAAGAGAACAGAGACATGCGTCCTGTTGGATGCTCGCACAATGCAGTCGTGTCTTGAACAAAGTCAACAAGGGCAAGTGGGTCGAAGAGAATGGTTCAGAGGCTGTTTGCAAATCCAATTCTAACGCGACACGAGCATGGGCCCTTGATTTCTTACACGGTCTAGCCACTCGCCGTACGCCTCCTCATTGACTCTCTTCCTCGCTTCGATTTCGCTTCGAGTTGAGATGAGATGTCTGTCGGCATTCAATACTGAAATCGCACCAGACGTGCTGAACTTGCTCGTACAGGCAACGGCTGGAACAGGGCTGGGTCTTGATACCTTGACGCACTGCAGAGGAGAGACTCGCGGCTGCGCACAGCCGATCAGGGTTTCGCCAGATTCGTGTCGTGTTCTCGGAATGCAGCCAGAGCTGCAATAGCGTGCTCATGCATAGACCTGCGTTCCCGGCATTCGTCTATTCGCAGCCTCGTTCCATCCATCCATGCGGCCGTTCGCACCAAAAAAGGGTCGCCGTGTGGGGGGGCTTTCGGTTTGTTGGACAAGCTTCTCTCCTGTTTCCAATTTAGATGCGGTCGGCTGGGCTGAGCTCTGACTTGCAGCATGGACAGCGGGCTGTAGTGCCTCTAGATGGACCTTTTGGCGCCTTTTTCCCGCGCTTCACGCTCTTTGTGCGTTCGCCATTTCGACCATTTCCCCTTTGCAACAGGCGCCACTCGAACGTGTCCCAGTCTCGAGTCGTGTCTCTTGCCTTGTCTACTGTAGACAGACGTGTTCAGAGACGCATCCGCTTCGACCTCGCTCGCTGAGATTCCTCAAATACTGGCCCCCTCGATCCATCCTTGCCCCATCCCCTTCCTCCTTCCCAACCTCCCTCCATACATACTTTTCGATTCTCCATCGACTCATTCTCAACCCTTCCTCTCAACCTATCCGTTTTCTACACTTCAATCATGCCTCCCAAGAAGACCGCCGCTGCTACTGCCAAGAAGGGCAAGACCTCGGCCTACAACAAATACATGAAGGAGCAGCTCGCCAAGCTCAAGACTGAGAAGCCTCAGCTCGCGCACAAGGAGCGTTTCAAGCTGGCCGCCACCTCGTGGGCCTCCTCGAAGGAGAACCCCAAGAACAAGGCTTAAATGCCGCTTTTCTTGTGCTTCTTCTAGTGCCCCTCTTTCCAACACTTTGATGCCACGAACGGACGCTTAGAATGGCGGTCCAATCAAGACGTGAAGTAGCTTCGTTGCCATCACTACGTGTGCTCAAGGGCCGTCGAACCTGTAAGTCCGTCTCGCTCCATCTCCTGCTGCCCATCGTGGCCCCTCTCTGCCCTCGAACCCACAAAGCGCGTCGCCGACGCGTCTGCATTCATGAATAGCTGCTTTGGCCATCGCCTCACTGTCCTCACGATCTATCCCTCGCTCTTTCTGAGACGCACCTTATCATACTGCTCGCGAGTCTTGTGTGGGGTTAGAGTGTGGATGGATCCCAGTTGTCTCTGCGCGTAAGCTGGCGTTGCACACACGCCCCACCGCGCGAACGGGGCAACTCTCAAAATTACGCCCTCGCCGCGTCCTCTTCTTGTTTCCCCCTCTTTCTCTTCCCCTCTTCTCTCTCGGATATTTTTGCAGAATTTGACAGCCAATACTGAACATTACCCTCCCTCTCTCTTTCTCCCTTTCTCCCTTTCTCCTTGCTCCTTCTGATTGCTTCGGAATGTACGGGTTGTTCATCGGTCCTCAGTGTAATACCACCTGTTTTCCTTCCTTGTCATTGTGTGAGCGGTGGTCCTCTGCTTGACTGATTAATTGTGATCAGGGCGTCAAGAGGCAATGGGAAATTACCTCGATGAGATAGCACACGATCGAATCGGTCATAGTCAAATAATCCCATTGCTACGTAGAAAAGACAAAGGCATCTATAATTAGCACTGGACAGGCCAAATTTCTTCTCTTCCACTGTCTGTGGACGAGGTGACAGCTGCTCTAACTACACCTGCCTTGCCGGAGCCGTCCGGTAGCTGAGGGCTGTTTGGGCTGACACACTGCTGCCACCCGAGAGCATGGTCGAAGCCGAACCTGTTGAAACAGTCCGCGCCATCGTTCGCAGCGTGGTGCCATTCGGCGCAGCGATACCGCTGCCATGCGAAGTGCTGCTTGCGCGCTGTTTGGCAGATGCAAACGAGCGTCGTGACGACGCTGACGACGACGATGAGGATGCGACCGGGTTCGAGCCATGCCCGGCTCGCATCTTGAATTCATCCGGGGTCGAGTGCGCTGAAGGGCCGAGGTGAATGCCACGAAGCGTATGCGAGTCGCGAGAAGTGTACCCGCCGCACTGGCTGGGATCTTGGGCACGGTGGAAAAACGAAAGCGCAGATGGCGAGTAGGGCTCGTCGCCACTGCTGCCCATTGTGTACACACTCGGCGATCGAGTCTCATTCACCATCAAGCTGAGATTCTTGGAAGTGGCCATGTCGACCAGTTCCAGATCGACAAACCTGTATGTCGCTTCTGGTCGAACCAACGATGTGATAGGAAGTCGAGAAAGTGCATCCGCCAATTCGGGCGTCTCGACGATCCAGCTCTCTTCTTCGATTAGCCCAGCTCCTCCTCGAACTGATCCGCCGTCGGTCACGTCGAACGTGCGGAACATTCCGCTGCGTCGGTTGATCATTGCAACACTATTGCAACTACGTCGTTCCAACACCGCCTTAGCCATGAGAAGGCGAGCGTCGTGCTCCCTGTGATGGGCCCGTCCCACGCGAAGCGCGCACGATCGAATGTTTTCCATGGAGCGCATGCGAAGCACGTCGATGTGCGACATGGCTCTGGTAGTCTTGGGCAGGTAGGCGCGAAACGCGTTTTGCAGCTTGCCCGCTCGATGCCGCGCAGGCATGGTGAGTGGAAGAAAGTTCGATTGGCGCAGCGTCACGCAGACAACGTAGGTGGCTTGAACGGCGCCACTGCCTTGACAGTGCTTGCATGCAACCGTATTGCCCGTGTGGATGCGAAATGACTCGGGCGCTTTTCCGAGTCGTTGATGGTGAGCGCTGCTGCAGGTGGTGCAGCGAACGGCACACGTCGTGTCGCTGAGCTCGACGTACGATCGCAACTTTTTGCGCTCGACAATTGCCCGACTGTCGATCTGGCAGTCCCAAGGGCTGTAGATCAAAGGCGGTTCGTCGAGCACCTTGGATCCGGATGGCGCGGCACCTTTGACCACCCAGTTTCCCTGTCGATGTTCCGTGTAGATGGTCATCTTGAGCTGTGCCGTTTCGAAGCGACTCAAGACGACCAGATCAAAGTCGACTTCGCGTTCGGCGAGCTCCTTGTCGCGTCTGAGCACCTTGTCGTGCATAGAGCAGCTGGCCGTCGAGCTGGTTCTGTTCGCTACTGTCGAGTGCGGCGATGATGATGCTGCAGAGTTCGGCATGGGCTCATGGACCGAAGGTTGGCCTGCGAACGCTACCTTGGCTTGCTTCTTACCAAAGGAAAGCTTCTTACGCAGGATCTTTTCCTTCCACGGACTGGCGGATGCTTGGATCGCAAGCCAGTTGGACAATCCTTCCTCCTGAAACCGCCTCGAGCTGCTGGAGCCTTCTGTAGGTGCATCATCGTGGCGCTGATGGGCGACATGGTCCAAAGCAGCAGCAATGACTCGACGACGGAGGCCAAAGACGCTCGGTGGCTCTGTTTGGGTCAAGTCGACATCTGTGTACTGAATATCAAGTTTGGCCACCTGATTGCGAAGAGAGGTTTCGTGCCAGTTGGATTCCATGGGCGAGGATGCCGTGCTGCTAGTGGCGCTGCTTGCCGAAGCGCTCGAAATGTCAGATTCGACGTGATCGTAGTGCGAAGGACAAGGATGGTGGACGAGCTCGGTGCCGTCATCATCCGAGCCGTCGTCGGCGCCGACGTCCTTGGGCACTGAGGGCAGTGGCTTTGAGTGTTGCAGATTGTGTGCTGCTGGACCGCCGATACCTGGCCTTCTATTGGTCGCGATGTGGCTGATAGGCGTAAGCGGGCTACGATGAGCGGCAGATACCTTGAGCGGGTCAGAGTGATGAGCAGGCTTATGCATGGGCTGAGACGGATAGGCAGGACCTGTTGGCAGGTGTGAAGCGACCAGAATGGGGGCTCGAGGGCGATCGATGTCGGGCATTGCTGTGGAAGGGAAGCTGGCGAAGCTTGCTGGTCGGTGCTATTATGCGCCAGTTTGCGCCCTCAAGGGCCGAACGGAGAGGGTAAAGAGCAGCGCGGCGTATTAACGGTGCTTGAGCCTAGTCTCGCGAATCGGCGAGGTGCGCCTTTATTTGTACATGTGCACGGTGCTGACAGTGGTCCAAGAGAGATGCAAGCGGCCCAAGTCGGTTGTGGTGGACTAGGACCAACTGTTTGACCTGCAACTCGTGCTGCTATTTCTATTGTATGAGATCCGTTACACTAGAGCAAATCTACGCGGCGCCAGGTCAAGGTAGCATGTACTAGGTCCAAAGATGAGAGAGACGTCGAGACCTCTGTAGCGGATGGTGCTGACGAACCGAGCAGGAGGGCGATCGAGGCCTAGGTGTCGTATGACAGTGAAAAGAAGCGCCGGCTAGTTGATGTGCGAATAATCCTGCGTTGAAGACGATGGTGGGTGCTTCTAGCAGGCCAAGATTGATCAAGACAAGCTTCGATGTCGATTTGGAAGTATAATGACGGTGGAAAAGCAAAGAGCAGAGACGTGCAATGAAGTGGGATCGAGAGCGCGATCTTGGTGGAGACGAAGCTACGATTAGCTGAACGGCCAAGGCGGGGCCAAGCCTTGCCAAGCTGAATGGTTGAATGAACGCGTGTGGATGTGTGGGAACGTCGTCCGATTCAACTTCCGGGGAGCATGTGTTGCGTCGATCGCATGTGTACGTGTTTCAAAAGGAGAGCGCCTACGGTACGGCGATCCTCTTTGGTCGATCTTCTTCAACCCCGCCAGCTGGTCAGTATGCATGCTGTTGGTTGTAGGGCGCAGAGAGGAAGCAGAGGAGCGAGCGGAGATGAGAAGACACTTTGTTCCATTAACAGCGGAAGCAACGGCATTTGACAAAAGGCCGGCAGCAGCAGCAGCATCAGTTGCAGCAGATGCAGCAGAAGCATCGTTGTTGCGCAGATGCAGCAGAAGCAGCAGCAGGGCCGGTCAGCGCACTTCAGCTCAGCCGGGTGCCATTCCGACAGCTGAGTGTGTGACAACGACGGCATCCCGAACAGGCCGAAGTGGGCAATCAATCTCTCGGTCTCGCCGATGGGTGATTGCACTGTATCACAGTCTCGACCAAGTGCCAAACTTTAAACTTCCAGACACAAGAATTTTATGAGGGGCCACGAGTGAACCCTCTTATGCGAACTTGAGGTGCGCCACCGCGGCTTTGTGTTGTCTTGAAGGGTGAGAGAGTAGCAAAAAAAGGCCTCTCGGAGGGAATTGTAACTCCGACACGACACATTGAATTTCTGAAGATCTTGGTGATTGTCTCAGTGTCGTTTTGGTGTGCTTCTATTGCCTCCATCGGCAGCGTGGGAACAAACGCCGATCCCTCGAAAGCTGTTGTCAAGCAACGATGCAGAAGCAGCCTCCCACACAATGAGAAGGCGCCTTGTGTCCCTGCCCCCATTCTCAGACCCAGCTGCGTTGCAGGTGATTGCTCTGCTCCCCGAGAATGCGCGGAGACTTTCCCCCGTGCTAGTGTGAAGTCAACTCGACAGCTTCTCTCACCCTCCCCTCGGGACCCGCAAGCTCGGTCAAGGATGGTTGTAAGTACGCGAGTCTATGAGCCCTTTGTCAATAATCTCGCAAGCCATCTCAGCGAAGGAGCCAGGCAGCTGATGCAGCATCGATTCAGTGGAGCAATGCTGTTTTGAATACTATAATGCTCTCGTGCAAGAGCCGACCTTCGAGACAGCTCGCTTAGTTCTCGGCTTTGACCGCGTGCACTGGAGTTTCGAGTTTGGTGCAGCAGCCAGGTTCCTGCGTCTGTCGGCTCGACAGAGGGAATTAAAGATCAAAAAAATCGAGGGCAGAAAAATTGGGGTCGCGAAAATCAACGTTGAGGTCAAAATTGGCTCGGTTTTGAAATGTGAGATTTATCAATCGTACATTGCATGCGTTGCGTAAAACAGGGGGTCTTGATCGCGCTCGGTCCAGCTCGAAAGTGTTACTCCACCATCAAGACTTTGCGAAGATTCTCGCTTGACAAACACAACACAACAACGTCGAGAAACGCACTCTTCGCGCCACGGGCAACTCTCGCAGGACAGTGACCGACGAACAATACCAATCATCATGTCTGTGAGTCATCTACGCACCAAAGGCAAATCGCAAACATCCTGATCACGTACTGACGTGTTTTAACTCGTACCAAAGTCTCAGTGGGAGGTCCGATTCAGCAACTCGCGCCGCCTGCCGTACTTCTACGACCCGGTGTCGCAGCAATCGACATGGGAGATCCCCGAGGGCCATACTGAAGAGTCGATTCGCTCGCTGCCCGGTGCCAAGTACCTGGACCCTGCCAATGCGCCCGGCGGAGCTGCCGACAAGCCGGACAAGGTTCGAGCGAGTCATCTTCTCATCAAGCACGCTGGTAGTCGCAGGCCAAGCTCTTGGAAAGAGGTAAGTTCAACTCTGCCAAATGTATCGAATATCGTGTAGAAGGGAATGATTCCGAGCTGTACTTATGCGACACTTGAATTGGTCGTCTACAGTCCAACATCACTCGATCCAAACAAGACGCTATCGAGCAGCTTAAGAAATTCGAGCAAGAGCTGCACCAGGATTCGAGCAAGGACAAGTTTGCCTCGCTAGCTAGTGTTCATTCGTGAGTGTCGTTACTCGATTTTCCTTCCCCCTTCAGCTGCAGCGTACTGACCCCAGCTGCCCAACGTTTCACACAAACTAACAGCGACTGCTCTTCTGCAAGGGCAGGCGGCGATCTGGGCTTCTTCCAACGCGGACAGATGCAAAAGCCTTTTGAGGATGCCGCTTTCGGACTCAAAGTGGGCGAGCTGAGCAGCATCGTCGACACGGACAGCGGTGTTCATCTCATCTACCGAACTGCTTAGTGTCCAGTCTATGTGTTGATCTTGCACAAGTTGTAATTCGACTCACTTCTGCCATAAGCGAGATGGGTAACAGCATGACTCTGTATGACGATCATTCATTGCAACGAGAGGAAGCTATGCCATTCAGAGCTTCTCGAGACGGCCTTTGATCTGGTCGTGGAGTTTGGCGAGCTCCTCCTTGGCGGGCTGCATGGCGGGCCAGCCGACACCGAGGCCCTGCTTCTCATCTGGCTTGGGAATAACGTGGACTGATGACAAATGAGAGAAAACAACAAGAAAACACAAAGCAAGATAGGTCAGATCATTTGCTTTCAGGTGTGTGCTTCGTTCGCAGCTCCAGAACGTGTGCGATACTCACAGTGAACATGGTCAACCATCTGATGAGCCATACGGCCATTGTTTTGCAGAATATTGTACTGCTCTGCACCCGTGGCAATGGCAATCTTCTTGGCCACGGGCAGCAGCTCGGTCAGATGCTCGTCTGGGATATCGTGAAGCTTGGCGCCATGGTGCTTGGGGATGACCAGCGCATGACCTTCCGAAATGGGCCCAATGTCAAGGAAAGCATAGGTCTTCTCCGAGTCGTACAGTTTGAGCGACGGGATCTGGCCGGCGATGATCTTGCAAAAGATGCAGTTGGCATCGGTCTTGGCAGCCATCTTGAACAGAGCGCGAGTGGGGGCGAAGGCGAAAATGATGGGCAGATTCTCCACGGGTTTTGCGAGGATGCGCAATGCGGCAGGAGTGAGGATGGCGCGGAGTGACAGGGTGTTTCTATCGACTTTCCCCGGCTTTGCATATGCCCTTCAGTGGAGTCCTGCACTTTTCGACTGCGGTGGTCCAAGCGGTCGCTTCGGGGATGCCGAACAAACGACGAGTGGAGGACACACGACATCGGATTTCTGATCGAGTGTTAGAGCTCAAATCAGCTGATGCCATCACGTGACTGTTTCGCGCCATTCAGGGTCCAATTACGCGCAGAGAGGAGGAATTTGACAGATGTGAGCACTTCGCTTTGTTTTCTTTGTGTGTTTGTAGCACATCATAGCATAAGCGCAGACTGTGGCATTGCATGGTGGATCAATGTGCGTAGCCTCATCAGCAGCGGCAAGAGAGAACGCCCCAGAAAGGAACAGGGTCGGAAGGGAGGTATTGATCGGAAGCTGTCTACCCATTGTTTTCTGATTTGATCCCGATCCTGTTCGATGAGTGTAAAGCTAGATGGTTTCCTGCCAAGGTCGACTTGAGAGCTCTGCGTCACGCCCACCAACCTCTCACTCCAACCCTCACCGACTTCCTTCAAGAATAAACGCAATTGAGCAAGGTCAAGTCACCTACATTAGCTAGCCTACGACGCAACATCCTACCTGCTCGCTGGGTACCAACCACATAGGTACCCCGAATTCGCATCTTCGTCTACTGCTTTTTCAGGACACTTCCGCACGAACCCATTCTCTAGCTATCTAGCTCTCAGTTGCTGAGCACATCTCGCACAGCAAAGATGCTCAAATCCATTCGCCGCTCCTTTGGCATGAGCCCGAGCTCATCTAGCATCCAAGCCGACTATGCTGGCAGCAGTGATGTTCCCGCGGGTGTTCTCTCTCCGTCCAACAAGCCCAACACCTTTATTCCCTTGCGCCGATCCAACAGCTTCACGAACTTCTTCTCTTCTTCTCGGCCCTCGTCGCCTGTGAAGGAGAGCTTCGAGCAATCCGGCACTGATGCCATAACACCTCCTGGCGAAGCAACGTCATCCAGTCAGAACGATCAGGCGCAATCGGACTCTGGGGCCGTTCTGGCCTACCTCGTTTTGCTGGATAAGAAGGGAAGGCAGAAGGAGCGCTTTCCCATTCAGTCCGTCAAAACCACCATGGGCCGCTCTCTCGACAACGACGTTCGCTTCCTTGTCAATGATGTGAGCCGACATCATTGCACGATCGAAATCGAAATCACGCAGCATGACAGCAACAACAGGAATAACGCCTTCTTGCAAGTCTTGGGTGCCAACGGTGTTCTCCTCAACGGCACTCAAGCCTTTCCCGCACCTCGAGGACAGGGCCGATTCGAACTGCACACTGGTGACTCAATTGTCGTTGCCAAACGCTCCTTTGTTTTCGAGCTGCCTCTAAAGGCCTCCTCCGACACACAATCCACAGAGGTCGACTTGTTTGCATCGCCGGTCAAGGGAGCCACTCTATCGAACGCCACAGCTCCTCAGACCCCAGCTGCTTCCAACAGAAGGAGGGTGAGGATGAGTCTCGTCAATGCGGCTCAGATCAACACACCTGCTCGTCCATCCCAAAAATCGGCCTCTCCGTCCAAAATTGGCAACGCAGAAAGGGAAGCTCGCAGGGCCAACGGTCTGGAGCGCTTCATGCAGTCCGCCAACGTCAGTCCAGCCAAAGCCAACAAGAGCAAGTCACGCCAGAGTTTGGCTTCCTCCGCTCCCGTCACGGACATGTTTGGTACGCCTGCTAAGAGCCGCAATCTTGTCGCCGAGCCCAGGACGGCACCACCAAAGCAGGTCACCTTCAGCCTCTACGCAAACTCGTTTACTGGTAGATTGAGCCCCGTCAAACAGATGAGGATGATGCCGCCTCTGGATACCATGGACGAGGAGCAGGATGGCAGCTTCCGAGGCGAAGATCAACAGCCGCAGGAGGAGCAGCAACGAACAGACAAGGTCGAGGAGCAACAAGAGGAGACGTTAAGCTCTTCGTTTGACAAATCAGAACAAGACATCGTCATTGTGGAAGAGCTCGAACAAGAGCACGAGCAGCAGTCCGAGCCCCTTCCACAAAGTAATGTCGAGGCAGCCGACGACAACTCTGAGAATGTTGCCCCTTCTGCGAGCACTGGCGCATCTACGCCAGAAGCATCACCAGGCAAAAGTGGCAGTCCCAAGCGCGCGAAACGTCGCAGCAGCTTCTTTGGCCGTGCTGGCCCCTTCCGAGGTATGAGCCTAGGCTTCTATGCCGAAGAGCGCACTGACGACAACGAAGCACATGGCGCCTCTTCAGTGCCCCAGCAACCTGACCAATCGGCCCAAGGGGCTGAGGAAGAGTTCTCGGACGCCTCGGATGTAGAGCCGACACCGATGGAAGAGGAGGACATCGCTTCGAAGCCTCTTCCAAGTCCCACTGCTCGTCGCGTCGTGTCCAGGTCCCTAACACTTGGCATCAGCAAGACACCTTCTCCAGTCAAGCACCAGCACTTTGTCGGCCTTACCCCACTTCCTCGACGCCCTCGACTCAGTCTCGCCTCTCGACGCAAAGTATCGCTTCGCACTCAGACGCTTCTTCGTTCTAGCGAGGCGTACGCCGATCGACTCTTCCTGCCTCCTCCACCACCTACGCCGCTCAGCAACAGCCCGTCCGGTTTGTCCAAGTCCATGTCGATGCCTTCCAGCATCTCTGCAGTGGCCTCGATGCAGCCGCTTGCTGCTCTCCAGCCTTCGACTTCATACGGCTCAGAGTTGAGCATGCACGCTGATAATGACCACAGCGACCAACACGAAGCAAACGAGCATCAGGAAGAGGCTGATGCATGGAACGACGCTGAAGAGGACGAGGACGAAGTTGACCAGAGCCTTTCGCTTCTATCTCCTTCGCCACCAAAGGCATCTGCTTATGGCTTCAGCCCAGTCAAAGCTTCGACTTTACCCCAATTCGCTACTCCTCAGCCTTCATCCAAGACACACTCACGCAGAATCTCGATGCCGCCTGCCGGTGCTGCTGACGGCAAGCCTTCGATTCGCTCAGCATTGGTGCGTGTCCAGATCAGTGGAGCCGGCGAACGTATCGTTCACCAGGTCGCCCGCAAACAAGCAGAAACAGCTACCGTTGATATGGCTGAGCCCATCCTTTCGTCTCCGTCCAAGCCGAGGAAGGTGGTTCGCGTCTCGGATGTGGGTCTCCCAGCTACCGAGCTGTCTATGGGCTTTGATCTGGTCGAAGACGCGACAGCCGAACCAAGTTCCAACAAGATCGCTCAGGCGCTCAACGATCTTTTCACGCCAGAGGAGGACGAGATGACGGACGACGAGGATGAAGAAGAGCCTGAGGAGCAAGAAGAGATCGTGCAGATCAGCTCCAAAGCTCAGCAAAGCCCCTCGCAACCTAGCAAGGCAGCTACCGCGCCATTGCAAGCTCCCCAGACGCCAGCAGCGCTCAATTCGATTCGCCATCTCTTCAGTGCAGCTCCTGCCGCTCCCGCTACACCCGACATGAACGGCCTGGGTGCTATGCTCGACGCTAGCCCGGAGAGGGCCCCTCAGTACGGGATTTTGGGGGACAAGATGCGAGCAAATCCCGAGATCGTTCAGCTCCTTTCGCCGTCTAGGTCCTCGCCTAGGAAAAAGGCGATGCTCGGCTCTAGCCCGGTCAAGAGCCGACGTGGCGTTCGTCGAAGCCAGGCAGCTGAAGTTGCTGTGGCTACACCCGCTACTCCACGAGCGCTTGCTACTTCTTCGGCTGAAGTGATCGCAGTGCCCGCAACGCCTGTGGCCATGGCTGCGGCCGTGTCGCCGCAACCGGCATTCGAGGCTGAGCTGCACGTGACCATGTTCGATGCCTCGGCGATGGATGCCCAGAACCAAGCTGTGGCTCAGGCGCTGGCCGAGTCCGCGGATCAAGACGTTCAACTTGAGGAGGAAGGCGAACCTATTCTCGAAGAGCGCGTGGCCCAGGAAGGCGTCCACGAGGATGCTGCACACGAAGAACTCGTCGAAGAGCAAGAGTCAGCCATTCCACACGAGTGCGAAGAGACTGAACAAGCACCTGAGCCATCGTCGGAGCCGCAAGTAGTGCAAGTCATTGAAGAGGCGGAGGCAGCGGTAATTTTCCCAGACGTCGCGCTTGTTGCGAGCGAACAGCAACAGGAAGAGCTTGCCCGTTCCGAAGAGCCAGCTCCAGCCGAGGCATCGCCTTCAAAAACCCGAGTGTCTCGTCGAGCCGCCTCGGCGTCGCCAACCAAGCGCACCGCTCGTTCCGCCTCTCCCACCAAGCGTGCTCTTCGATCCTCTCCCATCAAGCGCTCTGCAGCTGCTTTCGCTCCCGCTCCTGTTTCACAAGGCCTTGTTCAAGAGACAGATACAGCGCAAGAGAAAGCTGTCGAGGAAGTCGCAGCCGCACCAGCACAGGATGTTCAGCTGGAATCGGAGCCTGCGGAGGTGGAGCTATCTTCGCCTTCGAAGCCCACCCGTCGAACCGGCGTTCGAAAACCCAAGCAAGCAGCTACTGAAGCCAGTTCAGCTACAGTCGCGGTTGCTGAAGTGGTTCAGCCCACTTCACCCCAAAAGCCCGCCAGGCGTGGCAGAGCAGCCCCAGCGAAGAAGATCGAAGCTGAGGAAAAGCAGAGCCAAGAGGTGGCAGAGGAGGTGCAACAGAGCCAGCTCCAGACAGAGGCTGAAGATGAGGTCGAGGAAGCACCAAAGAGAGCTACACGAACACGAGCTACTCGTGCAGCAGCTGCCAAGCCGGTACGAGGAACCCGAACTCGAGTTGCGAAAGCCGACTCAACTGCTCTGCCGTCCTCGAGCGCAGGCTATGGAGATGACGAGGCGAGCGAAGAAGATGTACCCGTCAAAGCAAAGCGTGCCACTGCTTCGGGAACGCGCTCCACCCGCGCTGCCGCATCCTCTTCTCGTGCCAAGACCACCAGCAAGGCTACCAAGACTGCCTCACTCGAGGCTAGCAAAACCGAGGCCATTGACCAGTCCGCTCAAGAGGACGACGGGGCCGAGTCTGAGGAGCAGGAAGAACCGACCAAGACAACTCGCACTCGAGCTACCGCTACCCGCACGACCCGAGCCAAAGCCGCCAGCACCACCACCACCACTAAAGGCAGAAGCAAAGCAAAGGTAGCTGCGGCCGAAGAGCAAGACGCAGGCGCTTCTTCTTCGACCACCACCACCACAACCACCACTCGATCTGGTCGCACCACTCGACGCACCGCCGCCAAGTGAACAACCTCACGACAACAACGTGACTGCGATCACAACACAACTTTGATCATCCTTTCGATTTCGATTTCTAGATCCCTATTGTTCTGACCTGCTATTTGTATAAGTCCTTTTGTCTGCAACGTATCGCTTTTGAGCTACAGTCCGGTCGATGTGTGCTGTCGAGTGTGCTGTGGTGTGAATCTTTGAAACAAGATGCAGGCGAGCGAACGGAAATATTGGCCTATTCCCAAGAGGATTCCGGGAAATGTCTTTTGCCGGTTGAACCGGAAGTGTGGGGAAGGAAGTTACGCGTTTTGATTAACCGGTACGATCAGAGTTTGTGCGCGGATATGCTCTCTCCCATCGGTTCTTGTGTTTCACCTACGGTTGATCCTACGAGTCATCATCTCACCTGGATCGATCGCAACGGCACCAACTGTCCGCATAGCTTGTAGCCTGAAGGAGGCAACTCTGTTTAGACCGGGCAGATTCGAGAGCGATTTGAGCTGGTCAAGGTCGAGATCAACGTTCGCAATCATGCCTTCACCGCACAGGATCCTCATCGCCAATCGCGGGGAGATCGCATGTCGACTCATCCGAACCTACCGCACCTTTCCACTCTCCTCCGTACCATCAACTCAAGCCACACCATCCACCCCGTCCATCGAAACTGTCTCGGTCTACACCAGCACCGAATCGCACGCTCTGCATGTGGCGCTAGCCACGCACTCGCACCTGCTTCTCGGCACCGGTCCACGAGCGTACCTCGATCGACAGGCGATCATCGATGCTGCTCTCGAGTGCAAGTGCTGGGGCATTGCACCCGGCTATGGATTTCTGTCCGAGGATGCCGAGTTCGCGCGCATGTGCGAGGCCAATGGGCTGGTGTTCCTCGGCCCTTCAGAAGACCAACTGCGGAAGCTGGGCGACAAGGTGCAGGCAAGAGCCCTGGCGAGGAGCGTCCATGTTCCCGTAGTAGAAGGAACATCCAGCGAGGGTGGTTGGGAAGAAGTTCTTTCCTTCGCAAGAAGTAACGCTGGAAAGAGTATCATTCTCAAAGCGGCCAATGGCGGCGGTGGGCGCGGTATCCGCGTCGTTCACCTCCCCCACCAACCCCGCGAGCTGGAGCACACCGTTCAAGAGGCATACGAACAATGTACACGAGAGGCGACCTCTTCCTTTGGCGACAGTACCGTCTACGCCGAACGCTTTCTGCTTAACGCCAAACATGTTGAAGTGCAACTTCTGGGCGATGGAATGGGGAACGTGGTCCATTTCTGGGATCGAGAATGCTCCCTACAACGACGAAATCAGAAGCTGATCGAGATCGCACCGGCTCCGTTGCTGGAAGAAGGGTTGAGGAGACAGATGCTGGACGCAGCATTGCGGTTGGCAAGGAAGGTGAATCTGAGAAGTTTGGCCACAGTAGAGTTTCTCGTGGAGCAAGATCAAGGAGGATGGTACTTTATGGAGGCCAATCCTCGAATCCAGGTGGAGCATACAGTGACGGAGAATGTGACCGGATTCGATCTAGTGGCACTGCAGCTGCTTGTGGGGCTCGGCTACACTCTGCCCGATCTCGGCTTCAAAGACGGTGCTGTGGGTCACTTTCCCACCAAGACAGCGCTTCAGCTTCGAATCAATTCCGAGTCGTTCTCGGGGCAAGGCGATGAGGCCATCCCGGAATTTGGTACGATCTCCTCCCAGATCTGGCCTCTCGGTGCCAACGTACGGATCGAAACGGCCGCTCATGCACCGCACCCCAAGCTCGGAAGGTATCAAGTGAATCCGCTCTTCGACAGCTTGCTGGCGAAAGTCATTGTTACTTCTGGAAGCTACGATACGGCGATCGAAGAGGCGAGCAGGGTTCTGGAGGAAACAGTGATCGAGGGGGTCAGGACCAACAAGTGGTTCCTGATGGCATTGTTAGCAAATGAAGAGGTGAAAGCGGGGAAACAACACATTCATACCGTGCAAAGTGGCATCAAGGGGTTCTTAGAAGAGGCACAACGGCTCGAGGCTGAATCCAAGCAGACTCAGACCGACAGCGATGTGGAAGCTGGAACAGAACAAGCAAGGCAGAAGGGGAATTTCAAAGTGGAAGAAGGTCAAGATGCAGTCAGGTCGCATCTGAGCGGCGTGCTTGTGAAATTGTCGGTCAGGGAAGGGGAGGAGCTTCGCGCAGGTCAGGAGATAGCCGTGATCGAAGCGATGAAGATGGAGCATGTGATAAGGGCCGATGCGGCGCATGCAGGGGCTCAAGTGCACAGGGTTCTGGTGAAGCAAGGAGGGTTGATCAACTCGTCCGATGTGATCATGATTATCGACACGAGCGATCTCCACAGCTCCACCTCTTCAGCAACCGCGGCAGTACCAGGAACGGTGGAAACGATCGAAGACCCCTCGATTCCCCGACCCGAGCTCGCAGAACTCTACCAACGCCGTCATGCCCTCACCGACGCTGGCCGCCCCACCGCCGTCGCCAAACGTCATGCACGAGGCTTCCGCACGGTCCGCGAAAACCTTGCCATGCTTCTCGACGCCAACTCGCTCATCGAGTACGGCGACCTAGCACTAGCTGCTCAAAAGTCGCGCTACACGCCCAAAGACCTGATCGCCCAGACGAGCGGCGATGGCATCGTCACCGGTTTTGGTCGGATCGACGGCCACACTATCTCGCTGATTATGGGCGACTACATGGTGCTAGCGGGCACCCAGGGGTATTTCCATCACTTGAAGCTCGATCGCATCCTCACGGCGACTCTGGCCCACCCTGCACCGCTCGTTTTGTACGCCGAGGGAGGAGGAGGTCGACCTGGAGATACGGACTACCCGACAGGATCCGGGTTGATGACGCCCAGTTTTGCGCTGATGGGCCAGGTGAGGGCGCAGGGGATTCCAGTGGTGGGTGTGGCCAACGGATACACGTTTGCGGGCAACGCGGCGCTGCTAGGTACGTGCGATGTGGTGGTGGCTACCAAGGGCGGAAATGCTGCGCTGGCGGGGGAGAACGGAGGAAAGGCGGGTAAGACATCGATCGGTATGGGTGGAAAGGCTATGATCGAGGCTGGTGGATTGGGAGTGGTCGAGTCGGACGAGATTGGGCCGACTCGGATCCATGCAGAGACGGGTGGAGTCGACGTCATGGTAGATGACGAGGATGCTGCGGCGGTCATGACACGCAAGATTGTAGGCTTCTTCACACAACCTTGCTTGGATCGATCAAAGTGGACATACTCTCACGATGTCAAGCTGCTACGCACCTGCCTACCTCCCGCGGATCAGCGTAGACGAGCGTTTGACATGCGTCACGTCATCTCTCTGCTGGTCGACGACTCGTCGTTTGTCGAATTGGCTCCTCACTGGGGCACAGCGATCATCACCGGGTTTGCACGCATCCAAGGCCATGCCGTCGCCATCCTCGCCAACGACCCCACCTCGTCGCTCGGCGGAGCCATCGACATGAATGCGGCGCTCAAAGCTACACGTCTACTCGACTTGCTCGTCCGCACACGCGCTATGCATCTCGTCAGCCTCTGCGACACACCAGGCTTCATGGTTGGCCCTGCCTTCGAACGCACCTCAACCGCCGGTGGATCCTTCCGCACATTTGGCGAGTGGTTCACCTCTGTCGCCGAATTCACCCAGACCGGTGGCCGCGTCATCGGCCTCGTCCTTCGCCGCGCCTTCGGCCTAGGCGCACAAGCCATGCTCGGAGGCAGCACGCTTTCCAATTCGATCTGCGCCACGTGGCCCGCTGCGAGCCTGGGCCCCATGTCGCTCGAAGGCGCCGTGCAGCTGAGCATGAAAAAGCAGCTGGCCAAGATCGAGGATCCTCAGCAGAGAGCAAACGTGGCGGATGAAACCGTACAGCAGCTGTACAGGAATGGACGGGGCACTAATGTTGCTAGTATGGCAGAGGTGGATACCGTGTTGGATCCGGCAGAGACGAGGGACTGGTTGGGCAAAGTGATACGCGACGTATTAGGAGAGAGAAGAGCCATGTATAAGGTGAGACGCGCTCAAAAGGTCGAGCCTCATTTGTAGTCTGTCATCGTAACCCACCGAATGCTCTTGGCTTGGAGCATACAACACAAGGTCCTTCAGACCACCCCATTCTCGTATAGCGATGAAAACTCAAACTCAAATCGTACAGATGGTGACAAGCATCCACGTGTACGCCAAGACCTGTGCGAGCTGTACAACAGTGCCAATTTTCCGTGCAAAGTCGCACAAGAAAAAGGGAAAAGAAAATAGTGTGGAGGTTTTCCAGTTGCAGCGCCTGAGGACTTCCAAGATGGGGCTCATGAGCTTCCACGTCACACGTCGATCTTGTCGTCTCAACCACTCAAACCTGGGCAACTCAGCTTGTCTTTCTGACCATCATCATGCTGAACGAGTAGAGTATATGGCAGACGCAGCTCGATCCTCGCCCAAGCAATGCAACGCTTCTCACACACATACCTCGCCTTGCTGCTAGCAGCTCTGCTCGCACTATGCACTACGCGCGTTGTCAGCTACAAACCCAACTCGCCCTACTATGGCGCCGGCCGTCGGATCCCGCTCACATCCATCCGAACGCTCACGTTCTACTCGGATCGCAGCACTGCACACCGTCGCACCTCTTCGCTCCCGCAACTCACCTGCGTCGGCTCGCCGTGCACGCGCTATCAACCTGATGTCGTCCAATGCACCGCCATGGGCGATGGGCAGTGGAAGTGCAGCGCCGATCTGCCGGTTACCATGCGCATGGGCAGAGTACAAGTGAGCTGCGAGGGCTACGATTACGCCGATGACCCATACGTGTTGAAGGACAGCTGTGCATTGGAGTACACGCTACTGCCAAGCGGGATTGGTAGAGACGATCCTTGGATCACAAGTGGGGGTGTCAGAGGTGAGAGGCTGGTGGATAAGGTCTTTCAGCTGGTGTTCTGGGCGGTGTTGGCAACGATTGTTATCAGTTTCGTGAAATCGATACGCGGTGGTGGCGCGCGAGATGCAACAACAGCTGCAGGAAGAGGAGCAGGTGGAAGCGGTGGCGGAGGCGGAGGTGGTCACGGCGGAGGAGGATGGTGGCCTGGAGGCGCGAACCCGCCTCCACCACCATATACACCCAAACCCGAACCCGACACGCTCACGTCTGCATCCTGGAGACCAGGCTTTTGGACAGGTCTCGGGCTGGGAGGTCTCGCCGCTTCCGCCGCCGCATCTGCCTCTTCTCGCCGACAACAGCCGAGCTTTTTTCAGCCCGATCCATATGGCTACGACAGCTTTGGTGCGGGTCCTTCCACCTTTGGCGGCGCGCGTAGAAGAGGGTGGGACGACAGGTACGATCGTGGCTCAAATTCAAGTTCAACTTCAGGCTGGAGAGAAAGTACCGGGTTTGGAGGTACCCGGAATCGATGATCTATCACAAGCTTGTAGAATTAGCTGTAGTAATGCCGAATATCGCAGGAATGCTGTCGCTGCTTGTGAAAAGATCGCTATAGGCAACTGTCTGAAGCAGCAGGAGTCTACGCCGATGGCTGGGGCTGAACCCTCGGCCTCTCTTGATGAGCAATGCTGGACCTCCTCAACCTGTGGATCTCCTTCCTCGCCTTGCGGTAGTGGATGAACTGTCCCAAGACGATAAAGTCCAAAAACACGGTGCCCAGACTTCCGACCAGCCAAGAAAAGCTCTCTACGAGATAGTCGCGCTGCGTGCTCTTGAGCAGGATGCTCGCCACGTAGGTCAAATTGCCGGCTACAGCAAAGACAAAGAGTGCCAGCGAGAGGCCTTCGCACTTGGTGGTGCGGTTCTTGAGGATCTGCGGTACGCGAGAGGACAAGTAGAGAATGGCCGAGAGCCAGCCTGCTACCTGGGCGTCCCATCGCCATCCGACGGGTTCGGGTTTGGGCACTGGCTGGTTGACATCGTCGTCAGTGCCATAGTGGTGTTCGGCGATCCACCAGGCTGCTACGCCGGTAGCTACGACGAGGAGAGCAGCGAGCGTGTACATGATGATCTGGGTTCGAAGCGAGGATTCGTCGTCATCGGCGTCGTCTTTGGATGAGAGGTCGTCGTCGATGACGCTACCGTCGGCTACCAGAGGTGTGCGCTCGTTTGCCTCGAGCGACGCAGAGATGGTGGAGATCTTGACACCGCGGTGGTAGTACTTCCTGTAGTACCAGTACTGAAAGATGAGAACGCAGTCGCAGGCACAGTAGTAGAGGGCCAAGATGATCATGGTCCAGAGAAGCCCTTGGAACCATGCGCCTGCAGCGTTGAGAGCGTCACCTGCGAGCCAGATGATGACAAAGGTGATCGAAAGACCTTCTGCGGATTTCGAGATGTAGTTTTGATGCATTTGACTGAAAGAGGGCAAAACCTGGAAAGCGGTAAATGTAAGAAAGGAGAAGAAGAGAGGACACGATTTAGAAACAGGGGGCTCGGAAGGACGAAAACGTACGGTGAATAGACAATTACCCAGCAAGCGATCCTGTGGTAATTGCGGTCACAAGGATTTGAAGAGCAAAATAAGGCAATGGAGAGAGAGATAGAGAGAGATGGTTGCGACTTAGCTGGTTGTTGGCGGTATGCATAGGGGGCAATGTGCGACTATGTAGAGGCTGCGTAGCCAGAGTTTGCGGGTATTACTTACGAAACCCTACTCGACGCAAACGACAATTGAAGGGCAGCAAGCAACAAAAGAAGAAGCAGCGGCGGAAGAACGTTGTCAGTACACTATTGGGAAAAAGGTCTGCACGGAAAGTAAGACTACTTACCAGCCCATGATGGAGCTCCATTCTTCTCTGACCTGCTTCTTGTGGGGAGCATCATTGTGTTTGTGATGTTTTGACCGGGTGCTTGACAAAGAGTCCGATCCGGGTATCGATGAAGAGGGAGGTTGTGCAGTGACCAACGTGGCCAGCAAGAGCAAGGCTGCAATCGCAAGCAGTCGCACTGCTGGTGAGCTTCGATATGACCGCATTGTGTGTGATGTACGTGTTGCGGAGCGCAACGATGGATCGTTGGCCTTCTTGAGGAGCGACTTGGGGATGATGACGATGAGGAGGGAGAGGAAGAGGAAGAAAGATGGACGAGCAGCAAGCAGATAAGCCAGCCCAAAAGTGCTCTTTTGGCGGAGATTCTCCGAAACTGTCAAAATGAGAGCGAGCGAGCGAGTCAGAGCGTGAGAAATGGAAACTGTCTGCTGTGTGACTGCAGCGGAATATTTATTCTTTTTGACTCGAATTGGCGCTCGGCTGCAGTTTTTCTTGACACTCTTTTTTTCTTTCTTGGTTTCGAATTTACAATTCTGACTCGCGACACAACCCACGCTCTGTGGCTGAATTTCCTGGTACTATCCCGCCCATGCGGCGACTTGCACTCCGCACAAATAAGAAAGAGCGTCATCCCCACCCTGATCAGGCTGGGCTAGACTCGCAAACACTTGCACCCACCTTGCTCGATTCACCTGTCCCCCGCAAGCGGAGCAATCGCCTTTTATGGGCCTGCAAAGCATCGCTGTCGTGTGGGCTTCGGCAGGGATCAAGCAAAAGGCAAGACAATCAATGGCCATTGTCAAAGACAGCTGATTGCCAATTGGCCGGATACGCTGTTGCATGCATTGCGTCGTCGAGCTGCATATCAACGCGGAGAGCGCCTCTCACTTTGATTCTTTTTGGCTACGAGTGTTAAGGCGGCTTTTGATTCTCGAGACTTCCCTTTTCTGGTCGGGGTCGGCTACCCACTCAGCTGACGAGCAGCACGGCTTCCGGCTATCAATCTGGTCCGTCTCGAAGCATTTTGTCGGTGTTAAGCGTCTGTCTGTCTGTTCGTTTGGCTGGCTGCCTTTCCCTCGGACTTGCCATCTTGTCACACAGCGTCCTTGCTTACCACCACTTGCACGACACGTTCCGCAAACGACAATCTTTCACCACAATGTCTGCTCCTACCGGAAAGTTCATGATGTGGGTCACGTAAGTACATGCTTTCCTTTAGATTCGACGTCTTTGGCCGTTATATCAGAAGAGCTGTTACTGATTTGACAACACTCTTTGCTTATCTGTCGCTTGATGCGATCTTCAACCTGGCTTGCTGTCGTATCTGCTCGCAGCATCGAGGCCAAAGGCGCCGCCGAGGCTGACAAGATCATCGAGTTGCTCAAAAAGGTCGCTGCACGTGCCAACTCGGACGAGGAGCCCGACTGCCATGGATATGTGCCTGGTCGCAGCCGCGATGATCCCAACACCATCATCGTCTTTGAGCAGTACGACAACAAGGGTGGCGACGTGGCTACCACCAAGCACAGGGCAGGCGAAGACTTCCAGGCTCTCATGGCCCAGGCCAAGGATCTTACCAGCAAGATCGACATGAAGTTCTTCGACTACGTTTAAAGGCCGATCAAGCGTTGCCTCCACCCTCTCCTCTCCCCTGTCTGTCTCGATAGAAACATTCGTATCACCTTGCTTCCGAGTGTCCGTATTTCGTGTTGAAATCGCGACGTTCGACTTGGAAGACAGGGTCGACCATAAAATAGGGTTTGAAATGTTAGACCATGGCACGACGTCAGAGGGTCAAGTGACCTTTTCGCCAAGTTTTTGCGTAGATGTTTTGCGATGGCTCCGCGTGTGAAATCTCAGCTCGTTTTTCGAAGCAGCCCATCAGTCGATTCGTCAAGTCGGAGGAAAAACATGAAAATCTCGCGGCTGACGGCCGAGTCAACCAATATTCGGATCGAGTCCGACGCAAGAGACTGAGGTGAGACTGCCGCGCTTCGCAAAACTTTTTTTTTCAGCTGAGCAAGCACAGCGCGACTCTCATCGGGCAGACCGGAAAGGCAACGGACGGCAAGCGCGAGAGAGCTCAGTGTTAGTCATTTCTGACATGGCGAGGCGCTTACAGCAGCTGCTGGTGTGCTGCGGTTTCAAGGCATCTTCGTCATCCGAGCACTTCCATTTCCATCTCCATCGCCATCGCCATCGCCATCGCCATCGCCATCGCCATCGCCACCATTGCTTCTCACTCTTTTTGCGCCATACACCATCACCTTACTTTCCCTCTCATCGCACACATGACATTGTTATGTGTATGAACGACTTTTGATCTATAACAGCAACGCCTTGATCTTAGCCCGCCTCTGCACGTCTGGTGGCAGCCAAGATCCATTCATACCTCAATACAAGAGCAGCCAGAGCATATACTGGACTGCATCACAATGGCCGGCAGCAACGATTCCTCGTCGCAGGCCTACGCGACACCGCAAAAGGTGATGCGATCCCAAACATGGGACGAGTCCGACTCGCATAGCCTCGCTGCTGTTGCGTCGCCTTCCGCCCGCGCATCCAAGTCCACCTCGATCAACGGTGGCAACCTCTTTCAGGCAAAACAAAGCCACATCGACCATGCTCGCGCACAACACGATGCTCAGCAGACCTTTGTCCAGCACCAGTCTGAGTTTGAACAGTCGCGCGACAAGCTCCTTGGCGCCATCGACACTACCAGCCACCTTCTTGCTGATATGCGCGACTTCAACAAAAATAAGCGCCTCATTCACTATGCTTCCGCCGCCGGTCCTTCGCGCCAGCAACTGTCTCAGCACAAGCGCTCGCTGTCCAACTCTCAGAACCACAGCCTGGAGGAAGCAGATGCCCAACTCCGTTCTTCCTCTGCCGACAGCGCTCACCGTGCCGCGCCACCTGCTTTGTTGCGTCTCAACACCACAGGCGGCCACGCTAGCTTGCCCAACACTCCAGCGCGTGCAGCACCAGCCATGTTGAACCAAGCCGACGAAGATGCAGACGAGTCGTCCGACATGTCGGTGCTCAAACTCGACCTTCGCGTCGGCTCTGTCGCTGCGAACCCACACGCACTTGTTCGTTCCTTGGAGCGCTCCTCAGTAGCACAGCTTCTCGACGGCAGGATGGAAAAATCGGAGCGCCACCTCGAGAACCTCAAGCAGCGTCTCTCCGACACCCAGTCCAAAGTGCTTGTCACCGGTGATCTGAATGCAGGCAAGTCGACCTTTGTCAACGCTTTGCTTCGTCGACCCCTGATGCCAGCCGACCAGCAGCCCTGCACCACTGTCTTCTGCGAAGTGCTCGATGCCTCGCAACTCAACAGCCACGTCGAAGAGGTCCACATGCTCAAGCCGGGCTTCAAGTACGATTGCCACGATGACTCGACCTTCACTCGTCACTCGCTCGCAGACGTGGAACAGATCGTCGCTGAAGCTGAAGACGTGTCGCCCGAGGACGCTCCCATCCTCAAGTGCTATGCCCATGACACGCGCGCCGCACAGGACTCGCTACTCAAGAACGGTATCGTCGACATTGCCCTCATCGACGCTCCTGGTCTCAACCGCGACAGCCTCAAGACCACCGCACTCTTTGCTCGCCAGGAGGAGATCGACGTTGTCGTCTTTGTCGTCAGCGCTGAGAACCACTTTACCCTCTCTGCCAAGGAATTCTTGTGGAACGCGTCGCACGACAAGGCGTTTGTGTTCATTGTCGTCAACAAGTTTGAATCGATCAAGAACAAGGACAAGTGCCGCAAGCTCGTGCTTGACCAGATTCGTCAGCTCAGTCCACGTACCTACGAGGACGCTGCCAACCTCGTCCACTTTGTCGATTCGCAGGCTGTGTTTGGTCCCGATGTAGACAGCGAAACGAATGTGGCTCCCGACACGCCATCCGAGGAGTTGGGTCTCAAAGTGCAAGGTGGCGAGATCATCGACACCCGCAGCTCCGAGAGTCTGCAGGCATTTGCACGCCTTGAAGCAGCACTGCGCGACTTTGTGCTGCTCAAGCGTGCCAAATCCAAGCTGCTGCCATCCAAGACGTACATGCTGCGTCTCTTGTCCGACATTAGTTTCCTCGCCAAGATTAACACCCAAGTAGCGCAGGTCGAGCTCGCCGAGGCGACCAAGGCGCTCCAGGTTGCGCGACCTGAGCTGGCGCGTTGCCAAGCATCGCAGCAGAAGCTCGAGGCGGTGGTCGAAGGCGAAGAGGACGAAGCTGTGACCGCGGTGATGCAAGAAGCGCAGCGCAAGCTGGCATCTGCGATCGAGCTCATCGGCAACGGCAAGCCTGCCACCGAAGCCGTGCAGCTTCCAGCTTACCCCGGGCTTTTCAATGTATGGGAGTATGCGCAGGAGGTGCGGCACGCACTTACTTCTTCGCTCGAGCTTGCCTTGCGTTCGGTCGAGGACACGGCGCGTGGCACTGCCTCGCAAGCTGTCGACCGAGTGCAGAAGCTTGGGCTGGCACACCTTCCTGACAATGACGCCGAGAAGCGCCAGAGGATCTTCAACCCGGAAGTCATGTTTGCCAAGCGACGTGCGATGCCAGGATTGGTGGGACTCGGCCTGGGTGCCCAAGTGGTCGAGGTTCAGGCGTCGGACTTCTTTGACGCTTACCACCACTTTACCATTGTCACCGGTGGCAGCCTGTCGCAGGATCACAATGGTACGAGCAAGGACAAGGGCAGTAACGAGGAGCTCAGCCTGGTCTCGTCGGTATCGCTGGGTCTAGGCGCGCTCACGTTGATGGGTGGCAAGACGCTGGGGGCCAAGACGGCAGTGGATGCGTTTGTGCGCCTCTCGGATCTGGTAGGCAACCCTACGGCTCGACGATGGGCTGGACCCGTGTTTGCGGTCGTTTCAACAGGGTTGGTGGTCTACTTTATCTATGACCTTCCCAACAGCGTGCCACGCAATATTGGACGTAGCATCAAGTCTGGGTTGCAGTCAGGCACTCTGCTGCGATCCACTACCAGCGATGCCCTGACTGCGCTGGCGCCTCCGTCATCGTCATCGTCATCAACGACCTCGTCAAAGACTCAGGGCGACGAGCCTTCGTTTACAGCGGTGCACTCGGCACGCGTGGGACGCGAGACACGCAAAGTGCTGCGTCTCGCCTCGTGGGATCTGCAGGAGCGCTTCCGTGTGGCGATCGCTCAACGCAGGGCCGAGGTGGAAAAGCAAGAGGCCAAACAGGCGTCGGCCAACCTGGCAATTGACTGGTTTGACAAGACAACGTCGCGCGTCACCAACATCCGTGGACAGGTGGATGAGGTCAAGGGACTCGAAGCCTGATCTTTGCCGATTTTTGCCAGCCACGCCGTCGTTTTCTTTCTTTGTTCAGCTGTATCTTGATCATCACCTCTCTCCCTCCTCTCTCCCTCCCTCCCCCTTTCTTCCTTGTGTCTTTCTTGTCGTGAAGTCCGTCGTTATTGTATTCATGTCTTTGTGTCGAATTGCAAATGTTTTTGTGTGACTGGAAGCGTGCTCATCAAATTGGGAGATATGGCGCTGAACAGCGATGAGAACAAAATCCGCGGAACGCGCGGTGGTTCGGGTTGAGTGCGCCGATGCTTGAGACAACAACACGTGTTGTGCATCTTTCACCCTGAATCCTCGTTTCCAACTTGCATCGAGGAAAAAGGCTTTCCGTGCCTATAGTTCCTCCGAGCGGTGGCCATTGTTCAATGCCATGATGCTTTGTAAGCATTCGACAACTGCTGAAATGGATTCTGTGAAGCGGCAGAGAGGTTGAGAAGACGGTGTGGCAACTCGATGAAGAGGAGAGCGTGTGTTTCGCGCTGAAAGCTAAGCTGTGATTTCAAAGGAGCAAATCTAACTTAGGCGCGCGGTGCTTGGGTGGCAGTTACCGGTTTTGCAACCCAAAAAAAGAAGGTCCAAGGTACAGGCGCAGGGTCTGTCTGTGATGGGTTCGGGTAAGCCTTCGCCGAGACGATTCAGCTGCACTTGGATTTTTACGCTGCTCGTTGTGTCAATCTCTGCAGCGGCGCAACCGACACTTGGACAGACCGGCACAGCCGAACAACACGCCAAGCTTTCCGTCTTTATTCGTTTCCGGCTGCCGTGACACTGTAGACGCTCAGTCGCAGAGCTTGCCTCGCAACCACCACGACGACCGCCACCATCTACATCACCGGCTGGACGTCTGCTTGAAAGAACCGCCTTGCCAACCAATGTCATCATAACACGGGCAAACCGCCGCTATACCCCGCGGACACTTTCGACGACACGAACGCACTTTTCGACGCCTGTACCAAGAACGTTTTCACCATGAATGCCATCTCTGCTGCTACTACCGCCAACGCGGTCCCTCAAGGCGTTCCGGGAGCCGTCGATCAGGTCACTGCTCCTCCACCTGCTCCACAGCTTGCGTCTCAGCAACACGATCACCACTCTCACCTAAAGCCACATTTGGACTCGGGCGCAAAGGACGCTCAGCGAGCCGTCCTCAGCGACCCACAACCTGCTCACGCTCTTGACGATAACGAAGATGAAGAACAATTACGAGCTGATGAGACACATGAGCATCACGAGAATCTCAATCTAGGGTTGTCTCATCCCTCGACGTCACAACACGCTCAAGACCAACCCGACCATGTTCAGATCGCCATGAACCCTGCACAAAGGCGGCCACATACCTCCATCTCGAATCCCGCTTCGGACAAAAATGAATCTGGCAGCACCACTTCTTCGCAATCCAGTTCCGAGGAGAGACAGAGCGATGACTCCAATGCCAAATCAAAACGCGCCAAGCGCAGCAAGAAGCATGCCGACGACGGCTCGACCGTCGACCGTGTCGGATTCAAGGATCTATATCGCTACGCAACGCCGTGGGACCACCTCTTCAACTTTATTGGCCTTGTTGCTGCCGCTGCTGCCGGCGCTGTACAGCCGCTCATGACCATTGTCTTTGGTAGTCTCACCACCGCCTTTCTCGAGTACACCAACGCTCTCCTCTTCGGCGGAGACGTTCCCGCTGCGCGCAACCATCTCGACCGCGAAATCGTTCACGGCGTCCTCTTTCTTGTCTATATTGGCGTTGCCATGCTTGTCGCCACCTACGTCTACATGGCTGCATGGGTCTACACGGGTCAAATTATCACTCGCCGAATCCGCGAAAAGTACCTCGAGGCCATTCTCCGTCAAGACATTGCTTACTTTGATGTAGTAGGAGCTGGAGAGATCACCACCCGCATTCAAACCGATATCCAGCTCATCCAGGAGGGCATCAGTGACAAGATTCCAATGTCTGTCATGTTCATCAGCGCCTTTGTCACTGGGTTCATCGTCGCCTACGTCAAATCCTGGGAGCTGGCATTGGCCTTGAGCTCCATGATTCCTTGCATCATCATCGCCGGGGCTCTCATGAATGCCGTCACCGCCAAGCTGCAACAAGCCGAGCTCGATCGCGTCTCCAAGGCCGCCTCCATCGCCGAAGAGGCCCTTGCTACGTTGCGCACCGCAAAGGCTTTTGGTATCGAGGACAATCTCGTCGAGCTTTACGATGAGAGCAATCGCCAAGCAACCCGATATGGCATCAGACGCTCTCTTTTCCAAGGCATCGGGATGGGCGTCTTCTTTTTTGTCATCTACAGTGGATACGCCCTCGCTTTCTACTTTGGCGCCAAGCTGCTCGCTAGCGGTCGTATCGCTTCCGGCACCGTCATGAACGTCATTCTCTCGATTCTCATCGGCGCCTTTTCCATGGCCATGATGGCGCCCAACATGCAGGCCCTGTCGTATGCGTTTGCTGCCGGCGCCAAGGTGTTTGAGACCATCGACCGCGTTCCGCCCATCGACAGCTCCGATCCTAGCGGTCTGCGTCCGGACAAATGCCAAGGTGAACTCGAATTCAGGGATATCGATTTCAGCTATCCTGCCCGACCTGACGTGCCTGTCCTCGAAGCCTTTTCCCTGCACGTGCCCGCTGGCAAAGTCACCGCTCTCGTTGGTGCATCTGGCTCGGGCAAGAGCACCATTGTCTCGCTCGTCGAGCGCTTCTACGATCCTGACGGTGGTGCAGCTTTCCTCGATGGCGTCGATCTGCGTGACCTCAACCTCAAATGGCTCCGCACTCAGATCGGCCTTGTTAGTCAGGAGCCCACCCTCTTTTCGACCACCATCCGTGCCAACATTGCGCACGGTCTCATCAACACGCCATTCCAGCATGTCTCGGAACAGGAGCAAGAGCAACTCATCATCGATGCTGCCACGATGGCCAACGCCCACGGCTTCATCTCGCAGCTTCCGAATGGATACGATACCATGGTGGGCGAGAGAGGTTTCTTGCTATCAGGTGGTCAGAAGCAGCGCATTGCCATTGCGCGAGCTATCGTCAAGAATCCCAGCATCTTGCTGCTCGACGAAGCCACTTCGGCGCTTGATACCCAGTCTGAGGCCGTGGTGCAGGATGCTCTCGAGCAAGCGAGTCAGAACCGGACCACCATCACCATCGCCCACCGCTTGTCCACCATCAAAAACGCAGACAAAATTGTCGTCATGGGCAAAGGCGTCATTCTCGAGACCGGTAAGCACGACGAACTGCTCGCACTCAACGGCGCCTATGCTCAACTCGTCGATGCACAAAAGATTCGTGCCAAGGTGGGCAGCAAGGTCGTCGAGGAGGGCGTCGTCGATGAGGACGAAGACGACGACGGGCAGCGCAAGTTCATCGCGTCCAATGCCAAAGTCCCCGTCGCAGTGACTGACACGGAGAAAGCCAAGGTTCGACAAGAAGCCAAAGCCGAGATGCCCGCGGGTCTCGAGAAAAGTGCAACTCGTCAGAGCGTCGCCAGCGCCATCTTGCAACAGCGCGAGCGCGAGCAAGCTGCTCATGATAAGGAAAACCAAAAAATCCCTAGCATCTTCTACCTGCTCTACCGCCTCGCCAAGATCAACCGCGATCACATCGTGTCACTCTACCTTCCCGGCGTCATCGCCTCGATCTGCTCCGGTGCTGCCTACCCCTGCTTTTCCATCTTGTTCGGTCACGCGCTGCAAAACTTTTCGCTCTGCAGTGCTATCGGTGGTGGAGCCTGCCCGGAGCCCGAACGCAGTGTCATGCTGCACCACGCGAATCTCTGGGCGCTTTACTTTTTCGTCATTGCCATCCTCTGCACACTGGCTATTTCGATTCAGACCTACACGCTGATGAAGGCATCCTCCGTTCTGATGGAACGCATTCGACGCATGTCGCTCTTTGCCTACTTGCGAGCCGACGTGTCGTACCATGACCAAGATGCGCATTCCTCTGGAGCGCTTAGCAATTCTCTTGCTGACAACTCGCAAAAGATCAACGGTTTGGTGGGTGTGACGCTGGGCACCATCATTCAATCAATCTCGACGCTCGTCACTGGTGCCATCATCGCCCTTGCCAACGGGTGGAAGCTTTCTCTCGTGGTTATCGCCTGCATCCCCTTGACGCTGTCCGCTGGCTTTGTAAGGTTGCAATTGGTCGTGTTGAAGGATGCTCGTATCAAGAAGGCATACGAAGGTTCGGCAGCGAAGGCGTGCGAGGCAGCAGGTGCGATGCGCATCGTAGCCTCGCTGACCCGAGAAGAGGACTGTCTAGAGATCTATCGTCGCGAACTAGACGCTCCTAGCCAAATTTCGAGAAATACCGCTTTCTATGGCAACTTTCTGTATGCCGTTTCTCAAGCGCTGCAATTCTGGATCATCGGGCTTGGTTTCTGGTACGGTTCGCATCTGCTCATCAAGGGTGAATACACCTCGGGTCAATACTTTACCATCTTGACCGCGGTGGTGTTCGGATCGATCCAAGCTTCAAATGCGTTCTCATTTGTTCCAGACATTTCCAATGCCAAAACGGCGGCGTGGGATTCGATCAAGTTGCTCGACATGGTTCCGGAGATTGACGTGACAAGCGACGAAGGAGAGGTGTTGGAGCATGTGGAGGGTCACGTCAAGTTGGAGAAGGTTCACTTTAGGTATCCTACGCGACCTTCAGTTCGAGTTTTGCGCGGGCTGGATATTGAAGTGAAACCAGGCACGTATGTTGCGTTGGTGGGAGCCTCCGGATGTGGAAAGAGCACGACGATCCAGCTCATCCAGCGATTCTACGACACGCTCTCTGGCAGCGTCCTGATCGATGGCAAGGACATCTCTACGCTCAATCTGCGCGAGGTACGCAAACACATGGCGCTCGTCTCGCAAGAACCGACTCTTTACGATGGCAGTATCGAGTTCAACATCCGCTTGGGTGCAATTGAAGATGCCGACAGTGTGACCATGGACGAGCTGCGTGCGGCGGCCGCCTCGGCAAACATCCTGGCGTTTATCGAATCTCTACCGGACAAGTGGGACACGCAGGTGGGCGGCAAAGGCACGCAACTTTCAGGCGGGCAGAAGCAGCGCATTGCGATTGCGAGGGCGTTGATCCGCAACCCGCGCATCCTATTGCTTGACGAAGCAACGTCGGCTCTGGATTCGGATAGCGAAAAAGTGGTACAGGAGGCATTGGACAAGGCGGCGGCGGGACGGACGACAATTGCCATCGCACATCGTTTAAGCACCATCTCGCGCGCTGACGTCATCTATGTGCTCAAGGATGGCAAGGTGGCCGAGAGCGGTGAGCACCAGGAGTTGTTGAGGTTGAATGGAGTGTATGCGGATTTGGTCAAGATGCAGGAGCTGCAGAAGGACGAATGAATCTTGCACCCCTCCCCCCCCTCTCCATCAGCAGCGCGCAGCAGCACTGTACAAAGCCATTACCAACACTTTTGAGAAGCACTCCCACTCGGCACGCATTCACAGTTGGTGACCAACACATGTATCACTGACCCACGAAAAAAAAAGCACACCCCCTTTCCCTGACTCTGGGTCACGGTCGAGAAGCCACTCAAGTTAGCTGGCGGCTGTGTGCGCTTGTCGGCCATTTTGGAAATGAGCATCGGTGTGTGCTGGTTGAGAAGCGATGGCAGGTTAGCAAAAAGGGTGTTGGGATTGGACGCGCTACAGATTGTTGGACATGGGGGGTTTGTCAAAAGGGCCTTGTAGAGCCGGCTCGACCCGTGCGTTCTCTTTCATCCCGCACACAGCGAGTCGGATCGCGACCCACACCCAACACTCACGCCCGCGCCACCCGTCTTTCAATCGCACAAACCGCCACAACCCGTACACGAAACGAATCGCACTCGCAGCAGGGACAACAAAAACGACTGATTCAACATTGATGAAAAACTTCCGCCAGTGGTGGGAACAGACAACAATCTACCACTCTGTACCAACCACCTTGTTAACCACGCCTTTAGCCGCATCGATAATTTTGCCACTAACCGACTTTGCATCGTATCCAAATCCATCGAGCCAAGGCGTATCGACACTGCGCTTATGTTCGAAGCTTGCAATCGCCGCATCCTTCTGCAGCGTCAGCGCAATATCATCGAGACCATTGATGAGACAGTGACGAGTAAATTCGGGCGTTTCAAACGAAAACTGTTCCGAACCATCGGCTGTAATAACCACCTGCTTCTCGAGGTCGACCGTAATCTCCTTGCCTGCTTTCGCATCTACGGTGAGCCTCTCGATCTGGGGTTTGCTAAGAACCACAGGAAGCTGTCCATTCTTGGTCAAGTTGTTGCGGAAGATATCACCAAAGCTTTCGGCAATGACTGCACGGATACCGAAATCCAGCAGCGACCATGCCGCATGTTCGCGCGAACTGCCACATCCAAAGTTTGGGCCCGTTACCACCAGAATCTTGCTCTGATCGTACGGTGCCTGGTTCAGGATAAACGTCGCATCCGGCTCGCCCGTCTTGGCATCGTAGCGCAGTGGCCAGAAGAGCGCCGATCCGAGACCTGTGCGTTTGATCGTCTTGAGGAACTGCTTGGGAATGATGAGGTCCGTGTCGACGTTGGAGCGTTCAAGCGGTGCAGCGATGCCGGTAAGCGTGGTGAACTTTTCCATGCCGCCGCCCGTGGTCGAGATCTGCGAAGCGGGAATGTCGCGAATGGCATCTTCGTCGGTGATGGCAGCGGCGGCGGGCGCGTTGGTGGGCGCAGGCGCCGGCGTCGCATCCACCAGATACGACTTGGCATCCGAGACCTGGATCTCAAACGCCGGCTTACCGGCATCCTCTCCGACCTTGGCGGCTGAATCACCGACGACTTTACGAACATCAGTGAGGTAGCCAGTGACGGCACACGCAGCCGCCATAGCAGGCGACATAAGGTGAGTTCGTCCACCTGCACCCTGTCTGCCCTCAAAGTTACGGTTTGAGGTGGAAGCACATCGCTCGCCTGGTGCCAGCTGGTCCGGGTTCATACCCAGACACATGGAGCATCCGGCTTCACGCCAGTCGAATCCAGCCGCTTGGAAGATCTTGTCCAGTCCCTCGGCCTCGGCCTGCTTCTTGACCAGACCGGAACCGGGCACGAGCATGCAGTAGAGTCCCTCGGCCACCTTGCGTCCGTGCAGCACGCGTGCCGCAGCGCGCAGATCCTCGATACGTGCATTGGTGCAGGATCCGATAAAGACCTTGTCGATCTTGATCTTTTCCATGGGCGTGTTGGCCTCGAGACCCATGTACTCGAGCGCGCGCGTCCAGGCTTTTGCCTCGGCCTCATTGGAAGCCTTTTTGGGGTCGGGAACATTGCCGGTGATGGCGACGACGTCTTGAGGCGAAGTGCCCCAGGTGACGGTGGGGGGAATGTCCTTGGCGTCGATCTTGATGACCGTGTCGTACTTGGCGCCTTGGTCGCTGGGGAGCGACTTCCAGTAGGCGACGGCCTGGTCCCACGCCTCACCCTGCTTGGGCGCAAGGGGGCGGTCTTTGATGTATTCGTAAGTGATCTCGTCCGGAGCAATGAGACCGGCACGCGCACCGGCCTCGATCGACATGTTGCAGATCGACATTCGCGCCTCCATCGAGAGCGCACGGATGGTGGACCCGGCGTACTCGATGACGTGACCGGTGCCACCGGCGGTACCGATGAGACCGATGATATGAAGGATAATGTCCTTGGAGGTGACACCTTCCGAGAGCTCGCCGTCTACCTGGATGAGCATGTTCTTTGCGCGCTTCTGGAGCAGCGTCTGGGTGGCCAGCACATGTTCCACCTCGGAGGTGCCGATACCAAAGGCAAGCGCACCAAAAGCCCCGTGAGTCGAAGTGTGCGAGTCACCGCACACAATCGTGGCGCCGGGCAGCGTGAAGCCCTGTTCGGGCCCAATAATGTGCACGATACCCTGGCGGTTGTCCGAGAGACCGAAAAAGGTGAGGCCGAACGCTTTGACATTTTCCTCGAGCGTCAGACACTGGGTTCGCGAATCGGCCTGCTCGACAAAGGATTTTGTGTCGCGGTACGACTTGCGCGAGGCGGTGGGGATGTTGTGATCGACGGTGGCGAGCGTGCAATCGGTCCTGCGCACTTTGCGGTTGGCATTGCGAAGGCCCTCGAACGCCTGTGGCGACGTTACCTCGTGGACGAGGTGACGGTCAATGTAGATGAGGCACGTGCCGTCGGCTTCCTCGTGAACGAGGTGCGAGTCAAAGATCTTTTCGTAGAGAGTCTTGGGCGCCATCTTTGCAGGAGAAGAGTTGAAAGATGATGGTAAGGAGGAAGAACAAGTTGCGTTGACTTGTTGACTGTATTTCATCTAGCCAACCAAGTGTCTCACCCACCGCACGGCCGCCACTCGTTGTACTCGCAGTGCGCAAGCGCCGATTGGCTGCACGCACACTGACGTTGTGCCTTGCGACTGAGAGGCTCTACAGTACTTTTTGGCATTTCAAAGCATTTCTTCTGGGAATTAGGACTCAACCGGAAATGTGGGCCCATCTACCACTCTCGAAAATACGCACACCCACCGCAGCCACCATTCACGCTCTCCACACACATGCATCTTCGACCTGTCATGCCCTCGACACTGTCCAACAGCCCACACCATGAGACGGAAAGGGCGAGTCATCGCAGCCATCCAGAGAAACCCAAAGCACTCTTAGACGTATACTTTGATGTGTAGTTGCCTTGTGTCGTTCGCCTGTAGGCCAAGCAGCATGGTCCTAAACACATCGATCTAACATCTCTCATATTTGCGGTCTTTTCGAGTCACCGCTACTGCAAACGCAGCAGCACGGTTTGACAATGCAGAATTTTTTCCCGCCCCGTCTACAGTCTCTGTGACTGTAATTCTAACAATCGGAAATCCCCCCCACTTTGACGCACAGCTGTTTCAGCCAATCAGGAGCGCTGCAGATGTCAGTGAACGGCAGCAAAATCACAGACAGCTAACAATTAGGCATTGCGCGTTGGGATGCAAACAATCGGATCTGTTCGGACGAAACACTTCGCTGCCGATGCTGGATGCCCCTGTCCCGCTGTCAAATAGCGTACTGCAGACAATAACAGCGTCCACTACTTGACGTCTCAGCCGCAGGCAACTTTTCTTCTTAGGCCTTGTGCCAGGCGGATCAGATGGTGCGATTGGAAATGATCGCAGATTTTTGTCATCTAGCATCGTTGCAAGCGCTCAATGTGCCTTGTGCCGTCTGAACTCTAGCTGTTTGTCGGTCGCGTCGCGTGCCGTTGGAGTCGCTCTCGTTCTACGCACCGCATCGACAAGCGCCTTCTCTGTAGGCTCAACAGGCCCAACAGGCCCAAGAGCGTAGGTGTACGCGCATCAATTATCGACAGTGCTTCTCTTTAATGGTGACTCCATTACATTAACCGAAACTCCATTGACTACATTACAACCTAGTACATTCGCTTCAGCCAATCGCTTGTCTCTCCGTCAGACTTTGTCCGAGTCGATGGGCTCTTTTTGGGGAAGCGGTTTGTTGCCATGATTTATGACCCGCTACAATCAGGTTTGGCTGATGTGACCTCCATCTTTGCGTTCCAGCTTGCAGTTACTGTCCACCGCCATACGAGCCGTGTGGACCGTATGCATTCGGCTGGTTTTGGTTGAGCGGATACCGCGGCGAAGACGGTTGACTCGATTGGTACGACTGCTGCTGCTGGTGATGATGCACCGATGTTGATCCGCTCATGCCCTGCAAGCCGTGTGCTTGCTGAGCTTCCATTTCAGCTCGATCCTGCGCTGTCAATGAGCCTGGGTACCCAAACGAGGGTGCCGGTAGAGATGATGGCGAATGGTACAGGCTTGACGCGCTCTCCATTTGTGACGCCGCGCCAGCAGCCGTCATCGCTGACTCGTGACCGCGCGAGTCGTACTGCGTCGACACGCGTAATTGTCCCTGCGAATTTGGCATAGGCGAAACCAGCTGAGCCATCGGAGCACCACCGCTCGCCGCTCCGTGTATCCGTCTCTCTAAGCCTTGCAACGCCATTCGCCCTTGCGCACTCCCCTCGCCTGTGTAAAGAGAGTTATAGCCGTAGCCCAAGCTCGCTGAAAGTATCACCGGGTTCGACATGCCTGGCTCCAAGCCGGGGCTGCGATGCATCGCGGATCCGGCTGGGCGCGACGCAAACTGTGCGTCCACTTGGCTCGAGGAACTGTACCGCATTGGCACAGGCACAGAGAACACCGAAGGCGCCATCTCACTCTCATCCGAGTGCCGGCCGTGATGTCGTCTTCGGTCTTGCGTAAAGTAATCGCCGCCTTCATCCGTGCCCGCAGAACGAGTCACTCCAGAAGGCGAAAGCGTCGCCCCGTAATCCGAAGAGCTCGGCGACAACACGAGTGCTCCCGTTGCAACGTATCCCGTCTGACCGCGTCCACTGTACCGCTCCAACGACTGTGTTGGCGTGCCCATGAGGCTGGGAGACGCGAAAGAGCCTGTGCCGCTCGTGCTTGCGCGCGAACGCGGCTGCTCAAACGGCGAAGTCCCTGGTGCCATCGGTGTCGACGCGACTGCGGGCATCACCAGCCTGCCTGCCCTCTCCTCCATTTGAACCCAGTCTAACAACGTTTTGATTCCCCTGCCGGGAGCTGAGCCATCCAAGCCCGCCTCGTCGTTGGGTGCCGCATTGCTTGACCCCTCTGTATTTGGATAAAGTTTGGAAACCTCGCCGGCCAGTCTCTGCTCTGCAGAGATGAGCGCTATCCAATTGTGTCGATGTCGCGTAAATACACGTAGGATGGCGTGCGCCATGTACAAGTCGGCCTCCGATACTTGCTCTGCGTCCAAATGGCGCCAAGCAGCTGCAGCGGCTTTCTGTCCGCCTTCTGCCCGAATTGCGCCGGAGCTCCTTGGATATGCAGAGTTGCTGGACGTCGCATGCGAAGCGTCTGATCCCGCTGGACGAGCCAATGTTGCAAAAGCATAGCTTGCGTACAGTCCCAGCTCGTTCACCTGATCAATTTCGCGCTTGCGTAGGCGCGCTTTCGATTCTTGCTTTTGTTTGTTGCGGAGAGAAGACGTCCAACTAGGCTCTTGGATGCTGCGGCCAGTGGCGCCAGCCGTTGCTGCTCCTGCCGACGCCTCCTCCAACGCCCCAAGACCGGCTGGGCCAAGAAGCGGACTAGCAGCCAGCCTCGTCCCAGCCAAAGGTACAGAACCGACGTTGGCGGTCAGGTCTGCGAGCACACTGGTAAGCGCTTCCCTCTGCTGCATGACCCTGCGGTGATATGCCTTCATCTTTTCACGATTCTGTTCGGCACGCGAGCGCCTGCGCGAATCTGCATCGGACGTCGACGTTATTGAGAAAACGCCTGACCCTGAATCGTACAATCTTCGATCCGCATACGCATGCGATGCATCTTGCGATGGTAAGAGCGAGTTGGATGGAAAAACCTCGGTCGGCGTCGTTGGAAGCGAGCTAAAGTACGCATTAGTGGAACTGGTTTGGGCGCGTCTCTTGTGCGCGGCCATAGCTTCCTCTGGCGTGACCGAGTTGCTATCTTCCGATTGTGAACGTCCTGGATCTTCCGCCCAAGGAGCACCCGAATGCAGCGAACCACGCAAGGCCAGGTTAGTCGAGTCGATGTTCGGTCCTACCATCTCGGCAGAGACCTCGCTGGCTCCCCTGCGTCTGACACTATGCCATTCTGTGTCCCGAGATGGCGCGGTCGCCCCTGAGAAGAATGCACTGGATGTGCGAGCGCTGTCGGTGGGCTTGGAGGTCGTGATCAGTGCTGCTGATGGGGTCGACGTTAGTGCTGGATTAGTCAGCGGAGCGTAGATAATGTTGACCACTTGTTCGAGCGGGACGTCGCAGCGCATTGCAGGGTTCACAACATGTGCAAAGAGGTCTTTGCGTTGCTTGATTTCAGCAGGCACGACGACCGATGTGAGCGGTTTGCTGAGCTCCACCATTTGCTGCTGCGCAGCGTCGTTCGCTGTCGCCTCTGGACTTGCCGAAGTCGGTCCTGCTGTTTCGGGTCGGACGGCGGTCTGACTTGCTGTAGCTTTCGCGTTGCCAGCTCCTGGACTCGTCACTACTAGAGTCGGTTCCAGCGGCTGATGTGTCCGTGCTGCAGCACACCGATTGAAATGCTCACCGAAGTTTGGGAACACGTTTTTTAAGATCTGCATCTGGAAGGTCAGCGTTTCCAAGAGCGTCGGCATGTCCATCGAATGCGCCTTTCCGAAAAGAAGCGTCATGACGCACTTGTGCGGTCCGAGTCGTTCGCAAACCGATCGTTCGCTGACAAAGTAGCGCATCGACTCTTGCAGCAGCATGGTGAAAGTCTGGTACCACATCTGCTCAACCGCCGCTTGCTCGACTGATGGCTGGTCTTTCATGAGCCGATACGAACCAAAGTCAGCCTTGGCAATTGCTGCAGACATGACCATGGATCCGAAGTAATCTTCCAGAGGCCTTTCGCGATCCGCCGGCTTTCCTTGCGCTTCCAGCAGCACCTGCTCGTAGATCTTGGTGTCGTAGTACTCGGCCACGCGTAGAAAGTCGTCTGGAGAGGACGGAAGGCCTTTGTGCCCAGGCATGCGTGGCCAATGACTGGTGTCGATGCGAGGCTTACCCAACACCACCCATTCGTCATGCATGCGTTGGAAGCTGAATCCGTACAAACGTGCATCTACGTAAGTTTTGATGTCAATCTTGCCAAAGCATGGATAGTAAATTCGATGAACTGCCGAGACGTCGGCAATGCTGTCAGCTGGCGTTCTGGACGATCCTTCTGGAGTGGTCGTCCCATCATTGATGGCGCGTCGCTTCGGAGTCGGAGGGGAAAGAAAATCCCGATCATCTTCAGACATGATGTTGATCGTTGCCCGCCTTGAAACAGGCGAGCTGAATCGACAATGCTAAGGAGGGCGGTAAAAGTATACGACTCCCGCCCCTTGATCTCGGATGACCTGGCAAGGTCCCCACCTTGGTCAGATCTGAGCGAGGATTCGGTTGTCGAGCACGGCTCCGAACCGAGGATGGTCGATGCAAAGAGTCGCAAGTAGGGACAGCTCGATTCGAAGCCATCTACACTTGGGCTTCACAAAAGCTTCGGTCGCGCAGAAAGGTGGATGGTCGCGCGCTTTGCTTTGTTTTGGTGAACACCGTAGCCAGCCACTGAATTTCGTTGTGATTCATACGCCGGTATTGCGTTAGCGTCAATGATCGAGATCAAAGCAAGGCACACCTGCGCTGATGAACAGACAATGCAGAATCTGAGCTGATGGGTGAGCTGAAACAGAGCTGAACAATCAGACAAGGCGTTGACGTGCTCGTCGGCTGAGCTGGTCAAATTCGTAGCCAGGTCGACAGTGCGATCGGCTTGGGAGTGAACCGGAGCCGAAGGTGCGATGAATGGATGCAGGAGGACGTGAGCAAGCTGCGAGAAAAGCAGTTGGTACTTTTGAAGGTGACAGCCAGGAAAGAGAATAGATCCGGTTGGATGTATAGAGTAGCGAGCAGGAGCAGGTGGCGTCGAGAGTATAGGGGAGGTGAGAGAAGAAGGCTAGGTCATCTTGTAGGTCCAGGCAAAGGTATTGACGACGGGTGGTTTGGACGGCTTTAGAAGCAGGTGGAAAGATGACACAAACCAGGATACAACAGGAAGGACAGAGAAGAGGTGGACGCGGATCACGTTGCGGATTGTGCGGCGTGGTAGAAGGGCGGGCAGGAAAAACAAACCGGACTGGCAGGTGCCGAAAGAGAACAGAAAGAAGCAATCGGCATGTAGTTATGGGATTGTGGACGAGGATTCTTTCATGGTAAGGCAGGATGTTCTATGGTAAGGAGACTGGTATGCATGATTTTTACGCGAGAGTACCGAAGTGCAGCAACGCCGACGAAGACTTCTCTGGGACGAAAGACGTCTGTCAGACGGCCATGGTAGAGACGGAAACGGGGACGGATAAAAAAGGACTAGAGCCAAAGATATCTGTGACAACGCATCATCGACGTCAGCTGAGACGGAGATGGAGTCGCGAGCAATGCTGAATCGGAACCAAGGAATCGGTGAATTGGAAAAACGAGCAAGGGGTAGAGGCGGAAATCTGCCAAGCTGAGCCAGGAACACTGTACCTGATTTAAAACAGCGATATATGGCCAGCGAACGGCCAAAAGTCGCCGAAGCAGGTGAAAGGGGAGCTGGAGGAGGAGAAGTAGGAGAAGGAGGAGAAGGAGGAGGGGGCAAGAGCACGATGTGGTAGGTCTGGGATAAAACTGCAGCGGAATCTTTGAATGGAGCGGATGTCAAAAATGAAAGCCAATTGACGGAATCAGCGTCTCTCGGCGAGGAGAGGGAACACATGATGGCGCGCAATGACAAGAGTGGCTGGATACAGATGGCGGTTCATGTCGATCCCCGCCAAGCAGGTCGTTCCATCGTCTCGCCTGTGTTTCAAGAGCTTTGCTCAGGAATCATCCCAAAGAAGCTGGGTAGAGAGAGTGTTGGGCTGCCTTTTCTGGGACCGCGACGCGTGGCTGCATCCAGGACTCGCAAGCAAAGGGAATAGAATTTGGCACGGGAAGACGGTCGAGGCTCACGTCGGTTCGCCACTGTGTTCGGAACCTTGACGCAGGACGACATGGACAAGGCATTGTGACAGTAGATGACGGCGTGGCCAACCGATGCGTGATCCAGTCTAAAGGATAAAGCGCCCACCCAAAAAAGGGAGAAAAGGAAAAAAAAAAGGGGCCATTGACAGCTACTGTACAGTACAAAGGCGAGGTCAGCTCTTGACCGGAGTGCTAAATGTGACGGCCAAGTGAGCACGTTAGGATAAAGTTGGTCGAGTCAACAGGACACCAAGGGGAGATTTTCCGAAGACAAGCGTTCGGTCGAGATGCGCTTCGAAGCAAACAGAGAGGCGATGGCATCGTGACTTGTGATTCTGTTCAGACGCGGAGCCTGGATCGGAGATAAAGACAGGGACCAAAAGCAACAAAGCAATGATTTATGCGAGGGCGGCGGCTTGAACGAGTACGCATCGAAATGTGAAAGGGTTTGGGCATGGGTGCACTGTAGCAAAGACAAGAGCGTGATCGCTCCTCCGATGTGCATCAACCAAAGTTCTGCAACAGCACAAGCTATTAGAGCGCGGCCGGAAGATCGATGAGGTGCAGATGGCGACCACCGACAGAGCAACAGACAAGCGCACATCGGTACCGTTGGATGGCTCCCATGGATGGCAAAGCAGCTAGTGGTAGTATCTACGCGAGGAGCCGACGGAAAAGTGCATGGTAGGCGTCTTCGCGTGTGGGAGACGAGGCTTGTACCTTCTCTCACCAGGCAGTATCGTCTACAAGAACCAACGAGGTGCAGAGTCTTGGGAGCACAGCTGGCTTTGCTGGTGCCGATGCGAGGGATGATGGTGCATGCGGAGCCTGAATCTTGCAATTTTCTGATATTTTCCTCTTCCAAGTGTTTTGCGAATGGCGGAATACCCGCACACCAACGTTCAGCTCTCGTGTCTGCTGTTGTTGGCCCCATCATCTCGGCTCGGCTTGCGGTTCGCTGGAATGAGGCAGACGAGACAGCGAGCACACTGGTTGCTCGAGTGACGGCAGTCGTGCTAAACTAGGGCGCGCGATGGCAAGAGCGCGGACGGATCCGGATCGCATAAGTCCTATCTACATTTCCAATGCAATCACCGCAACCGAGCTATCACAGCGGTGTTTTCGGTGTGCCTCACTTTGTGTCTTGTCCGGCGTTGGGTTCTACTGTAGAAGCTGGGCGGAGCAGGGCCATGCGGTTGCTTGTCTGCAGCTTCTTTCTTGCGGTTGCTGATGTCATGAGAACGACTCGGATTTGCGAGTTGATTGCTTGCAACTGCCGAGGTTCCTTCAGCTCCGTTACCGCATCAGCAGGAGCAGTCACATGTCGTGGGTTTAGTCGTCTTGCATACGAGCTCAGCTTGGTCACAAGCGCCGCTTGAAAATGCAAGCTGCAGGGCAGTCTTGAGGAGGGCGTGGACGATTGGCGCCAAGTTGCACCTTGTGATTCGAGACGAATCCTGAATTCTAGGGGTCCATGATTAGGCAAGGTTGAGCGGAAGCCGAGGTGGCCAAAAGGGCTCGTGTTCGCAGGTGGAATGAGGACATGGCATCGCGGGCCGGAGCTGATCTCAGCTTGGCATACAATCGAGCTCCGCTAGACGGAAATCGGCTGGCATTTCAGAGTCCGAAATCCCAGCGCCCTGGGAATCGTGTAGTTGAAAAGCAAAGCTGCACTTTATCGTGCAAGTGCCTCATCACGGCTTGGTCCAAGGACTGTCGCTGTGGTGGAGCGTGCGGCCATCGAGATCGCCCGACACAGCAACCAACGCCTGGTGCACGGCCATTTCTCCGCCCGACGAGCGTATGAAGCGAGATGGATCCTCGGATAAAGGCGCACTGGCGCATGGAAATCCGTCAACTGCACTCGCAGGACAAATCGAAGACGGTTCCGGATCGTGCTCACATCCGTGTGAGGCAGCCATGATGAAATTTCACCTGGATCGTGACACGGATTCGAGGCATACCATCTACAACAAAGTCAAGCGAAGTTCAAGCGACATGCCCACGAGATCCTGTTGGCAATCGTCGATGCTGCTGCTACGGTGAACTCTTCCGTGAACTTTCCACCTCGATGCAGGTTCGATCGGCTTGACATGTTTCGAGACGGATTAGGCAGTTCGCCAAAGCCACACGCAACAAAGATCTCGCCTAGAGGAGCTCGCTCGGCTACGAACACATGGCGAAATCCTTGGCCGTCTTGGATCGCAGGTCAAACTGTCTGAAAATCGCATCAAAGCCGATTTTGTGGCATGATACAGTGTGGAGCCAAATTTGGACCTCGATTCGGTTCCGGTGGATTTTGATTCTCTTGGGCTCCCTGCTTGGACACAGCACGACATGGCTCGGAGCGAAAAGACGAATACAGTGCCGAAGGTAGACTGAAGTGAGAGAGCCGTGGTCGACAGCCGTGGTCGATAGACGGAATTGCAAGAAGCTAGTGGGTGTTGAATGTTGACATGCAACGCTGAGATAGGCTGGTGCAGCCTCCATTCTCTCATCAGGCGGCTGTGCTGGTCTTTGTCATTGTCGTGGCCGGCGAGAGCAACAGATGGACCAACACTGATTGGAATTTATCCGATGGCGTAACTCCGCCTGGGAGGATTGCAACTCAGCGGAGCAGGGTGGTGACGAGTGGATCAGCAGCACAATGGCGGATACGGACAGGATTCTCGAATGGATTTTCATGCGTGCACGTCAGCTTTCACAGCATACACCGCTCAGGAACAAGCGCTCTTTACTGCTTCTTAAAAGAGCTGACACATTCTCTGGCTTTACAGTACAGAAGAACACTAGCATCTTGAACAGAGGTGCTGGCGCTTCCATGTAAAAATAGGAACGGAAGACTCACACTCATGGTAGTCACAGTAAGTATAGTTCCTACACGGTTGCAGTCCTGTCTGATCATTTGCGAGCGTACTTTAGGACGAGACCAAGGTTTCGAGGATAATAAGGTGCCGACTTGTCGATCCGTTGCGACGGACTGCACAATTTCAACAGTCAATGTCGGCGGTTGCTGGCGGCCGAACGACAGCAGTAATGATGATCATGACGACCGCTCCGGCTCTGCCGCAACAACTATGGCAACGTCACAAGCAGCAGCAGCGCCCAAGTCTGCACATGTTGGCATCCGCAACAGACCGACTTCATGCTGACGTCGCTCGGATATTCTTGCCTCACACACGAGGCGGAGAAGTTCTCATAGAACCAGCCACGAGTTTTTCCGGCCAGTCCCACACCGCTTTATTTTGTGAGAGAACAATGTGAGATCACTACTTCTTTATAGACTCAACATTGCTTCCTTATGGCACAAATCTCCCTTGTCGGACTAACAACTTGGCACAATTTCTGTATCGCACGAGATAGAACTCTTGCAAGCGCGTCACGCCCAACTTCCAAATTGGCCAAATTTCGACATGGCGCATCCAACAGCTGCCAAAAAAGTAACACCCAAACTGACAGCGCGACAGCACAGACGCACGCACACACACAGACACACACACACAGACACACAGCCTTGGACCTTTGCTCTATTGGCACGCTCGTGCACGCTCCGCCAGTCTGCTCTCGAACCCACTCGTCAGGTGCTTGTGACACCATCACTTCCCTGATATCCACCAGCATTTCGTATTCTTTATCGCACTCGCACTCGCACTCGCATTCGTTTTCGCATCATCATCGCCATCATCGTCTAGACCTCCGTTCCTACGTCTGCGAACCAATAGACTCTGAAGCGGTGCAAGCTGGTCTTGGACTCTTTTGTCGTCTCTCTCTTCCTGTCCCTCGACTTCCCCATCTGTCTTCTCCGTCATGGCATCGCAAGCTCCTGTCGCGACCGTTGTCGTCTCGGGCATCAACAAGACGACAGCCAAAAAGCAGATTGACGACTTCTTCAGCTTTTGCGGCTCTATCACCAAGCTCGACCTTATCGACGACGGTGCCTCCCACCAAAAGGCGTTCATCCAATTTGCTAAGCCCAGCGCCGCCAGTACCGCCATCATGCTCCATGGCAGCTTGCTCGATGGTGCCCACCTCTCTGTCGCACCCGAGGGTGATGCTCCTGCTGCCGCCTCTGCTCCATCTGCTGCTGCTGGCATCCAGCACGACGAAGCTCAGCCTGTGGGCCAAGAGGACAAGCCAAAGACCGCCATCGTAGCCGAGTATCTCGCTCACGGTTACACTATCTCGGACGAAATCACCAAGCGTGCCATCGAGCTCGACAGCAAGCACGGACTCTCGACCAAGTTCAAGGGCTATCTCTCCCAGCTCGATCGATCCCTCGGCAAGCAACTCGAAAAGGCGGCTCCCTCTGCTTCCTCCGCTACTACCCTACGCACAGAGCACACCCCCAGCGGCCCTGCTGCCCTCTTGTCTGCCACTGAAAAGGTCGCCGCCGCCATGCCTGTGCCCGGTGACGACGCTGCCGTCGAAGGTCCAAAGACCACCACCACCGTTCCCGACCCCACGTCAGCCGCAGCGACTGCTGACATGCAGGATCCTTCCTTCACTCGCAACCTTCAGCAACGTGCTCAAGCCGTCCTGGACAAGCCCGAGGTAAAGGCAAAGACCGACTTGGTCTGGACCAAGCTCAGCGACTACTACAATGCATTTGCCAACCATCCCAAGATCCATGAATATTACACAAAGACGTCCAAAACCGTCACCGACGTTCACGAAGAGGCCAAGCGCATCTCGGAAAAAAAGAAGCAGGGTGGTGCCACGGGTGCTGCTGGCACCTCGGCTCCCGTCCCTTCGACGGGTGCAAAGCAGATGAGCGTCTCTTGGCTCCTTCTCGGTCTCGTCTTGCTCTCGTCTCTCTCGCTCAATGGTGTCGCCGCTCACGACCACGACGCCATCTCCAACGAGCCCGCAGAGGTGGCCGGTTTCCAACCCACCGACATCGAACACGAGAGCTACATCCAGAGGCACATGCGAACCGAGCACCACATCAACGCTTTCAACCTTGGCAGTGCCTTTGCCCTTCACGACCTTGATCGCAACGGAGTGCTCGACCGCTCCGAGATCGAAGCCATCTACGGTGTCCACCATTCCGAGTCTAAAAAGCACTCGGCCAACCACGAGGTGCACGACGAAAAGGCCGACAAGATTGTCAAAGCTGTGCTTCTCTCCATGGACAAGAACGGCGACGATCTCATCACCAAGGCTGAGTTTATCGACGCCGGGCCCAACGGGTTGCCCCTCTTCCCAGAATTCAAGATCGGCAGTCTCGGTCACCACTACGATGAAGAATCCGAATTCTTTGTTCACCACGACGAGCTCTACCACAACACGCCCGAGACCCAGACAGACGAGGCGTACAACCACAAGGAGGATCTCGAGCACTTTGCCCACCACGACAAGATCGAAAAGGAGGAGGAGCAACGTGAGCGCAAAGCCGAAGGGCTGCCTTCGATCGAAGACGAAGAACGTCTCAAGACCGAGGCGGCTGCGCGCGGCGAAAAGTACGTTTCCGCCTACGGCCAGCAGCTCACGCCAGAAGAGCAGAAAAAGGCACAGCAACAGCATGACGAAGCCCAGCTCGGAAACGCCGTGCGCGAAGCCGAGGCGTCACAGCATGTCTTTCGAACTCCTACAGGCAGGCACACCGTCAAAGAGGAGCAGATGAGCTTCCAGGATGTCGAGCTAGACAACGGCGGTCGTCCTGCTCACCCTCCTGCTGCTGCCGATACCAACGCTGCCATCGCCCCCGACCAAGAGCGTCTGCCTCACGGAGTGGCCGATCGCGTTCCCGGTGAGACCGAAGAAGGTCGACGACAGCGCCTTGCCGCTGCCAAGTTGGAAGCCGCGCGAAGACCGTCGTACGGTCAAGGCGATAAGGGCTTTGCCTATCCCAAGGACGACAGCGACCGCATGCGCAAAGGTGCGCCATACAAGGTGAGTTTCGCCCCGCAACAAGACTTTTCAATCAGATCCGACCGGCCATTCCAATGACGAAAATCCAAAACCTGTTCTGACCACGGAGCAGTATCCTCCTTTGCAAAAACAGTACCGCGTCAAGAAGCAATCGTACTTTGTAAGTTGCCAATGAAGCTCATCAATGCCATCCGCCCTGGCTGCTGTGACGTGACGCATCCCGTGCTGACCTGCTTCCCCTTTTTTCCCTTTGCGTATGCAGGGCGAATTCTAATGCTTTCATCTCTCTTGCTCATACGATAAACTCTGTGCCATACTGGCTGTACGCCGGTGAGCGTTCTCAATGCATTGCTGTGATCCTTTCCATCTTGTGCACGCCTGTCTGCCATGCCGCCTATAAATCTGTGCTGGGAAGATGCACAGAGCAAAGCACGGCCTGAAGGGGACTGGTGCCAACCAGATTGTTGAGCAGCAAGTGTGAATTCATGGGGAAATACAAATGTAGCTGAGCAATCTTAGGTGCGCTGCGGCGATGAATTCTATTGTCAAGTGTCAGTTGTAGCTGCGTTGATGAGCTTGATCCAAGTCTGGGCATTTCTGGGGTTTGCAGCACGCAATTTGAGCTTGTCGGTGGAGTGGACGCCGGGAAGGGTATGGACGATGATGAAGGCGTCGGGTTTTGGTTTACTGTTTGCGGGGGATGCGGTGAGTTCATTGACGGGGATGGGCATGCGGTAGAGGCTCGAGTCTTGGGCGTGGAGGACGAGGAGGAGATCGGTGGTGAGTACCAGACGTAATTTTCGACCCGATTTGGATTTCGACACCATCTCATCACGCACAATGCGTCGGTGGCGTTTGACGTGCGGCTGCGCCGCATCTACAAACGGTTTGGTGAGGTCAAGACGTGCTTCTTCTCCCAGCCACAGATTGTCCGAGAGCTTGGCAAGCGCCGTCGTATCCTGATGGTCGCGGATGGCTTCGTTGGTCTTTTCAAGGATGCTTTCGGCTGTTTGCTTTGCCGCTTGCACCGCGATATAATCGGCGTGCTCTTGCGGAGTATAGCGCAGGACTTGAGCCAACAGCAGCGGATACCGAGTCAAGCGCTGCATAGGTACGAGCAAAAAGTGGCTCAGATCCAGCCCTCGTGCCGCCGGATGATTCGTTCTCAGATTCAACAGGTGAATATCCACCCTCGTATCTCTCCTCCTCTCGGCCTCCAAGATCTCGCTCGCGCTCTGTTGGTTGACGCAATAGGGCAAATAGACACTCATCGCACCCATATGCCGCTCGAGCACATCGCCAATTGCCGTCACAAACAATCGGTCCTCCTTCTGCCTCGCCTCGAGATCCGACAGGTACGCCACGGCGGCCAAAAGTACGCTCTCGATATTGGCAAAAATCACCGTACTCGCCTTGTCCGAAAGCATGCTCTGCATCGAGTTGAAAAACACCTCGACGATGATCTGCAGATCGCGCACGTGCGCTGTCTCGGTCGAGATGAGCTCAAAGATGGCTTCCTGTCGTTTTCGTTCCGTGTCGGAAAGGTCAGCGAGCAATTCGGGGCCGACGAGACTCGACCAGGAGGGAGCACCGGCGCGTGATGGTGTGTCGGCCGATGCATCGGCTGCCTCACCTACACGCCGCGGCTCCGAGATGGCAGCGGGCTGCAAGAGACCATTCGAGGGTGTTGCGGCGCCCATGGCGATGGGACCGCTGACCAGCCTGCCGCCGAGCGCCGACGGTACGGCACTCGACGACCCCGTCCAGCCGCTTCGGTGAGACATGGACTTGATGGTCGACAAAAAGCCAGTTGCGCGCGACGACTCTCCCGCCGCCGAGCTCGGTCTCGCCGGCAATCCCACCGCAAGCGACGGCGGAGGCGAAGACGGAGGTACAGCTGCATTCCTAGCCGACGCCGAAGCACTAGCCGTGGCAGGAAGAATCGGTTGCAGCGATACCTCCTTGGTCAACTTCAAGTACCGATCATAGGCATCCTCGGTGCGGTCCTCTGCGACCTGGGCGGGCTGCGCAATGTCGTCTGTGCTGATCGCGGCCGCAGCAGCCGTACCATCATCGTTAATGGCAGCAAGGTCGCGACTCGGCTTCTTGCGAGGTCGATGCGGCGGTTTGCGTCGCTCGGGCGCCTCTGGCTTGGTCGATCGCTTGCTGGTGCGTGAGCGCGAGAGCATGACGAGCTCGTCGATGTTTTTGTGTCTTCGTTGTCCCGGTGGTGGTGGAGGACGACGTGCCGGTTTTGCTGAGCTGCTTGACTCGGCTTGTCCGCCACTTGGCGATAGGTCGTTCGACGACTTTGCATCATCACGCTCGGCTGCTTGCTTCGTGACCAAAACACCGGCAGCTTCAAGCACGCGCAGCCTCTCGATGGTATGCTGCCGAATGTCTGCCTCCGTGTGCGGCGTCGCGGTTTCCTCAGCTGCCGTCGTCGCCGCCATTTCATCCTGTCCGTCATCGTCGTCCTCGTCTTCGCTAGATGTCCACCCCGTGGTGGAATCGCTTTCGTCCGACTCTTGCGCTTCCTCCGCCGCGCCTTCACCTGCTGTGCGGGTAGTTTCACTGGAAACCTCCATCGAGCCTAGTGCATAGGCGACCGCTTCCATCTTGGACGCTTCGATCGCCTTTTGCAGCTGTCGGTCTTCGCGCATTCGGTCCACATCGCGTTGCCGTTGATCCTTCTGCGACGCCTCGAGCGCCGCGGTGAGTTGCGCTTCTTCGTCGGCGTCAACATTGTCGCTCGAGGCGGCTGGTGGAGCTTGAACGTGAACGGTCGACGAGCCGAGGCTGCGCGTTTCTTCGTCGACCATAACCCAGTCGGCACTCTTGGGTTTGCCCACTTGCTCGGTAGCAGAGTCCTGCGACTGGACGCGGATCAAGACGCCCGATCCGCCGTCACTGTCCTCATTCGCATGCAGTGAGGTCGATGCTTGCTCTACCGAAACTGTCTGACCTGAAGCTGAGGAGAAAAAACAGAACGGTTTCAGAAGTCGAAAGTGGAAGACGAAGGATACCATACTCTGTATTCTTGTCGTTCCCCCCTCCTCACCCGTCTTTCGATAACGTCCAACATCTCAACCTCCCGAATCGCAGCGTCACACCCCACCTGCACAAGCACACACAGAGACCCCACAATGTTCCCCTGGCCGCGAGGCAAAGAGCAACAGGGATCAGCCGAGGCAGGCAGGGAGGGAGCCCAGGATCACCAAGGAAACCCCCCTACCCGGCCCCGCCCGTGCTCTCGGCCTTTCGGCCAGGTATATTACGAGGCGAGGAAAGGACACGAGCGCGATGAACGGACCACGGTACGAGATTCTATTGGATTGGGTTGACCCTGGGCCACGCATGTTGACAGAGGGGTTGCGGTTGACAGAGGGGTCGCGGTTGACAGAGATAGAGGTGAAGAGCTGAAGGAACGAGAAGCAAAGGCACTTCACCAGACGCTCATGGTCTTTGACACTAACCAGAAAGCTCCAAGTATGTAGCGGGAGCGACGAGGATCTTGGGTCCGCCCACATCGACGCGCCACCAATTAGCGTCCTCCTGATCGACGACGTTGAGCGTGTCGCCTTCAGCAAAGCTGGCTTCCTCCGAGGAAGTTCCCGAGTAGTCGTAGAGTGCCTTAGCCTTGACAGCTGTGCAGCGTCAAACATCCGTGTTTACAAGGTAAAAAGAAGGCGTCAGTCATTAGCGAGCCGACGAAAACTAGAGTCAGCACTGGCACTGGTTTGAACTTACGTTTGTCAATCGGCTCGACGTACGATCGAGGGAAAAAACCTTTCTTGGCACCGCTCGCCAGCGATCCGTACCACCAGGCGCTATCCGCGTCTTTAGCTGGGTGAGCAGACAACACATCGTTCTCTTCGAAGCTCAGATCCTCGTCGCGCTGACCTGCATAGCTGTACAGAGTGCGAGCCCGCACGGTGCGCGAGAGATCAAAGCCCTCCACCTCATCACTGCCAGAGGCAGCGTGGCCGTTGGCAGGCTTGCGACCAGCGTCCAGATCTTCCGGCCCTTCGTCCTCGTCCGGACTGTCCTCCTCGGCTTCCTCTCGAACGGATGGCTCGTCGGGAACGAAGGTTGTCTTGGTGTTTGCCTGGTCGTTGGCAAGGCTGCCGGTCCAGTCGACGCTCTGTCGGTTAGGATTGCTTCCAACGAAATCTCCAGCGCCAGACGTATCGAACGAACCCGGCATGCTCGGAGCGGGAGGCGCAGCCGGCGCGGGAGGAGCAGGAGGAGCGCTTTCGTCGACAAATCGCTCCGCGACGGCAGACGATGGTTCCGGAGCCATCGGAGGGCTGGGAGGCGGAATGAACTTCTGCACAGGCGGCGAAGCATCTCCGATAACACTGCCCGTAACCAGCGCCTTGGAGCGATCATTAGTCTGCGCCTTTTTGAGTTTGAGACCGCCTTGGATCTGCCCGAGCAATGCGCCACGGTCGGCGGGTCCAGCAGCTGGCTTAATGACGGGCGCTACAGGAGCGCCGGGAGCAGCAGGCGGCGCAGGAGGAGCTGCTGGCGCGCTTGGTGCAGAGGCGGGAGGAGTCGACCGGCCACTGCTAGGGATCAGATTGCTGAACAAGGCCTGCGCAAGGTTCTGACGCGTAGCGCGAGTGCTGGATCCAGGGCCGTCTGCCTCCTCGTCGTCATCTTCCTTGTCAGATTCCTCCCAGTCGTCGTCGTCGTGCTTAGGCGCCGTGTGGATGGTGCGCGAAGCGGTTTTTGGTTTAGAACCGGTCGGCTGAGCAGATACAGGAGGGGTGGCGCGAGTGGCAGGAGGAAGACTTGAATCAGCCGTGGCCAGCTGGGAACGGAAGAAGGGGTTGGTGCCTCCACCAGGCGTTGCGACAGCAGGAGCTGCAGGTGCCGCTGACGAGGGGATGGCTGCAGCACCGCCTGCGCCTTGCTGCATACGGTGAAAGGGGTTCGTGCTGGAGCTGGCGCTGGGAGTTGGGCTCGGCTGGGCAGGGGCAGGTGGCGCATTCGGAGGAGCGAGCGAAGCAGGTGGCGCGGGTGGAGCAGCAGGAGCAGCGGCAGGCGCTGGAGCGGCACGCGATCGGGAGGGAGGCGGCGGTGGAGGAGCAGCCGACTTGCCAGACTTGCGGGATGGAGGAGGGAGAGCCGACGATGCCGCCTTGGAGCCACTGCTGAACATGCTCTGACGCTCCTTGAAGGCCTCCTCCTGCTTGCGAGCTTCTTCCTCTTGCTCTTCGAGCCTTTTAAGACGAGCCTCGCGCTCCGCCTTCTCCTTGGCGAGAACCTCTTCACGGCGACGAATCATGTCTTCTTGGTCGTTGATCTCTTCCTTGGCTGCCTGAACGATCGGGGCGGGAGGAGGTTGGTCGCTCTTCTCGGCTTCTTTGATTTCCTGCTTGACCGTGGCGAGGCTGCTTTTTTCGGTCTGCAGGCGGTGCTCTTCCAAGCGAGCCTTTCGGGCCTCCTCACGAGCAGCGGCCTCCTGATCAGCCTGGGCACTCTTGGCGGCAGCTTCGGCCTGTTCGGCCTTGAGACGCTCTTCGACACTCGTGTCGACGGCGGTGGGACCAGCCGGAGCGACAGCACCAAGCATGCGCATGCGCTCCTGCACACGTCGCTGAGCCTCGGAACGGATCCAGGCGGCGCGCTCCTCGGCAGACATGTTCTTCGGAGGACCGGAGCTAGCAGCAGCGGTGGACGGTGCGGGTGAAGCAGCAGCAGCAGAAGACTTGGTAGATGCAGAGGGCGGCGGAGGGGCAAGCTGCTGCGATGTAGATGGCGGAGTAGATCGGCCCCCATCACGGTCACGGCTGTCCTCTCTGCGACGGTAACGCTCGTCGTCGTCCCTGCGCCTGTCGCTATCACGATCAAAAGTGCCACGGAGATATTCGCCGTCGCCGAGTGCTGAGCCCGAGCGGCTGTTGTTTCGATCGTCTTCGCGCAAGCGGTCTCGGTCGCTGGATGCAGACGAATAACGGTTGTACGGATCATTGCGACGATCCCTCTGGCGACTCTGGTCGAGATCGCGCTCGCGTTGACGGCTGTCCTTGGCTTCGATGCGCTTCTCGAGCTGTGGCAGACGCTCGTGCATGAGGTGCATGAGTTCACGCTCCGCCTTGCGACGCAGGTCGGCAGAATCGCGACCACCACGTCGGTTATAGTACTCGATATCGTCCTGGACACGTCGGATGCGGTAGCGGAGGTCGTCCATCTCGCGCTCGAGCTCGCGATCCTCGTCATCGTCGGCGCCCTGTTTGTCAAGCATCTTTTGCGTGTTTTCGAGCTGACGCTTCATTTCGCTAAGATCGTCGGTAGCACTCTGTCCTTCGTAGCGGACGGCCTTGCGGTCGAGGTGACGACTGCTGCTTTTGTAGCTCGTAGTTTCGGTATCGTCGTGTTTGTAAGCGGTAGCGTCCTTCTTGGGAGCGACTGGGTTCTCGTGAAAAGAGCGGCTTTTTGCATACGAGGCGCCGCTGTTGGAGCCGGCTTCGGGGATGTTGAGGCCGGTGCTGTGGCGTACGTTGGTGTCCTTTTTGAGCAAGTCTTTGAGGAAATCGACCGAGTCGTTGAGGTCCTGTGCCGAGGGAGGGATGAGCTCGCGGGGCAGCGTCTCGGGGACGTCGTTGCCGTTGAGTGCGCGATAGATCAGACCCATGGCCACGTGGAATTCATTGATGTTGAGCTTGCCGCGGTTGGCCGTGTCTGAAAGATGCCAGATTTGCATGAGCTTTTCCGTCTCGAGACCACTCTGTCCGAAGACTTCGCGCGCCACCTCGCCATTGATAAAGCCGGTACCTTGTGCGTCCCAGGCGCGGAAGATCGCGTCGTAGCTCTTGCGCTCTTCCTTGGTGAGTGCCCATGGAATACGAGGCTCTTTGGAGCCTTGCTGCTGCTGGCTGAGGTTCTGGATCTGCGACTGGAAGTTGGAAGGCTGCATACTGGCTTGGCTGAAGTTCATGTTGCCTGCCACGGGAGCTCCGGAGAAGGGTTGAGAGGCCGGCAAGAACTGTGCGCTCATGAGCTGCATACGAGGATCACGGATGGGCATGCCGGTCATCTGTGGCATGAGACCCGTTTGCTGCATCTGGAGACCACCACCGCCCATGTAGCCAGTTTGTTGAGGCTGCAGACCTACCATGTATCCTGTGGGCTGTGGCTGAAGACCGCCTCCCATGCCCATACCACCCATGCCCATACCAGTGGGAGCAGGGGAGAGGAAGTTCGAGGTAGCTTGCGGGCGCATCTGTTGCATTCCCATCCCTCCGCCCATCATGCCGGTCTGCTGAGGCACAAGCCCTTGGTGCTGCTGCTGTTGGTAAGGCATACCAGTCTGCATAGGCCTTTGGAATTGCGATAAGCCAGGGTAGCCAGTCTGTTGCGGCTGGAGGAATCCGCTTCCAGACTGTTGCTGCTGTTGCTGTTGTGGGTAGCCGGTCATTTGAGGCTGCTGTGGACGGCCCCAGCCCTGTCCCTGCATGTTGTTGTACATGGCGAATTCAGGATGTGACGCAGCGTCTAGACTTGACCGCTACGCTGAGAAAGAAAAGAAGTTGCGGCTCGGGGGAAACAAGGCAAGAGCTGCAAAGCAGGGCCGGGTTGCTTGGCGCCCTTGAGAAACGAAACGAAAACGAGTCGGAAACGGGAGAGGCTGCAAAGCACGCCGAGCTTCTCGAAAAAGAAGGAGAGGAAAGAGATTGCAGAATGCACTGCTAGACAAAGATGATGAAGACGACAAAGAGGATGAATTGGGTGAGAGAAGGAGGCAGAGAGGGAGAAGAATATGAGCGACGATGGCTTCCATCCGAGAAACAGCCAAGGGTCAGCGGCTGGATGAGCTACAAGCCAAGGCTTACAGCGGCACAGCCTGTTGCGATCCACAGCCGAGGAGGCTCAGACCCACACACACCACGCACGCACGCAGACGAGAGTCGCAGTCGGAGTCGCCGTCGCCTGGTCTGTGCTTGCACGCCTCGATTCGAAAGGGCTTGCTCAGCTTGAGCTTGCAAATCGTCGATTGCACACCAGAATAGACTCTCTCTCCCTCTCCCTGATTCCGACTCGGCAGCACAGAGTTCGAGTAGTCATTTGGTCGCGGTTGCGTGGAAATTGAATTTCGGACTTGAACCCGTAGTCAAAACCAAAGTGTGCAAATTCAAAACCGCTCATCAGCGACGTAGCTGTGCAGGCAATGGCATCCCAAGGTTGATCCTATCGTGATCGTGGAAACCAAGCTTCCGATCTGGTACCCGATCAGTCCTCCACTGTTTCCAGAGCTAGCTAGCTACAAGCAGGATCCAGGGTCCGCAACAGCTTGGCTCGACAACACCTGGTGGAGATCACAGCTGCATATTGATTCACTGCCTAGAAGCGTAGCAACTCGTCTTGGAACGCCAAGTAGCATCTTGAACGCTAATCGCTCTCAACCAGAACATAATGCCGTACCTAATTGGCAGGTGAGTCTCGACTTGCCCACATTCTAGCAATCATCTTTCAAAGCGAAACTCACCTTGTCCACCATCACCTTGTTTCTGAACAGGGTCGCCGACCCAGTCCTCGGTCTTGCCACTGGGGTGATGGCCTACTTTCTCTGGGAGAACGATGCGCGCAACTGGCACGAACGTCCAGAAGGTCGCTCGCTTCCGGAACTGGTGCGACGCAGGCTGTCTGACCAACCGCCCCCGACAAACCTTTACGCAGGTCCCGACGCTACCCAGCGATCCCTCTTTCACATCCCCTCCGCATCACACAAGCACACATCGTCTCATTCGACATCAGAACCAGCCAGGACAACATCGGAGATCATCAGAGACGCCAAGCAGCAAGCAAGCGAGAATCAAGGTGAGCGCGGATCCGACCTCCGCGCGCTGAGGACTGCTATCGCCGACGAGTGGAATCAACAGGCCAGCTCGACAAAGCGATCATGATGCGTTGCCCCAGACAGCATTGTTGCGATTCAGAAGTCTCGATTCATTCTCTACTTTCGGCCCAATCGACACAGTGCACAAAGTGAATCAAAAGCGATGCAAGTGAGGGAAATGAGGTGGTAGGAAGCATGCGTGATAATGCAGTAGGAGTACAGTGATGAACGAAGATGAGGTATGATGAGATGTGATGATGCGAATAAAATTAGATAGAAAGGGAAGGCCGCTAACACAGATCAAGTCTGGCACTCCTTAGGCCTGCGCTGCTCGACGCGAGTCGGCCGTCTCAGCACCGGCTTGCCGCCCGTCCTTACTGACGCCCTGGCGTCGACACATGGGGCACGTATTCGAAGACGAGGTCATCCAGCGGTCCACGCACGTCGTATGGAAAGCGTGGCGACAAGCAAGCACGCGACAATCATCGTCGTCTCGCCAGTCTTCGAGGCAGACCAGGCAGCGTTCCGCCATGTTCTCAGTGATCCTGCCCTCGCGCACCTCGATGGCCACTTGCGAACCTTTGATCTTGGGCAGGTCGCTAGCGTCAATCTCGCGCTGCGTCACGGTGCTGGGCTTGTGCTGCATGGCTTGCATCGTGCTCAGCAAGTCCATCAGGATCATGAGATCGCGCCCGGCTGTAGACGGATTCGAGGTGAGCAGCGGGTGGTTCGGCGGGTAGCGGCCACCAGAGACAAAGAGCATGAAGCGAGAAGCAGGATGCTCCTCTCCATCGCCGTTGGCCGTTGCGCCTTCGGGTGATTCGGACGCTGCTGCTGCTGCACCTTCCGACTGGGCTCGTTGACGCGGTCGGGGAGACGTGGGCCCAGCAGATCCTAGCGTGGTCGGTCGCGAGGTTTGCTGGCGTGAACCATTGAACTCTCGCCCTGGTCCCGCTGCTCGCTCGTCCGTCATTTCTTCTCCGAAGCGTTCGGTCACATTGAGGCTGCGCACGCCGACAACGATGCATGGCACCAGCTGCGATGGCGCGACCGGGTCAAAGCGGAAGAGGCGGAAAAAGGAAAGGTTGCCGTTTTGGAAATCACGTTGCCGCCTGGCTTGTGTCTCGACGTCTTCGTCGCCTGACCCAAATTGCGAGTCGCCGTCAATCTGACCTTGGGAAGGGGCAGCTGTTTGTGACTGAGCCTGCGGTGCGGAGGCAGGGCTGTCGCCGTCTAGCGCCTCTGCGCCTGAGGTGGCTTCGGTCTGGGTGGCGTGCTCAAAGTAATTGGTGGTCTGCGCCGTTGGAACGTCGGCTTCGGACGAAGCCGGTTCCTCGGTCGATGGCCGCATGAGCTGCACCGCCGCCATGAGGTCGTTGATCGAATGGTTGAGGAAACTGCCAAAGCTACCAGGAACGCCGTCGGGCAGGATCCCATTGCGCACCTGTCTCAGCGTACCTGACACATCGTTTGGACCAAGAGAGAAGTCGGAGGACGGAGTGGTGGCAGAGTCTGAGCCATTGCGGCCAGTAGAGGCTCTCGCCCATCCATTCCGGCTCGAGTCCGATGATTGCGTCTCTTCCGACTGCGTGTTGCGGCCAGGCAAGAGTCGACTGGGATGCAGAAATGTTCCAATAGTCGATCGGACAAGCCGAGATAGACTGCTTCGAGGCGAGTGCTGCGGCGTGCTGCTGACAGAGGGCCAAGATGCGCTGAGATTGGAAGGGCGCATCGTGTCGCCAGCCACGTTCGTGGACGCAGCCGCCGGCTCTGCCGCCGAGTGCACGCGTGTCAATCTCTGCGCAGCTGCTTCACGCTCTGCTGCGCTCAAGAGATGCGCGATGATCTCTTGTCGCCTGGCTGCTCGATCTTCGGGTGTGCCGCCCGCGTTCCCTGCGCCTACCGCGGCACTCGGGTTCGGTGCCGCGCCTATGTCAGCAGCTGCACTGCTTTCAGCGATCGTGTCGTCGACAGGGTTGCTGGTACGCTCGGCGTTGGCAAGCCCAGAGCTACTAGATGCGCTTTGAACACGACGAGAAAGAGCAGCGAGACGTCCACGGACGCCGTTGCCTAGGCTATGAGAGGCAGGTATGTTGGCTTGCGCTGCGGTCGACTCGGCGCCTGCATTGCGCTGAGATGGCCGACTACTGGTGCCAGTGCGTTGCCAGTCGGCGAGCCAGCGTTCGTTGCGGCTGCTAGGAGATTGATTCATGCGCTCGAATGGCGTGCGAAGGCTGGTTTGGAGTAGAGATGGGTCGACATGCTGAGCTTCGGCCGTGTTGAGCAAGGACGCAGCAGTTGCTGCAGCTGCGATGCCGAGGATGCGACTGAGCATGACGGCCTGCTCTTCTAGTGTCACAGCGCCGCGCAAGTTGTCGCCTTCGAGAGAAGCACCAGGCACGCCGGGGAAGCCGTCGGCAGCAGAGGGTCCGCCGTTGGCAGGAGCTGACGGTGGCGGCGTCGTACTCGATTCGGTCGTGAATGTCGGAGTGCCGTAAATTTGCGACGGCTCTGCGGCTGAGGTGGGGTCGGATGATGCTGTTCGATTGGCAAGCGTCCTGGCGACAAGCGCACCTTGCACAACCATGGAGGTGCCACTGATCATTTCCGGCTGAAGCGGAACACGGAATGCTTGAGGTCGTGCAGGCTGTGGACGCTGTGGCTGTGGCTGAGGCTGTGGCGAAAGCTGTGGAGGCGGCTGCTGTTGTGAGGAAATTGGGGCTGCAGAGGTCGATGTGGCCATGGCGCTGTCTACAGTGGTGGGGGCTGCGACAACGGTGTTGGTTGTGGGCGACGTTGCCACAGTGCCGAGCAAGGCTGCGATGGTAGCAGATGCCAAGGTACTCGCGTGTGCAGAGGAAGAAGCGCCGGTTGGAGGAATTGCTGAGCCCGACGGTGTCGCAGCCGTATCGACGTGCTCGTTGCTAGAGGATGGAAGCGGGGTAGTGGCGGAAGCTGCCGAACTAGGCGCGGAAGCACCAAGAACCTCGAGAATCTGTCGTCGTGCTCTTTCTCGCTCATCGCGCAGCGCATCCAGCTGCGGGGGTGGTGTGGCACCCGCTTCGACAGCAGACGGAGTACCGGCGCGCGATTGAACAGCGGCAAATCTTTGCTGTAGATCTGACAGTCCAGCGTGTGATAGATCAGCCGTGGTAGTGGCGTCCTCTGCGGTATGCGTGTGAGCGTGAGAGGATGGCGCAGCAATATCTGGGGGCTCCGCTACGTCGAGGTCCATGTCAGCGTGTGCCCCCGCTGCTGCTGGCCTATGCAGCTCATTATTAGGTAAGACGGCTGCAGTGCAAGGTGATGGCAGGGAGTCAGACGGAGGCGATGTTCTCCTTCTCTGCGGGAGCGGCTGGCGTTGAGCAGTCGATGCGGCCGAGGCAGAATCGCGACGTCGCTTGCGGTTGTTCGGAGGATTTGTAGCATCGCCGCTGTTGATGGGATCGAGAGAGGGGCTGTCGTTTTCGTTTGAAGTACGATGCAGAGGAGTGCTGGAAGAAGAGGGAGCTTGCTCATCGACGTGCCCCGGGCCAACGTGATGCTGGTGTCGGGATTGCGCGTGACCCATCGTGTTAGCGGTAGCAGCCCAAGAGGCTTCTATCTTCTCGACGACGTGACCAGTGATGAGCGCCGTGACAGCTCTTGCCGGGTGGGGAGCAGGGTTAGCCTCGAGACTCCATATGAGCAGTTTCCCGGTCCAGGGGTAGAAAAAATTGTGTGTGACCAAGGTTATCTAGGGTGCTCTCAGCTGCGAACTGATAATTGAGGTGTCTGCAACGTGCGGTTCGTTTGTGCAGCGTCAGCTCGAGTGCCTCGCCGTACGAAGACGAGTTGCGCCGTCGAAGGTTTTCTATGGGCTCTCGATAAATGTGCCAGATGGATGAGAATGAAGATCGATGGCAACAGTGTGCGGAGATGATCGAGGAGCAGCGCTTTGCTCTCAAAAGTGTTTGTGTCTTGGGGATGAAGGCAATCAGTTGTCGCGGTGACGAAAGTGGTTTGGACTCAGCTCGGGCTTTGATGACACAAGAGAGGGAGAGAGGAAACAGAGAGTCCTCACGCTGGTCAAAAACCGTCAATAATCCAGCTCACACGATTGCAGCCTGATTGACACACACACACACACACATTGACACTCTGTTCGGCCGCAGAAGCGTGTTTCGCCGAGTTGATTTGTTTAGGGTGAACAATGTTAGACCGTTGCTAAAAGCGAAGTGGAGGTGAGGTATTGCAGCGGCCCGTGGGTTGGCACCTACTTTATCGCGGAAAGCGGGCTCTGTAGCCTCTGTAGTAACAAGGGCATTGAGCAGTTGCCGCTGTCTACCATTGCCAGAGCGTGAAGGGCCGAGTGGTTGCACTGCCGCCGCCGTGTATACGAAACAGAGCCGGTGCGCGGATGTTCGGGCGATATTCGGTCTTGTCCGAGATTGTGAGAAGGAAGCTGTGACGCGCTGAAAAGTTGCCGAATTGTTGCGTGGATTCTCTGTGTCTGTCAAATCGAGAAGGTGCTAATCAAGGGTCTCTCTCTGATACGCCACGCACCGTTTGCCAAAAGCGCAGCCGAGCCAGGACGGTCCGAGCAACCTTGATGCGTTTGGCGCTTCTTCTTCAACACTTTCATCATCATTGCCGTGGCTGCCAAATCTTCTGTTCTGTCCTGCGCGGTACTCGAAATCTCCTCCGTAACCTCGACCGCGAGCAATATTGGCGACAGCAAGCCCCTCAAAGGTTTTGCGCGAGGCTGCGACCAATCGTCTCGTCTTCAACGCCTCTGGGCACGGCAACATGTCTTCGACGCCCATCGTTCAGATCCTGGACCAAGATGTACCTGCGCTTGCATCGCCGCTCCCAGAGCCTCAGCAGCCAGCGTCCAACGGCGCACCCGGCATCCGCGTAGCGTCTCACACGGCTCCGACTCGACCGTCCATCGGATTTGGCTCTCTGTCTTCCTCGTCCACCTCGGCATCATCATCCAGTCGCATGAAGCCGAATTTGCTCGGCTCCGATGGTTTTGGAAAGATTGGCGTGCAGCTTTGGGCACAACGCGAAGAGAGTGTAGTGCGCAACCGTCAAGGGAGTGTCCTCAACCGCGGTCTCATCCTCAAGACCGACCACTTTGCCGGCGGTGCCCGCCACGCCCACCTCAATTTGCACCTCCAAGGCGCTCCTAACTTTCGCAAAGCAGATTGTTCGCTCGAGGTCTATGGCGTTGCACAGCCCACCATCACGGGTCTCAAAACGATTCTCTCAGTCCTGAATGCACGTCCCACCAAGGATGCTAGCGCCTCGCAAAGTTTTCAACTGCGTCTGCCTAGCCATGCAGCAGCTGCTTCGACGTCTTCCCCGCGGTCTGCCTCTCCACAAACCTCACCTTCCCTCTCTCAACCGCCGTCTACCTCGGGCGATACCAACGCGCGCAGACCTTCGGCCTCTGAGAAGATCCGCAGATGCGTTTGGGTGTGTACCAGAGAAGAGCCCGTCATCTATGTCGGTGGCAGACCCTTCGTGCTACGAGAAGCTGAACGACCCGTCAGTACCTTGGAGCTCAGCATGCGAGCAGACAACCTCGAGGCCATCGAATCTAGGCTCAAACAGGACATCCTGCGCGAGTCATCCAAGTACGGAGGTCTCGTCATGGTGCACGAGGAGACAGCCGCCGGTCAAATCGAGCCAACCTGGATAGCTGTCGACGATGCTTCCGTACACACTGTCCGCGAAGTGTGGGATCGCGTCAGATCCGAAGGCTGGAGGGTTGACTACCACCGCATCCCTATTGCCGAGGATCAAGCCCTAGAGAACAACTACCTCGATGCTTACACCCAAGTCATCAAAGATCTCGACCCCACCGAAACGAGTCTCGTAGCCAACTGCGGTATTGGCTTCACTCGAACCACCTTTGCCATGGTCGCCGCCGTCATCTTGCGTAGAAAGCAGATGCTCTTGCTCGGTCACGAGGATCCATTTGCCCCTCTCTCCGAGCAGCAAAAGTCTCCTTTGCAGACGCCGGCAAACGGAACGCCTCACTCTGGAGTTGCCCGTTCCCTGCGACAGGCCAACGAGCAGCAGGCGCAGAACCTTTCCCTCCTGCGGCTCATCCGCGTTCTCAATGTTAGCCTCTCGACGCGCGACTCGCAGTCCACCATCGAGATCCTGCTCTCCAACCCAGCATTGCTCGAGTCTTTGCGCAAAGCAAACTCCGGCGACTACGGTGTCATTAGGCAGCTCGCCGGTCTCCTTGACGAAGGTCTCGAGAACAAAGCCATCGTCGACGTGGCTATTGACTGCTGTGCTCACGTCACCAATCTGCGAGAGACCATTCTCTCGTCCAGAATCCGCTACTCGACAGATGCTTTGGACGAAGCGCAAGCGACATTGCACCTGGAAAAAGCGGCCAAGTCGCTCGAAAAGTACTTTTTCCTCGTCGCTTTCGCCAGCTACGTCAATGCGAGTAAGACGGCCACCTTCCAACACCGCTTTGCCAACTGGCTCAAGAATCGTGCCGAGATCTGGCGTGGCATTCAGCTCATCCGATCCAAAGGTCGCCGTCTCTACTTTTTCGACCCTGTTGGCGATTTGCGCATCCTCAGTGGGGGCAAAGCTGGCGAGCTTGTCGCTACTTCTGAAAAGCTGCAAAGCCGCTTCGGCGAGGTTTCCGGGCAGGGTGCCCAGGTGCCAGGCGACGAGTTTGCCGACTATGTCATCCGCAACCGCGCCGGTATCGTCTTGCGTCCATTCACGCTGCTCAAGTGCGATATCTGGCGCAAATTTATCGAACGAAACGCGGGTCTGCCCATCCGTGGCACGGTCAATTTCCGCCGCATTCCGGGCAGCAACATCTTTGCTACCGGTCAGCCCACTGTTGACGGCATTCGCAACGTTGTCATGGCTCTCCAGGAGCACTATGCAAGCAAAAGCGACGCCTCAAGCTACCCTACACGCACCGTCACCTGGATCAATCTTCGAGAGGAGCCTATCGTCTATGTTAACGGCAAGCCATACTGCCTGCGGCAGAAGGGCATGTCGCTCCGCAACATCAAAGCGTACAGCGGCATTAACTGGAATCGCCTGCTGCTACTCGAGGATCGCCTCAAGAATGATGTCGTCAACGAGCTCGAGTCGGGCGAGGGGCGTTTGCTGCTGCACACCGAGACGTCGGATGGAACGGTCATCCCCATTTGGGAAGAAGCCACTCCATCGGATGTGGATACTGTGCAGGACATTATGACCAACATTGGCTCCGACTTCAAGGACAAGGTTCAACTCCGCTTCCGCAGAATTCCCATGACCGCAGAGAAGCCCCCTGACTTTTCCGACATCAGCGAGCTTCTCTCGACAGTGCTTCAAGCCAACGTAGAGCGACAGCCTATTGTGCTCAATTGCCAGCTCGGAAGGGGTCGTAGTACCATGACGGCTGTGCTCATTCTCATGATCGTCAGGTGGCTCCAGCAGGGCCAAAGCAAGCTTTCCGAATCGCAGCTGCAGGAGATCAAACACGATGGGGAAGCTGCTAGAGGACTCGATGACATGGTTCACAATTCGGATGGTCTTCGATTGTCGGACTCGGCTCAGGATAGTGGCTCTGCAACACCGTACGCACGCGCCACATTTAACGCTGAATTGCTCGACGATGCGCTTGGTTCCAAGTCGCCGGACGACAGTCAGCCACCAAAGCGAGCTCCTCTCAGCTACCACGTCATCAACAGTCTGCTGCGTGTCATCCCTCGGGGCTTGGAAGTCAAGAAGATGGTTGACGACTGCATCGATCAGTGCGCTACCGTCACAAATCTTCGCGACGCCATCGAGGAGGCTCGTCTTGCAGCTGAAGACACCGAAGACGAAGCGCTGCGCAAGAAGCGCATCCAAAACGCAATCCATAACCTTCGTCGATACTTCTTGCTCATTGTCTTCCAGTCCTACCTCACACAGACTCGACCCGATCTGCTCGAGGCATCGCCCAGCTTCCGCTCGTTCGTCACTCGCCAGCCTGTGTTTGAAACTATCGCCAAGGAGTTTGACAAGATCGACATTTCCACCATCATGCCGTTGCAAAAGGTGGATGCGAGCGATGGTATGGCTTTGTCGGACGAGGTGCAGGAGGTAGTGTCGCACCGCAGCGGAAGCATCCTCTCTGCGTATACGATGCTCAAATCCGACTTTTTCAGTGGCATTCTCAAGCTCGGCTTGCCGGAGCGAATCGATGGGATGCCCAATTTGCGCGGCGTTCCGTTGCTGTTGACCCCGCCAAATCAGAACGGTGGCTCGAACCAGCCGTCGACGCCAATGACGCCCAAGACGCCGGTCATGATACATGGTCGCGAGACGTGGGGATCAGGGATGCCTACCGTCGATGGTCTGCGTCGCGGACTCACACGGATGGGCGCCGCACCTAACGGCCCGGCCAAAGTGGTCTGGACATCGCTTCGAGAAGAGCCGGTGCTGTACGTCAATGGCCGACCCCACGTATTGCGATTGGCCGATCAGCCCATCACCAACATCGAAGCCACCGGCGTCACCACCGATGTTGTCGAGGGCATGGAGCTGGCGCTCAAGAACGACATGCTCGAAGAAGCTGCCGAGCGCGGAGGACGTGTTCTGCTCCACGACGAGACCGAGATTCGTCAAGGCGAGTTTGAAATTATTCCGGTTTGGGAGACGGTCAAGGAGGGAGATGTGCTTACACCGCGCGAGGTGTACGAATTGGTTCAGCGCGAGGGATACAAGGTAGACTATGCACGGCTTGCCATTACGGACGAACAGGCCCCGGTCCCTGCGGTATTTTCGCAGCTTGAGGAGCGCGTAATTACGGCACTGCAGACTGGATCTGCCTGCGTGTTCAATTGTCAGATGGGCCGAGGACGTACGACCACCGGTATGGTGATTGCATCGCTGGTGTCGACGGTGTGGCACTACGGCGATCAGCTCGTTTCGAGCTACGAGATGTCAGGGTCCATGGTGTTGCCCACCTCCTCATCGACCGACGAGGCCAACACTGGTGCACAGGCTGTGTCCAACGCTGCTGAGGACGAAGGATTCGGACAGCCCAAGGACAACCTCGACAACCGCGAGGATGACTTGCACCTGCAGGGCGAATGGCGCACCATTCTGCAACTGGTTGGTGTGCTGTCGCACGGCAAATTGGCCAAGAAACTCACGGACCGAGCCATCGATCGTATGGAGGCGGTGCAGAATCTGCGCAAAGCGATCTACGACTCGAAACTGCGTGCAGACAATGCGGAACCAGGAACTAAGAAACACAAGCACCTCAGCACCGTCTTTACCAACTATCTGCAGAGATACGGCTACCTCATCACGTTTGCCAACTACCTGCTCGAGAAGAGCGAGGCGGATGGCTTTGTACCGCTGTGGCCTTCGCTAGGGGGAGGTGGACCGGCGATCCCGCTCGAGGACGTGGACGAAACGGCGGTGGTAGGAGCAAGAAAGAGGTCCGAGTCTATGTCGTCGCAAATGTCGAGCAGTACCGCTTTCACTAGTGCGGATGGGCTTGGTGGCCGCAAGTTCCCTTCCTTTTTGGGATGGCTGCAGCCACGACGTGAGATTGGGAGCATCTTGGGCCGCGACAGGCTCGAGTAGCGACAGGGTCTCTCTCCTATGGAATGGCAAAATATTGCAATTTGACACAGATTTACGAAACGGCAACGGCGGCTGGCATTGTAAGCCAACCAGGCAGCTGCCTTTTTCAGCTTTGCATGCGTGGGTGTTAGTGAGTGAGGGCAAGAAGAAAATGGAAGCTGTGATTTCAGAGGCAAAAATGCAGTCGAGACACCTTCTGTATGTGTGTATGTGTGTGTGTGTGGGTGTGTTTAGACACGGCAATTGTTGATGCCGACGATCAAGATATCGCTAGCACCGATTTTTTCGAGTTTATCCATGATGGTGGCTACCTCTGCTTTGAGGACCATGGAGCTGACAGCGTTCCAATCGGCGTCTTCGAGGGGCGAGACGGTGGCGGCTCTTCTTCCGGGGGTGATTTCGAGAGCTTTGGCGAGGTGAATTTTTTGAACATTGTATTGGCAGAGGACGTATTTGGTAGCAGCGATGACGCCACGGATACGGGCGGTGATGAGTTGGATGAGCTTGGTATCGGAGCGAGGGTGGGGGATGCGGGATTTGATGAGAACGGCTTGGGAGATGAGGAGGTCGCTGATGGCGGTGAGGCCGCAGGCGCGCATGGTTTCGCCGCTCTCGACCAAGTCGACAATACCGTCGGCGAGACCGAGGGCACAAGCGGCTTCGACTGAGCCACCAACGTATTCGATCTGCGTGCTCAGCGTTTCATCCTCTTGAAGCTTCCCTGACGCTCGACGTTCGGCGGTGACCTTTGCATCCAGTTTGGCAAAGTACTGTGCTGCCAAGTGATCGAAGCTTGTAGCGACTTTTTTGCCCACCAGATCCTCTACGGTTCGGATCGGTTTGTTGGCATTTGCCGGCAGAGCTGGGTCTGGAATCTGCACCTGCAATGAACACTTTCCGAATCCAAGCTGCAGCTCTTCGCTGATCAAACTGCTTACGCGCTCGCCTGCCTCTGCCACCATATCCTGACCTGTAATGCCTAGATCGACATTACCTTCACCGACAAAGCGCGGAATATCGGCAGCAGGCAAGAAGACCAATGCAATGGGCAGATTCTGCACCAACGCAACGTCGAGTCGGTGCTGTCGCTTAAACTGTACATCAGCACCCGCGAGAATCTCGAGACACTTTTCGTAAAGTCGTCCTTTCTTGGGAATGGCGAACAAAAGTCGCCCGTTGAGATTCTCGGCGCTGAGAAGGTTCGACATGGTGATGCTCCGCTGGGTGGTAGGAGAACAGTACAAGATGAGACGCTGCGCTGCTTGTGATGTTCGAGATGTAGAGCGTGACCCTGGCGTGTAAATGCGTTTTCGTAGGGTAGGTGCGAGAACGACAAGCAACCAATTCTAGATGTCCGTGAAACTCGCTCGAGTCAGCAAGGGATGTCGATCAGCTTGAAAAGCGCTACGTGGGCGCTGCGAAAGAGACGAGGTGCAAAGCGGTCAAGGTGATGGTAGATGATGGACAACCCCCCTTGAACCTGTTCTTTGTCCATGACTCTGCGGTCCGAAGATCCGCAGCGCTGCACCACCACGTCGTTTTTCTCCCCTCTCCTCGGTCCTTGTTCTTGTTCTCAATTGCACACTTTCTTCTGAATCGCGATCCGATCGGGATTTCTGCTTGATACAGTATCTGCAGAATGACCACAGCTCCGAAAAAAAAAAGTTCTCGCTGGGTGCACATCTGATTAATATCGCAAATATCTATTCCGACACCTTTTTCGAGTCACGCTCTTGCACGTGCAGCGCACCCAAGATCGCTCACACTTTGGCTTTCTCTGCATTTCAATAGTTGACGCTCCCACCTTCTCTGCACCAACAAAAAAATACGAAACAAAAATGCTTAGCCGTGTGTCCATGCAAATGTATGGCTCGCTCTGATCGACTGTTGCTCGTGCGTGTGCAGTAGGCGTGTGCAAGTCATCGCAGTGCTAAATGCACGTACAGCTCTTCTATGATGGCGCTTCCGTGAAAGATTGTAGCGCAAACAGCACATGTGTGTCAAGGGGAGCAAAGATTATATGACTTGGCTCTAATGATGGTAGTGATGGCTGTGACCTTGTCCGTGTGCATGGCTGTGGTCGTGCGAGTGGGCGGGATGGCCATGGCTATGATGATGGCCGTGATGATCGTGACTGTGGCTGCCATGATCATGATCATGCCCACACTCACCTCCATGCTCGATGCCATCGTCCTCGTGTCCCTCCCTCTTGACACTTACGGTCAACTCGCCCGCCCTCTGCGTGCCTCTCAGCATCTCACCCGCCATCAATCCCCTCCCTGCCCCGATACTTGGCGCCAGCTTCTCCCATACCCACTTTGTCATCTCAAAGCAGTCATCCTCCGATGCATCTGCCCGCAGAAACACCGTCACTGCAACCACCAACGATGCGCTCTTACTGCCAAATCGCACTCCTCTGCTTCCACTCCCAGCTGGCCCGGAAAGCATGCCAGAGGCGCGGTCTGCTTGCATCAGCGCAGACGTGGGCGGAGTCAGCTGCCATACGTTGGGCGGCGCCACGTACGAGACGAGTGGGTTTTGTTCGACCACTTTGAGCGCGCGCTTGAGCTGCTGCTTGTTCGGCGAGGCGTCGGCGGGCGCGGTTTGCAGCAACACCTTGCCGAGAGCGACAGAGGCTGGATAGGCGACGTAGAACATGGACACGGATTCCAGCCCTGCCAGCACCTTGTCCAGTGCCGCCACTTGGATCGACGGCATGGTGAGACCGGCAAACAGCAGTGCCGAACTGAAAAATAGCACCGTCAGACTAAACGGATTGGCCAACAGCGCCAACAGAGGCGACGCTAGCTCTGATGGACGCATCAGCACCGACCCGCTTCGTCCATGACGTGGTCCTCCGCCACCCGCTGCTCCCCCCGACGCCGCCGTGCTGATCCCACACGCCGCCACCAACCTCGCATGGTTGCCCATCACAATGTTCGACACGACGCAAGCGGCCAGCGAGAGCGCTAGCAGCAGATTGGGCATCACGATACCCAGTGCGTGCTCGGCATGCGCATGCGAGTGATCGTGCCCCGAAGCCGACTCAATCAACCCCTCCACCCCCGCCTGTGCAGCTGCTTCACTGCCACCTTCGAGCAGCGCATGCTCTACCGACTCCTTGAGCACATAGACGCTGGCAAAAAGCAGGTAGATGGTCTGCACAAAGTGAAGCAGCGTCGAAACACGATGCATGCCATACGGACGTTTCATGGTCGCCCCCTCGGCTTGGCCGCTCCTCCGACGAAGGTCGCTAGTGTGCTGTTCCCATTCCAGTGCCCAGTCTGAAATGGCGCTGCTGAGGATGCCCATAGCGTCAAAGACGACGAGGTATCCCAACCCAGTGGCCGAAAGCGAATCCACCTCCTGCCCTGCCATCCACAGCGCTGCTCCTAGGCCAAAGTGCGAGATTCCGAACAAGAGCAGCGGCCGCGAAGCCTGCGGAATGTGTCCTAGCGCCGATACGGTTCGAGCATGCAGCGATCGTCGAACTTGAAGACTGTGACCATGACCATGGCTGTGACCGTGACTATGGCCATGTCCATGCTCGTGTGCATGATGGTCGACACTAGCATCATAGGCCGTAGGGTACGAAGTGTCCGAGTAATGCGACGTCGACGAGGTAGACCTCTCCATTGCATGGCCGTTGTGCGCCATGGGACTCAAGCCAGAGTCGAGCATAGCGACGCTGTGACGATGGTGGTGTCCACGTCTGCTCTTTGTAGGGCTCGGACTGAGATCGCTGCCGAGATGGCCCGGTGTTTCGAGCTGACTGCTACTCGATCTCTGTTGATTCCCAGTGAGGGCTGCAAAGCTCGCCGAACGAGGCGAGAGCGCCGCCGAGTCAGTGCTGACCGTGATCTGGGGGCGGTTACCGCTTCCGCCACGACGATGCACCTGGGAGAAGGTTTCGACGCTCGTCATGTTGGGCGAGTACGACGTGGAGGCAGCCGTGCTATCAGCAGCTTGCTCGAACTGCTCGCGTGCCTTGGCAGCGTCTGCTTCGGCTTCGGCTTCGGTGCCTGGGCGCGGAAAAAAGACGCTGAGGTTGCGACTGTGCACGTGAGAGTGTTTGCGCGAATGCTCACGTCTCTCGGCAAGCGACATGCTGGCGAAATCGACAGGAGCAGGCGCAGACAATAAAGCGCCATTGGTGTGCGAGCTGCTCAGATCGGCTACGCTGTCCAACTCCTCGTACAGAGCCTCATCATCGACGACCTCCCGTGCGGATTTGATGTTGCAAGCAGCAACTTTGTCGTCACTGGGGCCCGAGTGCTCCTCCTGGCTCTCAGGGACGATGCTAGACGCTGGCGCTGGCGCTACTGTCGAGGCCGAAGTCTGATCGGGGGAAGCGCTCATGACGGAGCCGGAGTCGTGCCCCTGCGCTTCTCTGTCTGATGGAGGAGTGGCGATCGATGGTTTGTCTATGTGCTGACTGAGCTGCGGAGGCTCCGGGAGGGAACGAATAGAAGAGCTCGAAGGCTTTTTGGAGGGCGGTTTCAACGTTGAAGGATACGATCCACTGGCGAGCCGGATCGACGGTGATCTGGAGAAAGTCGAGCCCGAGCTGCTGCTGAGACTCCTCTGACGAGGAGGGGTGTCAGTTAGAGTGTTGCAATCCGAGCTGCTGAGAAGCAGGAACGAGTTGCTTTTATGCAAAGCAGGTGCGTCACGGCCCTGCGGTACGTCGAGGCTGCGGTGGAAACTCGCACCAGTAGGTGACAGCTGTGCAGCCGGGGCAGTGGGCGAGGAGGGCCGAGAAGAAGAGGCGGAGGGCGGACGAAGAAAGGCCGATGTAGTCAGATCGCCAAGATGCTCGTACTCCTTGGTGATGGACTTGACAGAACGCTTGTGGGACAGCGTCGAGACGTTTCTCTTGAACAGACTGTCTGTTGACGCCGAGTTATCCAACTGATCTGAGTTCGGGGCACGCCCGTTGGCGGCGGCTACGTTTGCAAGGCGCGAGTCGGACAGGACACGTTCACCAGCAGCGAGTGAAGACGATAGAGAGGATGCTTCGCGGGTGGGTTGCGCCGATGAAGGCATGAGCACGGAGTCAGGGGCCGAGGTGATACAGACAGAGCGCTCCGATCGGTGCTGCTAAAAGATAAATCGATCTCCCTCTCGCGTTTGCCAGCAGGAGCAACTATAGAGATCAAGTCGACCGCGTGAACTTGCTTGCGTAGGGTACCAAGGAGCTGCCGACGAAGCAGAAGCAAGACAAGAGATCCAGGAATGTACGAGCGAACGAGATTGGATGAGTGGGGCGAGATGAGTAGCTGCAGGAGATGCCACGGTAACTGATGAGGTTGGCAGGCTGCGTGACACAAACTTGAGGCACGGCAAATTCAACAACGCAGCAACGGCGTGTGCATGCACCACTGTGTGTGTGTGTGTGTGTGTGGTGTACAAAATGTACCCAATTTCTCAAAGTTGAGGGTCCAAGCGGTCCACTTCGCTGCTAACTTCTTGAAGGAAATGCACCGATTCATTTCTTCTCAGCTCCAGCCATCACTGTGCAACTTTACTGTACAGGGCTCCTCCCCATTTCTTCTTGCGGCGCGTTGCCTCTCTGTGTCATGACGCGCACGTTGTCGTCCCTTTTTGTGTCGGTCTCGTTTCTTATCTGCAGGGATTTTTGTGACTGCATTTCGCGTCTCGATTTTATGGGCAACACGAATATTCTGAAGCGCAGCTAATCCTGGCAGCCACTGGGTTGGGCGTGGACTACTCCCTGGCGTGCTCGACAAGATCGCAAAGCAAAATAGCGCAGCCGAGCAAGGAACAGGACGAAAGCATTTCAATACGGCCACATAGAGTACAAAACAAGACAGACAGTGCACCACAACAGAAGCATTGGGAGAAAGGATAGCAGGACAAGCAGCCAAGACCACGGAGATCAACAGCAGGACGGATCTCGGAATATCACGACCAGAGGCAGCATTGGAGACTTTGGGGCTACTTGCTAGACGAATGCAGGTTCAAGTCTTCCAGCTTGTGTTCGAGCTTCTCAATGAGACCTGGCTCCTTGTCCGACTTGCTCGACGTTGCATCTTTCGAGCTAGCATCTTTGGCTTTGGTAGCAGCACTGCCATCTTCGGTATCGAACCACTCGTTGGCTTCGCCGTCATGCTCGTCCTCGCTTTCGCTGTAAAGCTCGCGCTTAGTGGGAGGCGAGATCTTGCCAGCTTGGTCTGCAAACGCCGACGACGACGAATCCGAGGTGACGCCCGATGTTTGCAGCGACGACTGACTCGCCGTTCGACTCTCACTTGCAAGCTGGGCGAAAGTGCGAAACTTGGTCGAGGCACGTACGGCTGCGATGGCCGACTTCCATCGCTTTCGGTAATTCTCGCGCAATCCGGCCGAGATGTCGTGCACGCCTTGGGTCTCTTCGCTGTGTTCGGTGAGCCATGGATGCGCCATACCTTGGTCAGCGGTGAGACGCTTCTTGGGATCGACGGTCAAACATGCCTTGACAAAGTCCTTTGCTTCCGAGCTGACGTTTTTCCAGTATCGATCGTGGAACTCGACCTTGCCCCGCTGCGTTTCCGCTGCCAACGCCGCGGCATCGTCCGAGCGGAAAGGTGTGTAGCCGCACAGCATCGTGTAGGTGATGACGCCCAGACTCCACATGTCGACCGCTTTGCCGTGCCCCTTTTTGGCGAGGATCTCGGGCGCAGCATATCCAAAGCTTCCGCACACCGACGTCAGCACTTCGTCGTCATCCTTCATATGCGCTGCGATGCCAAAGTCGACCAGCACCACATTCGCATCTTCGGCTTTGGTTCGATAGAGAATGTTCTCAGGCTTGATGTCGCGATGAACAATGTTGTGGTGGTGAAGGTACTGAATCGCCGAAAGCACCGCTCGGATGGTGCGACACGCGTCCAGCTCTGTAAAACGTCCACGTTCCAAGATGCGCTCGAACAACTCGCCCCCCGTCGCCTCTTCAAACACGAGGTAGTACTGTTGGATGCAATGCAAGCACAAGAGGCATGGATCAGCATTGCGCGAAAGACGGATACAAAACCAGAGATTGCGACCAGCAAGCGCTTACCTTATCTTTGCTCTCGAACCAGTCGAGAAACTTGACAACGTGCGGCTGATCAAGACCCTTGAGCACGTTCATCTCATCCTTGACAATCTCATCGTGCCCACGCAAGATGCGCTTGCTGATCACCTTGACCGCAACGTTGATGGGTGGATCTGCTGCTTTCCATGTCGCCGATCGAACAATGCCAAACGTGCCTTCGCCGAGTGTCTTTTTAAAGTCGTATTCCTTCTTCTTGCCGTACGACTCTGGCTGCCGCGCCAGCGGGTTGTGAAAGGGCATGGTCGTGTGCACGGGAGCGGCTTGCGCGTAGGTGCCAAGTTCCTCGTGTGCTTCTCAGAAACGAATTCTTTTCGTTGCTCGGTATCGATAGCACAAAGCTGTGCAGATTGAACGTTGGGTCGAGGCAGGAAGCGGTTGGAAGAACAGAGGCGACCTCGAGATGTACTGCTTGGGTTCGAAAGAGACCAACGAGCCTCGACAACTCTGGACCTGCAGCTTCCAAAGAAAGCGTCCGTTCCTTGCGCAGGTGCGCGGTTCATTCGAAATACTGGACAGATAAATAAGATAATCTTATTTTTGTCACATGCACCGGGGGAATCATAAAGTCCGTTGTGACAAGTGCGGTGTGGTGTGTCGGCCAGTTCTCAGCAGTACAATGTACTTACGCACCACAGCGTCATGCTCCCAAGCCTCCGGATTGCCATTACCGAATATTTCACAAAATATTGAATATTTGGCGCATTGGCCAAGTGTCTGTTTGCCATTACCGGGCCTCAGTGCAACAGACAATCCTACTGAAATATCTTAGCCGCCAACCATATGTTCAAGATTCTTCGGTCACTCACGGCTGCTCAGAGTCGATCAATCACCCGGAAGGGACCGTCTGCCATGCCGTTCATTCATTCCATTTAAAACAAGTTCTCATTTGCAAACCACTGCAGACGGCAGTTACACTTTCACCACTTTTCCACCGACGGGCGCAGATCAATCTCGAACGCCCACACGCTGCGAGGTTGGCGCGCCGTGTCAAGGTACACCTGGGCGATGGCGTCGGCATCCATGCGCGACGCGGGAGCATAGTCTTTGCCCAGCATCGAGTCGGTGCGATCCGTGACAATGATGCCGTCGATGATAAAGTGCGACACGTGCACGCCCTTGGGTCCCCACTCTCGCGCCAAGCTCTGTCCGAGCGCACGCAGGCCAAATTTGGCTGACGCAAATGCGGAAAAGTTGGCGCTGCCTTTGATCGAAGCTGTTGCCCCCGTGAGCAGGATGTTGCCTAGAGGAGAGCTGGCATCTTTGGTTTGCGCAAAGGCAGTGCTTGAGGTGATAGCTTTCAGGATGGCTTGCGAAAAGACAAAGCCGCCGTAGCTGTCACCGTACATCAAAAGAAGAACATTCGTGTCAGCTCGCCGATCCCACGTGATTCATGCGAGCTTGCATGTCAAAAGGAATAGCTTACACCTGCGTCTTGAATGCGTCTTCCACCTGACTCGCCTTGGTGTCGAGGAAGCCTGCACGTACAAAGCCTCCGCCCGGGTTGAACACGCCCGTGTGGATGGCCGCACCTTGATGCTCTGCACCTCCCTTGCCGCTTGAAAAGTGTTCCTGAACCTGCGCGATGGTTTGGTGTACCGAAGCTTCGTCCTGTACGTCCACCGAATACGCAACTGCCTTGCCGTGCTGGCCCGACAGACTGTTAATTTGCGATGCTAGCGACTCGAGCCGTTCTTTGGAACGCGACAGGAGTGCCACCGGATGCCCTTGTTCGGCAAACTTGCGAGCCACGCTGAAGCCCAGACCGGGACCCGCTCCGACGACCACGACGATTTGCTTAGCTGTGGTGGAGAGCGACATTCTTGAGGCAGGGAGTCGTGTTCCGATGTCGTTGATGTCGTTGATGTCGAAGACGAAGCAAAATCGTCTGCAGCGTAGTTGCAAGCAGCTCAAAATATATATAGCCGAAGGCCCAGTTGCAGCGCACGTCCCTTGCCTTATTTTCCAGCGATTTTTTTTGGTGTCTGCAGCTCGTAAAGAGCAGCACCCTGCAGAACACAGCGGCAACATCAAAGCTAAAAACCGAACATCACAGAGCAACGCAAGGGCGGAAGTCTCTGAAGTGACGTGATCGCGCTACTTCCGGTGAGCCTTTACAACTCTGCTTTGCAATGTGCAGACCGGCTTATTCCCGGATGGATCACACCACATAATGCCGCAATGATTCATCGTCTCATTCGCATCGCGCGCCAGAAACCGAGCTCGCCTAAAGCTGCGTCAAAGTCGAAGGCCACAGATAGGCCCTCGTCGTGTTACGTCGGCCGAAGCAGAAGGGTATATGGGAGTCAGGATTTCGGTGAGACTTTGTTTCCTATCACTGACATGAACACGCTGAAGACGGTGCCTAGCTAGCTCAGCGCAGGTGGATCCACCACCGGCACGCAGAAACGACCATATAGCGACAACACCGAGTACTGCAGACCCTGCGCAACCTCGACCTGGAACGCAGCATACGGCACCTTTTCGCCATCGATGCTGATGAGTCCGCCGTTCTTCAACTTCTTGTCTCCTTCCCTGCGTTTGGGCGTTACGCGGATCGCCTCGACTTTGAGGTAGGTCATCGCCTTCTGATACACGATCTGGCCGTTTTCTGCGAAGCCGGTCTCAGGCACCTTGGCAACTCGGCCTCCTGCGTGCAGGATCATGACCACGTCGATGGTGCCGTCGTTGGGAAGCGCAAACGGAAACTGCATCAGGTCGCGGCTGACAAACGGCAGCTTGCCACCGTACAGACTTGCGATGGGCTCTTGGATGCGCATCCAGCCTGACTCGGTTGTCTGCTGGTCCCCGTGCGAGCTTTGCAGAGCGGCTTCGATCTGACGCGCTGAAGATGGCTTCGACAGCAAGGACTGCGGCCAAGATGGATCGCTCATGTTGAACGGCGGAGGCGTCTTGTCATCTGATGTGAGTGGCTCGGTAACGTCGCCATGCTGCAAGCCGGAGGCTACGGACAATGAACAAGAGCTGCCCTGCCTGTTCTGGGCCAATGTGTCTTCCGGCTGGTCGACGCTGCTGCCATTCTCGTCGACGTTCGGCCGTGAGCTGGCCTGGTAGAAATCGACGACTCGTTGTCGCATCTCTGCTCTGTTCTTGGTACCGCGTGTTCCCAATTTGATGTCGACGTCGACATCGCACTTGGCGTTGCGCAATACTGAAGTTGCATAGCCGATGAGGAAGCGCGTGTCTCCCAGTGCGCGGAGATGCTCGGTGCCCAGATCAAGATCGGCAAGGATGCCTATCGCTTGCGACAGGAACGAGTAGTACTGGACGAAGGGCTTGGACGGAGCGTCGATGAGCCTGGCCACTTCTTCCGAGCCTCTAGCACTTGCGCCGCTGTTGGCGTTGAGAGTTGCATCGCGGATTGCTTTGCCTCCGCGTCTGCCGAGAGTGACGGCAAGCGGACGTCCGGGTACTGGAACTCCCGGAGGGAAAGCCGATGCGGGCTGCGTGACGCTGAGCAGATCGAGCTTCATCGCACGGCCTTTGATGATGTTGAGACATGCCAGCGCCAGACTGAAGCCCTGCTGCGCGCCGAGGAGGTTGATCGACATGGCATTGCCACTTCCAGCGGGGATGGGTGCCAAGGGAAGAGCCAATGCTTTGCTTGCGTCGGGTCGGGATGCAAATCCATTGAGCATCTCGTGCAGCAGACCGTCACCGCTGACCACAGCCACCGCATCGTAATCTTGAACTCGGAGTTCACGCGCAATCTCGAGCCCGTGCATTCGATGCGTTGTTATTGTGACATCGAGCTTGCAACCGGCCGCTTCGAGGATGGGACGAGCACGACTCTCGAAGAGCTGCCGGCCTTTACCAGGGCCACCAGCTGGATTGATGAGCACCTTGACCCTCTTGTGCGGTCTGACATGCTGATACGCTCTGGTCATGACCACTTCAGCCCAGGACTGGGCGCTGGCTTCTACATCGCCCCCGTTCCTGACGGCCACAACACGAGCCTCAATCTTGACCAGGCGTAGGCTGGAGCATGGCCCTTCGAGTTGTTCCCGAAGACGCTCGGATCGTTCTGCTGGCGTGAGCCCATGGTAAGCTTGCTGAGACAGTGATTCCATGCATTTGGGCGGTGCCTTGTCTTTCTTGAAGAAGGAGAATGGGCCGGTTGCCTCGCGTCCTCGTGCCTGTACAGGCGGCGACAAGAGGCGTACGAGGAGCGAACCGCCGTCCGAGTCCGACACGAACGAAGCATTGAGCACCAGCGTGAGGGGCACGCGTACGTAAGCCTTGCTTGCTATCGCCTCCGTCTGACCGTGATGGCCTCGCACTACAAAGAGGAATTCGTGGTCGTAGCCTATGGATGCAAGTTTTCCATCGATCGACACCTCGATCACGGCGGCAGCCTTGGTGTCGGACAAGCCGGCTACCATTTTCTGCCCTGAGATGAGTCTTTCCGGGCGAATTTGTGCTGTTTCTAGGCAATGAAGAGCGTAGCTGCGTCGTCACAAAGGGCAACGCGAGTTGATCCGAAAGCGATGATCGACTTTACTTGATATGCAGCATGAGCACGAACAAGACGGAGCTTGAGGTGCTAAGGGAAAAAGGGTTGTCCGAGATTTCCAAGAGGGTGGGAAGACGTGGTCCGAGCTTTGTTCGCGGATCGTATCAGTCGAGCTGGAAGACCCGATACAGACAAGGAGATTGGATGGGATGAAAGAGATGGTCGAGAGCAACGTGCGAAAGGCAGAGAATGAAGCTTTCTTTTTTTTCTGTTGCTTTTCAGCTCGTGTGGGATCGATCGACTCAGACTCTCAGGGTCCATCTTCAGTTTCTCTTCTCAGCAGCAAAGTCCTTGAGAGAGCTGTAGGCTTGCGCAACGACTCAGAGAGGCTCTCTGGTCTCCGCTGCGGCTTGGGCAAAATCGGATTGACGAAGACGGCATAGTCGACGTTAGGATCGAGTATTCAACAGCACCACCCCGACGCTTACTCTGCTGCCGGAACCAAACGCGTTCCAAGCGCGTATCGCTCTCTCCGAAAAGGAAGAGAATCGCCGGAGATGCCGATGGATCGTCCAGGGTCTTCGGAAAAGGCACACTTACTCACGCTTCCAATATGCGCCGAAAAAGCTGGTCTGAGCGGCATTATGGTTTCGGAAGAAAAGTATGCGCACCGCTGATTACCAAAGCTGTTCGCGAGACTCCTCGTCGCGCTTGTCTCTTGACAATCAACGACGATTGCAGGCGGGATGATCACCCGTCTCTGCGGGTCATCCGACCGAAAGACAGCAACCACAGTCATCTTGGATACGCAGGTAAACATTCGTGTGGCTCAACGCAGCTTGTCCGGACAAGCAAAGAGACATTTTGACAGCCATCAAGCGCTTTCTGAACTTCGTGTAAGCGGCTTTGTCTCGCGAGCGGGCTTGAGTTCGTCTTGGTCCCTTCACGGCCTCACCTTTGGTACTGCAGACAGAAGCTAGCAGAGCTCGGTAAGTCATCGCGGGGTCGGGACGCTCTTGCCGGGTCAACCCTCTGCCCTCGATGTGTCCGCCTGCATCTGCTCCTGCTCCTGCATCGGAAGAGTCGCAAGCCTCCGAGTTTCTGCAGAGAAACCTTCGCTTCGCATCTAGAGATCATCGACCACACGTTACACTCACGTTTGCACAATCGCAAGACGGCAAGATCGCCGGAGCTGGAAAGACGCAATTGGCACTCAGCGGGGCTGAAAGTATGCTCTTGACACACGAGCTTCGCACACTGCACGACGGTATCATGGTAGGCATCGGCACGGTGCTTAACGACAATCCGCAGCTCAACGCCCGTTTGCTAGCATGCCCGCCTGCTGTGTCGGAGCTGCCGAGACCCATTGTGCTCGATTCAAAACTGCGCATGCCCCTCGACTGCAAGTTGATTCGAAACTACGCTGCCGGAGTGGGACGCCAACCTTTGACGCTGGCATCGGGGACCGCTAGCTCGGAAAGACGAGCTCAACTCGAGAAGGCTGGTGTTGAGGTAATTCAGCTTCCCAACGATCGCTCGGCAGATCTGCTCGATTGGAGTACGCTTCTCCAGCACATTCAGCAGGCGGGCGTGCAGCGACTCATGGTCGAAGGCGGTGCTGCGGTGATCGATAGCCTCATGCAGCAGTCGCAGCACATCGACGCTCTGCTCGTCACTATTTCTCCCCTTACGGTTGGTCCCGACGGCTTCGGTTTCTCCTCCAAGCTACCGGACGTCACAGATACAGACTCCGATTCTGGATGGAGCGTTCCGTCCCGGGCCAAATTCGGAAAGGACGACATTGTCGTCTGGCACAGGCGCTGATGCATTCGTATAGGCTAATCATCTTCCAGCCTCTCCCACTATGGTACGCACAATCGCCAGCTGCATGCAGAAGAGAAGAACAATGTAATCTTGCTCGAAACATGGTCTGCAGGAGTAAGAATGGAGCATGGCCCATTCTTGCTGTGTGAGGTAGAATGATGACCACAAAGGGCTCAAGGACGGTCTCGACACACAGCCACCTTGCCGGCGGAAGCACCAAGGCCTTTCATGCAAAGGACGACCGGCTGCATACCGCACCGGTATTCGGGCTATGCCTCATTGTATGCTTTGTCTCTCTCTGCATGCATATCAGCACTTGCCTCACATGCTCCAAGAATCTGGTTTGCTGTCGTGTCGTGGACGCAAGGCGAAGTGATGTTTCATGGTCTCATTGTGCATGCAGTGCATACATTGTGATTCCTCGATACCACTGGTACGTCTCTGCTGCTGTCAGCATAAACGGAATTTGCACATGCTGTTGCATCGCATACAATAGGACAAGCAAGCAGCGTTGAGGTTGCCGGTCACCGACCACGACGCCTGCACAGAAAGTCTGGTAGGAACTGTACAGGCTTCCTCCTGAGGTTCCGCACATTGAGCCCATGTGCACTTTGCTGCCTTGCCAACTCGATGGTTGCTACTGCGACGAAGCTGACAAGGCAGCGCTTTCGTCGCCATTGTGTGATCTTTGATGCTGATGTCGACGCGGCTCTTGTTGCTTTCTCTCGCCATTGTCAACGCGCCACTTGTTGCTTTCAGATACACCCGGTCGAGTCGTTTCAAAGTCGGGCTGCAACCTTTTCGGACAGCGAACAATGGTGCCTTGGAATTTGTTGCGAATCGTCAAAACCGTATTCGGATGAGCGCGCTAGCCGCCAGACCGACCGACCTTGATGCTCATTGGTCGCAGAGCAGCCACACTTTGTTGTTGAGCCTCGTTGGTGGGATGGGTCGTGGACTGTAGGCCTTGTCGTTGACCCTGAATCCAATTCGAAAGCTGATATTAGATTCATCACGTTCAACATCATGAAAAGAGCTCGGGCAAAAAGAGAAAGTGGGCGTGAAAGGCTTTCGAAATCTGATCGCAGCTGAGTCGAAACCTGGACAACATCTGGACGTTGATGATCATTCAAGCTGGCCCAAATCCGCAAACGAGTTTGAGAGCATGGTTGAGAATGCTGGGCACAAGGCGTCTCGAGGTTTAGGCGCAACCGTATTGGTTGCCGCTTAGGAGATTCGCACGTTACTTGCCACACACACGACATCAAGGTCACCACCGGATAGCGTGCGATTCTTGAGAACAGATTAGTGCGCCCGAGCCGCTACTGTACTGCCTCAAGGAGCTGCGAAAAAGGCTCCGAGAGTGATTGAGATTTTCCTGAGGTGAGTTGACGTCTGGCAACTAGTGTTTTGGCATCCACGCGCATCGGGTTCGGGGTCTCGTTTGCGCGAATGGAGTTTGTGACTCCGTGGGTCCACCCAGGCTTTTCGAGCGGAGGAGGAATTTTCGGAAAAAAAGAGCCCATGTGCCTGGATTTCAGCTGCCTTCTTTGTTCGCTTCTTTTACCTCGTGATGTTTGTCTGTCAATGTTGGTGCACGGCTAGGGTAGAGCTTGAATACGGCACACGGCACTGCATGAAGCCGCTGCCAGAGGGCTTCAGCAGCCAGAAGAGGCGTGCGGCTGAGGGTATGCTGTGAAAAGCGGACTCTGCTTTGAGAATTCGTCCATGCGCGTGTGGCGTCGGCATAAGTGCAACAAGGTATAGCTGCATACACTGTTTAGGTCAGATGGCCTCCGAGCCCCCTACTGGACTGGCGCGAGGGGAAAGAATCGTGCGCAACGCCGCATCTCCGCCCGTTTCTGCGTTAGCCGAGAGGCAATCGTTAAGGCGGAGCTCAATCGCATCTCAAGGACGTCTCTCTTCCGATAACATCATTTCTGAATCTAATGCGCCTCTTCAGCCACTCCCGGTCCTCGGCGTAGAAAATACACCGAAGAGGTTCGTCGATAACAGCGAGATGGCGCTTGACATTGTGCCGCGCTCGCAGGATCTCATTGCCAGCCAGGCATCATTGAAGCTGCGCCGACTGAAACGAGTTGTGGCTATCCGACCTTGGCTGATTGCCAACAGTGGTTGTCCGCCTCGCCCAGTACAAGCTTCTCTGCGAGGGCGGCAAGCAAGCGCCCCTTTATTTGTAGGTATGAGATGGTGCGGCTATCAATGGCGATCAGTCAGTCATCTGCAGTGGCATCCGAATCGCTGGAACTAACACTAGGAGCTTCAGCCACACGGCGGCGTAATGGGTGTGTGTTTCTGGAATGAAAATATACGGAAATGGAATCAACGTGCTGTTCAGCATTCGGCATCGGAGAACAAATCCAAAGAAATTCAACGCTTGGTTTCCTTTTCGACTTCATCAACTTGATTGAACGCAGATTGGCAGGGGTTTTTTTTGTTCAATTTTGTTTTGCTTTGTTATATGTGCTCGTTTCTGGGTGCAGTCGCCCCGCGAGGCCAGCGGAAGACGGGAGTCGCCACCACGTAGCCATCATTCTTCTTGTCCGCGGCGGGTGGTCGGACCGGACCAGAATTTTTGGCAATGAGCATCTCGTCTAGATAGGAGACCCTTGTTCTGTTGGATACCCCTACACGCATCCTACTGTCTCGATCAACCTTGTCAGTCGAGACGGTTAATGAGAAGTCATTTCCGTTGCAGACACCTCTCTGCTAGATACCACGTCTCCGATAAGGGGAGTCTTTTGATAGGATTGCTTTGAAGAGATCTGCCACTGCGCAATTTCGCCCGCTATGATTCGTCTTGCAACTAATTCCGCGGATCATGCACGGTGTCGAGCTGGTAGCGACCTCGAAAACCAGCATGTACCCGCAGTCTGCAGCTCTGAGGGAGTGTCGAGTCAATCCTAAGAGATGGATCGCCTAACGAAATTTTTCGAATTTCTTCCGTTTGTTACCCATGTAGATGGTGCATTCATGCGCTGCACGATACCGAGCTGAAAGCTACCGTCGTCATTGTCAATGCAATAACAACAAGCATGAACAAGCATGGCACATCGATGCGGAAATCCGAACAACACGGAGAGGACAAAGGGGGGTCCAAAAGAACCAGTGAGAGACCAAGGATTGGAAGCCCGTAAGCGAGGCTTTGCGACCGCACTTTTGACTCTTAGGTGGAGAGGTCTGAGGTGTTTTGATTCGCCATGTACCCGTGCCAAGTTATGCTGAGCCCCATCTGCACCTGCAGACCGGCAAACGAGACCAAAAAAGAGAGCTCGCCTGCCATCAATAGGCTGTCTGTGTTCGAAGTGTCGTCCATGCCGGATTCGTCGCTGCACGCGCGACTCAGTGAGGACCGCCTCGAAACGACTGTCTGCTTCCGTCGGACGGTTGAACGTCAGCCACATATCCGTTGACAAGAGGCTCTAGTACTTGAACTGCCACTTTCTTTGACTTTCAATGAAGCCAACGAGTCACAAGTGCTGCTCGTTTGTGATCAGGCGCTCGAACATTGTTCCGTGGTTCAGAACTCCAAGCGAATCTGTAGTGCATGCTAACGGGCTCTTCAATGCCGCTACAATAGCAAGGTAGTGCATGTTGTGTTTACGAGAAGCTCGCATGCATCAAGAAGGGAAAAGGGGCTCGTACGCTGGAACCTGAATCTCAACGGCCGTGCAAACAAGTCGCTAATTCACGTATTCAAGGCGGCTGCTGAACGAATGCGCGAGGCTCCTGGTCGGAACGTGAGGTGCTGATTTCTTCATCGCTCGGCTAAAGCTTTCGAAAGCACGTTTATTTGCGCAAGACATGGTTCACATGATAAGAGAGAGCCTCGGGCCAGGACTCGTCTGGGGTGGCTGATCTGTGCTCAGGAGCAAGCGATTGTATTGTAGCAAGAGGATCGGACTCAAATCGCAGCGTTCCAGACAAAGCCGGCTACTAGTCAAGCCGCAGCCGGTGAGTCCAAGCACCGGTCACTTTCGAGCCAACTCGAAGTGTAGGTCCAGTGTGGACGGGCTTCGCATTGTTGCGTGGATGTAAGCAAGCTGCAGGTGGTGCAGCGGAAGAGCGAACAGCTAGCTTCGAATTTGGCTGCAGGGAGGTCTCTTTGCCTCGCGACCACGAGGAGGCAGATCTTCAATCAATTGCGATCTGGATAAACAGTAGCTTAAATAAATATATATAAATATCGACTGGCGAGGCAGCCCGAAATCAAGACGGTGCTAGATTTTTTGAGCACATTCGATGGTGCTGATTACTCTGTCTCGTGCCCTAATCCATTTGATGAACACTGCATGCTGCCTTTGAAGTAAGGCGAAGTTCAAGGGATAGAGGCATGGTTCTCGCGACAGATGCTCGAGGAGCATTGACCCAGAGGCACTCGCACCGTCCACAAGGTCATCCATCCAAATCTTGGCGGCTCCTCAGCTTGACTCTCGGCATAAACACCAGCTCAAGACCCGAATATAGAGACACTTTTTTTAACAAGTTGACCGATGTCAAAACCATATCCTTGGCACGCTACCTCATTGCCGATCCTTTCGAACTAAGCCAGGACAAGGAAGCATCCATTTTGCGTTTGCAGCAATAAAGACATGCTTTCGACTGGCCAAGGAAAATAGATGCTCCCAAACGAGCTCGTGTATGGGGTCTCGACTGCGTGGAAATGCTACGCAAGGGTGTCAAGGCTGCTGAGCAACCCGTCTTCAGTCTGGTGCTGAGATTTGATTTCGAACCATTGGGCGATTGGTCTTGCGCAGCCTTTGCTCGCTCTGGCCGTCGATCAGCTCTCAGACATTGATGCAGATCAAAGCGTTGTGCTTCCAACTACCTGGATTGCCGTTGACTTCGCGCCACTTTGCTTGTCTTTTCTGTCGCGATACTTGCTCACGGTACGGGAGCGCCATTTTTGCCCGAAAGAGGCAGCGGCGAATTAGCGCAGCTGGAACATGGGCGCTTTCAAAACAAGGAGAGTCAAGCGTGTGCGTATAGGAATGATTGACATCAAAGCTTCTCTGACACCGGTCTAGGCAGTTGGCCTTTCTCTCCAGACTCGTCCATCGCTTCAATGCGTGATCACTTTTCAGAGCTGTCTGACTGGACGATACAAGGACACACCCGGGAGTTTGCAGCTCTGGCAAAACCGTGGCAGCAGAGTCGAAATCGAGCGAATGTCAGCCAACCACTAGCAGACAAGGCAGAGCGAGATGACATAGACATGTATGCCTTGGTAGTAGATGTCTCACTGCGATGCGGCCTTGGTGGGGCAGGAATTCAATTACGAGACAAGACCGACGGCACTGCTGAGCACCGTACGCGACAGCACAGAGCAGCACAGCACGGCACAGCAGAGCGACGCGACCGGAGCGATTTCGGCTCCTGACCCACGACCGTCGCCGAAATTTTGCTGCGTCGATGGTCGTGGCATACAATGAGCTAAGACCAAAATTGGTCGTCAGTTCGAAAATCTCAGCATGCCCTGCCTCGGTCTCAGCCATGTCGACCCATTCATCTTCCCCAACGTCTCAAAAGGGTCCTTTCCGAGAGTGGTGTGTCACCCGGCCATCGCTCGTCCCTTTCTTGTTTTGAGCTCCAACGTGGATTTCATCGACCATCCAAGTTCTGCCTGCCTTGTCTCCGCTCGTTTTCTGGGTCCGCTCGAGCGGCTGAACCAAATCCAGCATAACCTCTGCCTGGGTTCCATGCGGTACCTTTTCCCGATCCCCACGGCAACGCTCCTACAAGGATGGTCTGCGCCGCTGCACCTCTCTCTAGCCTCTAACCTCTAGCTTCCAGCATCTCGGCAATGGCCTGGTTCCATGCCGCTCCTCCTGCTGAGCTTCAGCTGCGTGCTTTGCGCTGTATTGGCTTCGCATGTGTAGCGAGACCAACGATTCCAAGCAATGAGTTCCACGGCCTGGGCCATCGCGACGTCGAACACAACAGATGCTGATTGCGATTGCCGTCTCGCCGAAAAATTGGACCTGACGAGAGCATTTTGAAATCAGAAAGCGATGAGGGCAACCGGACGAGGCGACGTCACACGAGTTCGAGCATGGTTCCCGGCCGTCCTGAGGCAAGCGAGTCTACCAAGGCGCCAAGCCGGTGGGCCCAATCTGCTACAGTTCTTTCGAGGCCATCCTATTGTGTGGAACGTTGATGTCCATTGACCCTGAAAATTTCGATCATTGTGTCCGACATTGTTCTCAACATCTGCGAGTCCAATCCAATCCGGCAAGCTACATATTTCTTTTGTTCCTTCCAAACCACCAGTGGTAGATTTGACCTCGCCTTCCACCCCCCTCCGCCTCGTCATCTGCCACAACCTCATCGGCATCTTCGTTTTGTGTATCGCAGTCCCCTTTCTTTTTTTGTTCCCAAAGCAAGAAGTTAGTTGAGTCGTGATCACGTTGGCAAGCGCAGTCGTTCTTATGGTCCTGTAGGCGTCTCGCCGGTCTTCTATAGCACTGTTCTTGTAGATGATTTCAAAGCCTTCTGTGGTGCTTTGGCTTGTCCTGCGCTTGGATCCCTTCGAACGGCCCTCGGTCTTGTTTGATTCACACGCGACATCGCATGGACCTTTGCCCCCTGGTCTAACTCGAGCTACCTGTTCTTCAAGACCAGCCCTTTCTATCCTGTTGCATCCTCCCCATTCTGGTCTGCTTCGGTCCGGCTTCTGTTCATTCTCAAAACGCACCTCTTTGGCGTCTAGGAGTCCGAAGCAGAGCTTGGGCTTACAGAGGCTCTTTGTCCCTGTCGCGTTGGCACTTGCGCTAACGAATTGTCATTCACAGGCCACAGTCCGGTCGGGCTTTGGTGAGGTGCATGCGTGACTTGCATACAACTCCAACAAAACAGTGTCACCGATCTGTCCTTACGATTACATCCATCGCTTGGTCTTGTACAAAAAGAACAAAGCACTAGATCTTACCGCCCCATCGCCATAAGGACCTATCACGATCCTGGCGACGGCTTTCGCTTGGCCGGACGCACTATCATTCACGTTGTCCATAGATCTTTTTTACCGACTTGTTCGCCCACTCTGTACCGCACAGACGTCTCGGATTCTCATCGCCATCCACGTCCGGCGCAGAGCCTACAGCCTTTGTCAACACCAATCAGCATTCTACCAACACCACAGTATCGTCTCCAACGCCCTTGATCGGGATCTTTCGACTTGGTCGACGCCGCTGCTCGCCTTCATCATAATTTCGCGAAGCTGGTGGCAGTCAATTCGCTAGAAACTGCTTCTGATCGCGCACTTCATTCCCTGCGTCCACAAGACAAAAGGCCTTGCTGATATGGAAGTCATTTCGAGACCTTTCCCGTAAGTTGCACCCCCCTCCTTTTGGCCCCCACCTTTGCATCCATTCTCGTCCCATTGTGGGTGTAGCTTCATAGCGGTCTTCATGTATCGCTCTTTAGAGCACCTGCTCTCCCGACAATTCGGTCGGTGGGCGTATCGACACGAGGAGCAGCTCGAATGTCTTGGCTATGTTGTAAGGCAGGGCTGCAGGGCTTCGGTAGATTCGCTTGCTTCCGTGGTATATCGGATCGTGATTCAGCCGTGATCTGCTGCACCGTAGCTGCCATGCACCATTCTGGCACGACTGTATCTGCCGGCTCACCCCAAACGCTTCTACCTCCGCGCAAAAACATCAGCGAGATCCTAACCACACTTGTTTTCCATGTTCCTGCCTTCTCGCCATCGCTGCTCCTCTCCTTTCTTCTCTTCGACACCTTGTGCTTTGTCGACTGAATGCATCCGCTGAAGAAGCAATTCCAGGCCTCAGCAAGCATCTCGCTCCGACAGGAGCGTCCTTGAATCCGTAAGTACCTCATCGGCGAGACTGGCCTGCGCACCGCACGACACTGTGCGTCTCTTGTCATGCTACTGCATCTGAGATGAAGCTGTGCGCCACCTGTGCATGGCTTCCGTGTACATCAAGAGGGTCGCTGCACAGTGTCGACATCGCTTGTGTAGAGCTCTTGCGGGTATCATCCGCTTTATTAAGGGTCGGCAAAACTCCTCTCGAGAACAGTGCAGGTCATCCCGGTTTCAAACCGGAGTTGGACTCGAGCAAAAGTATCGCCAACATGGAAGTAACGCCAATATGGTCATTTCGCTGACAAGGCTTTTCGCACTTTTTTTGTCCTTTCGCATATACTTCCGTGCATGGATTCGCTGGAACATCTGTGACGATTGTTGTTTACCACCGTTGACTTTGGCAGATCTCACGAGGCGCGACCGCATTGCCCAAGATCATGGCGCAATCAGGCTATGGAACTGGCCCTGGTCCTTCCCGCTCCAGCCAATGGGATGACAAAGCTGGAATGCAAAGTCGTCCAGACATCGAGGGTGCAGCACCTCCAGCTTCGCACCCCGGTGCTTTCGGGCAATCGACTTCGTTTGTCGACGGCTCGTCACTCTTCCAGCCCTCCACTTCATCCTATGATCACATGAGTGGTCTAGTTCGAGCAGAAAACTCAACACATCCACTGCTCAACATACATGGCCAGCAGCAGGAGGACGCGCAGTCGCTCGCTCAGTACAACCACCCGTTCCCGCATCATTCGACAGCTCACAGCCAGTATTCACAACCAGCGGCACAAGCTGGCCATTCTCCCTCACAGACGTTTCAGCATGGGCATAGTCAGCACTACTACCAGCAGCAACACAGTCACCAGCATCATTTGCAACATGCTGCCGACCAGCCACTTGGGATGCAGCTGAGCGGCGATCTGATGGGCTCTCATGCACTTGGTGTAAACCACGCTCCCAGCTCGTATGCTTTGCACCACCATGCCGACCATAGGCAGAGCCCGTTGGAGGGATTGCGCAAAGCTCAAGAGCGGTCCGAGCCAGTAGAACCTCACACACCGCGCCCGCCCAATGCTTGGATCTTGTATCGTTCTCAGAAGTTCCGCGAGATTCAGAAGAGCCGCGAGTCGCAAATGCGGGCCGGCTCCACCGACAAGCCCAAATCGCAGGCCGAGATTTCGCGCATCATTTCTCAGCTGTGGCAGAACGAGACCTCGGCGGTCAAGCAGAAGTACGAAGCAATGGCGGACGAGAAAAAGCTCGCGCATCAGAAAATGTACCCCAGCTACCGATATCGACCCAAGAAGAAGAGCAAGCCGAAGCAGAGCGGCAATGGTCAAGGAAGCGAACAGAGCCAGACAATGGGTGGCAGAGCTGTCCAGAAGCCAGGCTATGCCTCCTACACCAGTGGCAGCCAAGACTACGATGCCTCTGAGGGAAGTTCTTCCACTGGACACTCGACCGATCGGAAAGGGGGCAACGGCATCTCGCGCACGGGAGGCAATCACGGCGGGGGTGCTGATGCTCATGATCTGGCGGGCCACGAGCTCATGTCGCGTAAATCCAACTATGCTGATCGTAGGGATCGGAGCGATCTGCAGCCGTCGGGCAACTATGGACGACCTATTCCCGGCGGTCTTGCATTTAACGACGGCCATTCGTTCCAGTACAACAGCACCCGCATGCATCCCTACGGAGACCGTCCATCCTCTCTGCTGCGTCAGGAGAGCCCTCGAGCATCAGAAATGTTTGGCGATCCACCGCCTTCGTCGGGCGCATATGCGAACAGCCATTGGGCAGAGTCGGACACGCTCACCGGCCCATTGAGTTCGAACCACTTTGACGGAGCTCGAAGCACTTCTACCGGCTACTCGATCTTGGGCAACGCGCGGTTGGCTCCGTCTTCGCTGACCAACTCCAGCGCCATGGGTGGCGCTTCATTGTTAGCGCTTTCGCCATCTCAGCAGCAACTGCAACGTCAATCGGTGCCTTCTCAGCACCTCCAGCATCCCATGGAATATCTCGACAACGGCATGAACTTGAATGGATTGCCAGGAGCCGGCAGCAACTTTCGTCCGAGCCCGGCTACCCACCATGCTACACGATTCGGAGCTTCCTTTGGTGAAACAAGGTCAGAATTGGCAAGCGGTCTGGCGGTTGCCGGAGCCAACGAGAGCGGTTCCGAGCCTCTGGACCCTCATAGACGCATGGCGTTGCAGTAGAGGGTCTTCATCTCTCTTTAGGCAGCCAAATCTCATCAAACCCGAGCGATTGAGATACGAACCAGCCGTCCGTCCCACATTCACAGCGCTCGCTCAGGCGAATACACGACGACGCTTTTGCACAGCTAGAATACCAGATCGATCAATACAGTAGTCCACTCGCCCTGTGCACTTTCGCGCTACCGGTGTTGCCAGAACGATGGCGTTGTGCGTCTCTGTGAGGGGAGGCAATCTGCCTGAGATGCGCATTGACGTGTAATACGGGAAAAAGGGAAACAGTGTGCAGCAGCGACACAATTTGGGCTGAGAGCGAAATGAGGATGCGGGATGGTTGGCGTGGCGTAGCGTAGCGACACGGTGACCGATCCCCATTTGGGCCTTGAAAACCTTGGCTTTGCGTGGCGACGCTCCCCGCAAACCCCCAAACCCGGGCGGGCAAGTGAGCTGTCAACGACTGGGTGTTGGTTTTGCCGGTTTCCCTCGTTCTCTCTCGATCTTGTGCAGAAGACCGGTGAGCATCTTGGCGCCACTATCCACCAATAGCCGAAATGGCCGAATTCCTCGAAAAACAAATTCGTCGGCGTGGCAAAAATAAGAGTGAGACGAATGTGTTAGACCGTGTATAGCCTTGCTCGAAGGAATATTGGTGAGATGCGTTTTTGCTCCACTTTTGGCGTTCTGAGCGGTCGTGCGCGCGGACCCTTTGATGATCGATCTTGTTGCGCTTCCACCAACAATCCTTGACTCTTGCGACCGCTTCCGTACACGAACGATCGGCTTGGCTTCGAGCACGGCACCCCCATTCGAGGCGATATTCAACACGCTCCCATCCAAAGCAAGCACAGGCGCAGTAACAACAGAAGCACAGTCGCCAACATGCTCATCAAAGTAAAGACACTAACCGGCAAGGGTAAGCTAATGCATATCATCACATTGACTTTCAACAAGTCGCCGGCGCTGCAAAAGCGGGAGCTGCCTTCACACGTACTGACCCAGCTTTTCTTTTTTTGCATTTCCTTCACTGTGCCACGTCTTGCCTGGCTTTTGCTTCCAATGCGCTGTGCATTGTGCGGCCGTCCGACCATGCAGAGATCGAGCTGGACATCGAACAGACGGACAAGATCCAACGCATCAAGGAACGCGTCGAAGAAAAAGAGGGCATCCCACCAGCACAACAGCGTCTCATCTTTGGTGGCAAACAGATGTACGTCGATGCTTCCCAGTCCAGCCAGCATATGCTTCACAATACTGATCCTGTCTGCCTCCTCGTCCCGATGGTTCGTACAGGCACGACGAAAAGACGGCCAAGGACTTTGGCGTCGAAGGCGGAAGCGTTTTGCACGTAAGTGACGTATCCTTGCACACGATGACTAGAAGTTGTGGCTTTATTGACACTCTTGTGATTGCTGATCCTCGTTATGTGATACACGCAGCTGGTGCTCGCTCTCCGAGGTGGAAGAGTCTAGATGGTCGCTTATCGTCTTCTTTGTACCATAGCCCCCTGAACATACAGCTTCGATTTTGAACCGACAATTCGCAAAACGCACTAGTGTCCGCGTCTTGGCCGTCGATCCGAGAGGCAGAGGTCAGCTTCGGGCAGCGATTCACACAAATGGACCTGGATCGCAACATCTGAAACCGGAAATCGTGAGCTGCACACTTGACGGACTCAGCGCGGACACACACATTCATGCTGAACCTCGACAGCGTGCAACAAAGGCAATTGATGCATTGACCGTCTCAAACAGCAACTGTAGGGCAGAATGAGACAAGGTGACCATCTTTTGTCGATCACTCTTCAAATGATGCTCTGCCTGTCAGCCAGCGCCACCGCGCCCTGTCCTGCGCCCAACGCCTTCAAGTAATCGATCAGCTGGTCCAACTTAACCACCTCGCCCTGGCCCTGCCCTTCATCGGATCCTTTCCCCTTTTGCTGCTTGACCCTCACCTCTCTCGACTCGGCGTTCCACTCGTTGGGCGCCAGGATGACGGCAAACGGAATCGCCTCCTTGTCGACAACGGCAAACTGCTGGGGCAGCTTGGGCTTGGCTTTGTGCATGAATTCGGCCTTGATCCCGGCGTTCCAGAGCATCTTTGTCACCTGCATGCGTTCCTTGAGCAATCCTTCGCCGCCAATCGACATGACGTAGACGTCGACCTCCTTGGAGCGGATGGCGGAACGGTCGCCTTGCGCTTCTTTTTCCTTGAGACGCTGCATCATGATGGCAAATACGCGTTCGACGCCGATCGAGACGCCGACACAGGGGACGGCGTCGGGTTTTTTCGAGCCGGAAAACATGCCGACCAGGTTATCGTAGCGTCCACCGGCAGCAATGGATCCGACGCCCACCGCCGACTCGTCCACCTCGTCTTCGCCGTCGGCGCCTTTTTTCTTGGGCTTCTTCTTGTCCTTTGGCTGTGCACTTTGAGCGGCGTTGAATCCAGGCGGGGCAGAGGCAGCGGTGATGGCCTCGTAGATGACGCCCGTGTAGTAGTCCAGTCCCCTAGCCAAGCTGAGATCGAAGCTCATGCGATCCGCTACGCCGTACACCTCGAGGTAGTCGAAGAGCAACTCGATGTCCTTGACACCCTGCGAAGCCACTGGGTGGCCCATCATGACGTCGTCCGCCTTCAACTTGGCCAACAGATCCCTGCCACCCTTGAGCTTGACGTACTCGCCAATGCGATCCGCTACGTCTTCGGCCAGACCCTTTTCTGCGCACATCTCGCGCTTGACCTCGGCCCAGGGAGACTTGTCGAGCTTGTCCACGGCCGAGCTGATGGCACGGATCTTGTCGGCGGGGACACCGCAGATGTCAAAGATGCCGTCGAGAATCTTGCGGTGGTTGAGCTTGACGGTGAAGCCTTCGATGCCGAGCGCATCGAGCGCCTCGACGAGCACACAGAGCGCCTCGGAGTCGGGCACCATGGGATCAAAGCTGCCAGCAATGTCGAAATCGCACTGGTAAAACTCGCGGAAGCGGCCCTTGGACATGGCGGGTTGATCGCGGCGATACACCTTGGCAATGTGGTATCGCTTGATGTTGCCGTACTCGCTCTGGTTCATGGCGACAAATCTCGCAAAGGGTACGGTGAGGTCGTAACGAAGCGAGCAGAGTTCTCCGCCCTGATCCTGAAGATCGTAGATGAGTTTCGAGTCTTCACCGTATTTGCCCGAGAGGATCTCTTTGAGCTCGAATACGGGCGTATCGATCGTCACGGCGCCGTGGGCAGTGAAAACGTCTTCAATGGTAGAAAAGATACGCTTGCGCAACGACATGGCGAGTGGTTCCCAATCGCGCGTTCCCTTGGGCGTCTTGAGCGTGAACTTGACTTCTTGCTTTGAAGAAGAGCCTGCTTTAGCAGAGCCCAGGCCCATAGCAGCAAGTTGCGCCTCGAGCTTCTTGAGCTTACCGATCTCGGCTTTGAGCGTAGACTGCTCCGTATTGGCGGCCCGCAGCTGCTGGACTTTGTCGTCCTGCTGTGCCCTTGCAGCCTGGAGCTCGGCGATCTTGGCCTGATCAACATCGGTGACGGAAGACATGGTTGCTGAATGTGTCAAACCAGAGCCAGAACGCCAGCGTTGGGGAAATTGTGTGTTGGAGAAGCAGCGAAGCTGATAGCGTTTGAGTGCTGGAAACGGAGGCGCAAAAGCAAAGGATCGTCGAGTGGTTGGCAGGATGCAGGACCGCAAGAATGACATCAAAAGATGCGTATGCAGCGTCTGAATGCGGCTGAGGAGTGGCTATTCCCAAGTCTTCTAGGATGAAACCGTCAGGGAAGAGATGTGGTGGTAGAAGCGACGGTGACAAAGGCGAGGAAGAAAGGTCAAAGCGAGTCAGAAAGTGCGCCAATGCTCTATTTTTTGTCATTTAAAAGATCCGCCACGTGACAGATACTTTAGAGGCTCTAACATTTAGCTCTACTTCGTGCGCCGAGATCCGAGCATCGGTGCTTCTCCAGCTATTGTCGAGAAAGTGACAGTATCACCCCCGCCAACTTTGACTCTCAACCGCAACCATCTCAAGAGCTGATCGCAACGCTTCTCCGATCACACAGCAATCATGTCGCAGCCACACTTGCAGCCTGATACTGGCATACCGAAAATGTCAGCAGCCTCGCATCAACAATTCCAGCAGTACCTGAGACGTCTTGCTTCCACCTCTTCGTCGCACGGATCATCCCCGAGCTCCAGGTCCTCCACCTCTAATCTCGACGTCCTCGTTCAACGCAGTGCGGATCTCGCTGCTCGTGTTGACGCGCTTCATGCACGAGTATTGAATCGCGGTCTAATCCAAGTCGATGATGGCCGCGATGATAATCCGCAACTCTTTTGGATCACCGTGACGCTGCTCACGAATCTACGCGAGGTAGCTACGAGCTTGCAACGCACAAGCGCGAGCAGTGGCAAGGCGAGAGACGTAGCACTGGCAAGAACGCAGCAGAACATGAGGGTTGTAGAGTCGCTGTTGAGCATACTGAGCGTCTCGAATACCGGTGAAGAGCCGGATCGAGCATTCACTGCCGAAGTCCGTTCCCCTGCAGCACCCACAGCATCAGCGTCAGACGCGACAGAGGGAGAGCGGAACTACGAATACTGGAAGCAACGCACACTCTCAGCCATCGACGCCGACGACAACGACTCTTCCATCAACTCAATCAACGACGACGATGCAGCTTCCGAATCCGAATCCATCCTCACCGACCCCGACCTCCACCTTTCCCCCAACTCGACCAAACTCGCCGGCGTCACAAACGACCCAGACTATTCCGAATACGAACGTGCCATCACCTCATCCTCCTCTTCCAAACCATCTCCCGACACCACCACCACCACCACCACCACAACCTCCTCTTCGGCCAATGCCGCATCCGCCCCAGCCAGCGAAACAATCCTGCAATCCGACCGCGCCACCCACGAAGCGCTCTCGTCCGAACTGCTGCGCATGGCCTCGGTGCTCAAATCCAACTCGCTCGCCTTTGCAGATGCGCTCGAACGCGATCGTCTCCTCCTCGAAAAGGCCGGCTCAAATCTTGGCCAGAATCTCGACCTCATGACGCGCACACGCGGACGTCTGGGCGTCTACTCGAAAAAGGCCAGGAGCATGGGTTGGTTCACCCTCTCAGCCATTGTCGTGGTCATTGTCAGTTGGATGCTCATGTTTCTGCTCATTCGATTGACTTAGAAATTACAATGTGCCAATCCTCACCTTTGTCCCTGCCTGTCTTTCGTCGTGATCGCACCTTCTGCAGCCGAGTCACCGGAAGGATTTCGCCTCTTCGTATGCATCCCTCACCTGCTTGGTCTTGCCTTTTTTAGCTGCAAGTTTGAGGTACTTTTCATCTTCGCTCTCGTCCACCAACAGCGGCGCCAGCTTCTGACGTGAAATCCAGCCAAAACTTGTCTGTTTGCCAAAGAAGCGTACTGCCACCATGCTGTCGTCCTCGGGCTGGGTCCGCACCATTTCACCGGGCAGCTTCGACTTGTCTAGGATGACAAAAGCCGGAAAGTGCGGAAACGTATCCACCTTGGCCCACACTTTAGTGCCTGCGGCAGGTGGATGGGCGGCAAAGTCAAACGCTTCTTTCTTCGGAGACGATCTCGAAGCTGTCCGCGGGCGTTTAGCAGGAGGAGGCGACGCCGACGGATCGGCAGAGGTGGTGCGCGTGCGGCCGCTGCGTCGTGTCACTGATGTCGTCTCGATCGAAACAGTATCAGTGGCGCCTGGCGAAGAATCACTCGGCCCCCTCTCGCGGTTGCGCTTCAGCCTGCTCGACCTCGCTTGCGCTGCGTTCGAACTGGCGTCCTTCTCGCCTTCATCGTCGGTGGTGAGCGGCGAACTTGCTGCCGTATTTGCTTCGTTGCTATCCCTCCTCGCCGACTTCGAACCCACCTCGTTGCGCGCGGCACCTACGTGCTTGCCCTTTACGGTCGAAGAGGAAGCCCCAGATCGGTAGTCGGACGAAAGCACGGTGCGCGATCTGGGACGCTGTTGCGGTGTTGCTAGCACCGACAAGTCAGCGATGCGACCATTTCCAGATGGACCTGGTGACTCGGGCGCCGAAATCTTGCGTGGTCGCTGACCGATCATCTCCGGTCTAGCAGCAGCATTGCGATGGCGTTTGGATCCCTCAGGTAGCACCCAGCCAGTGTTGAACAACAGGAACGAATCGTGGGCACCGACGTCCTCCTTGACTTGCACGCCGTCTCGTGCCTGTGTGGACGTATGCGAAGGCGAACTCTTCATCAGCTCTGCTTCCGGCCTTTCAGCACCCTGACCATTGACGTCTGCAATCGCATGGGCTGTGCTTTGTGTACTTCGACGTCTGCTTCGGGCAGGCGCTGCTGGCGTGTCTCCCGCAGCTGCTCGCTGTATTTCATCTTCGGCCTCGGCCTCAGCTCCGGTCTGGGATCCGACGGCGGTTGACCTTCGCGTGCTTCTTCTTTCAAGTGATTCCTTTGGCTGCGTGTCCGAGGGTTTGCGCTTACGTGGCGCTCGAGCCAATGTCCGCTCGTTTGACTCTGCTGTTGCGGATGACGCCTTGGCGAAACGCTTGCCGCTTGCTGACCCAGTGGGCGACGCTTTCACTGTGGGAGCCGGGGGTGGCGGTGGTACGTAAATCTGGTGAATAAAGTCTTCCATGAGGTTGGTCACCGGCGCGGCTTGTTTTGGGCGTTCTGCAGGCAGTTGAACTGCTTGGTGGTCCACGTGCGCGTCGTCTTCCGCCTTGACCAGCACAGTCGGAGGCATGGGATGTGTGCCATATGCCTGCTGCCTGACGTCCAATTGCTCGTCCTCTTGCATCGAACGATAGTCTCGAAGCAGGGAGATGATGCTTGAGGGAGGCTCGAGCCCCAGGGCGAGCAGTTGGCGTTGGCTCTCGGCATCCAGAGCATCTGCTGCGGGTATGGCTGGCGTATCAGTGTCACCATCTCGACCATGCGCTTCCTCTTCCCTAGGTTGTTTTGCTTTCGCCTTGGTCTTGTGCTCGTGGTGAGCGAGATGGGATGTTTCGATTGCGGCCAACTGGTTGAATACTTCGGGTATCATCTTGAGGATCTTGGTGGCGGCTTTGTGGTAAGGGGTATCTGCCTTGTTGTATGTCATAGCGTTGGTAGCGATCTTGAGCACATCTTGGCGCATCTCTTGGACGGACTCGTACATCTTGTTGGCAATCTTATCCTTGATGGCGGACCAATCCATGGGCTCTTTGACAATCTCGTAGTAGTCAGGCACGTCGATCTTCGAGACGGGCTGTGCAAAGAAACCATACCTGTCAACGGCCTCAAACTTGGCGATTGCGTCGCGCAGGTCAATGTGGAAAGGAAACAGCACAGGCTCGACGAGCGAGTTGCGGATCTCTTGTGCCTGACGTAGCTTTTCTTTCTCACGTTTGCGGACCTGCTCGACCAACATACGTACGCGTTCGAGATCCTCGCGGATGCTGCGAAGAAAGTGGAGCTTCTTGCCCTTTTGCACGTCGGTTTGCTCCTTGTTCTGCGAAGAGGCCGTCCAGGGCTCGAGGTGAAGACGCTTGAGGAGCGGTGCGCCTCGACGGGCCTCGCGCTTGAGCGACCAGTAGCGGGCGATGAGCTGGATGGCGGTGGCTTTTTTGCGGAGATGGACCTTGGTGATGTACTCGAGCACGCGATTGGCAATATACGCGGGCACAAGGGGAGGACCCGCTTTGAAACTCTTTTTGTACGCACGAGCCGACTTGGACGTGCTTGGCGCTTGATTGTCCGCCGATGTGCTGTCTGCGGTGATGGAGCTGCGGCGGCTGACCGAGATCAAGGGTGCGCCGAAACCAGACTCGACGGAGAGTTCACGTGTGCGTGACGAGACAAAGGGCGATGCACGATAGGATAGCTCGGAGCGATCATCGTCTATTTGCCTGCCAAAATCGATTTTGAACTGATGCCTCATGTCGACGGGCATGTGTCGGTGACAGCAGGCACGCAGCACCTCGGAACCTTCGTCGTCGCTGCTGTCGGAATCTTCGTAAAGGTGATGCGAGACGCGGGTGCGTTCTGTGCGGAAGAGAAGGCCAGCCTTGCGAGCACAGGTGACGTGGAAGGCGGTGAAGCAAGAGCGATTGTCGCATTGGATGCAGGCGCCCATCTTGTACCTGCAGAGATAGCACTGAAGCTTCCATCGGGCCTTTGGGATGCGTTCTACGCTGTCGATGGGCTCCATGTAGACGGGATTGCTGACGCCGGTCTCGGGGATCCACATTGCACAGAGGAGGTGCGCCCATTTGCCAGTGGTGGTCTGCTTGAAGGCGCCGCCCTCGTGGGGACAGAGGATGCAAGAGATGGCGCGGTCAGGCGAGACGGTGCATTTGCGACAGAGCCACTGGCCTTCGGGAATGTAAGGAATGCCATAACAGTCTTGATGGACGGCGAGATTGCAGCCATCGCAAAACACAATGGCGTTTGAATTCTCGCACTCGCCGTCATCGCAGATGGCACATTTGCTGTCCTCGCCGCCTTCAGAGTCGGCATCGTCGGCATCGCCGGCTTCTCCTGCAAGCTCGGCACCGGCCCCGTGGCGTGCTTTGGGAGGGATGCGTTTCATGAGATCAAACCACTCCTTTTCAAGCTGGTCGAGGATGACCTCAAAGATCTCGTATGATATGGTGTCGAGGCCTTCCTTGCGTCGGTCATAGTTGAGAGCGTCGAGCCACTCTTGGTCCTGCTCGTCCATGTCATATTCGACCTGTTTCTTGAGGTCGCCCTCGATGGGCTCGATGTAGCGAATGTAGTGATCAGGCTTGACATACTCGGAGCCGTCATTGTAGCCAAACGGGAGCGTGTGTGCGTCGATGATGCCTGGAGGAATGTGAAAGATGAGCGCCTCGTCTGGTGGTACCTGGCGGAAGCTGACCTTGGGCAGGGACGAGGCCAAGGGGGTGTTGTTGGGTTTAGAGGGTATGCCCGGCATGGCAGGAAAGGCTGAGTTGGGCCTGCTCGTTCACTGGGTTGCTACAAGGCAGCACTTGCTGAGATGATGGTCATGGCTTTTGCAGGAAAGAGTGCAATTGCCGATTGCTGCTATGGTGAGTATGCTTGTATCTGATGGTAGTTTCTGAAGATGAAGATGGTTGTTGGTCCATGCTCGCGCTGCTCGTCTGCAACTCAGCTCGACTCTCCGCATTCCAAAAAATGAGGAGGCCGACCGACAAAGCATCTGCGCTTTGATGTTCCTTTTCGCGCGTCACCACACACTCTCGTCGCGTTCAAAGCTCAGTTTTGAGCGCTAAAATTGTGGTGTTGTTAGGCCCTGGCTTGCTTCACACATTTGGGGGAAATAGGTACGGAAACCACTCTCAGCCCCTCGGAGCCTTTTTTCCCTTTTAGTCGCTCATCTGACTCAACTCTTCTCAGCTCGCTCGACCTCCTCCTTGCCACGTTACGACTCGCTTCCCTCGTCAACATCATCATCATCATCATCACCACCACCACCACCATCAATCTTAATCTCCCTGAAGGCTTTGGTACCACAGACATGCTGGCGTTCTCATCTCTCAAGGTTGCCTCTAGCTCCCGAGCACCCACCTCGCCACGATTCAATTCGACGCAAGCCGGCAATGGACCCGATGCTTCGTATGGCTCAGCAACGCGCTCCACTGTACCTCCTCGCTCCACACATGCGACCTATCACCCAGGAGGATACGGTATCTCTGAAGGTCTCAAGAGAGCGAGGAAGCCCTATCGCATGCGCAACATCCTCACCGGCTCTTTGATCATGGGTTTCGCCACCGGCGTCTACTTTTATTCCATCTCCAAGGTTCGTATCCCTGTTGCACTGCATTTCATCATCATGATTCGTGTACTGATGCTTACTACATCTGCATATGGATTTCGACTATCACTGACGATTAGGTCAAGCAAGACGACTTCTCTGACCTCGCCGAGATCAGGGCGCCCTCTGCGACGGATTTCACGCCGGTTACCACCGAATTGGATCACAAGCACAAAGTATGATTCTTTCTTTGTACAGTCTGGCAGCGAAATCATTCCAATCTTTACTCTCAAGCTCTTCATCTGGCCATTGAGGGCGGCAATAAAGGTCACAGAGCCTCGTCATGGTTCGTTCGTTCGTTCAGTCCTCGTGAGAAGTGTGCTGTGTTCTCAAATGCTTGCTGTCAAGCCGTCTCCTCACATACTCGAGAGCTCATCGCAGCCTCGCCCGTCAAGGACCTCAAACGGTACTACAGCGACTGCGCTCCCCTTGTTGTCACTGATTCTTGTTCTTGCGGTTCTAGATGCTCCTGTGTTGCTACTTGAGCGCGTGAGCAAATAAAGTTACGATCAAGCGAATCACACCGAAAACGCTCAGTGCCGGCTTCCGAAGAAAAAAAGCCACTGCGAACCTCCACTTTTGCATTCCACTGCTCAGCAAGCTGCTTTCTCTAACCACAAGCTTATCCTTGCCCCTTCCCTTCCACCATCACCATCACCATCACAATCACGCTACCAACCCATACAGTCGTCTGAGAAGCAGCTTAAACCTGCCCCAACGTGCTCACCATGGCGGCTTCGAGAGCAACGGCGGGCAGAGCTCAGCGGCACCTGGCTCTTCCACTTACAGCTCATCTTCGTACGATTGCTTCAGGGTCCACAAAAAGATGGGCAACACCAATGCTTAAGCCAACTTCGTCCTTCCGAACAGTATCCTCAAGCTCTCTGAATAGATCTTCCAGAATGGGCAGAGGCAACCGATTCACAATATCTCGAAACCATCGACGTTCAAACAAGCTCTCTGTTACCCAGCACGCCTCAGATCGTCTCGCTCCGCACGAGGCAACTTCACATCCCGACGCAGTGTCATCTTCCGCCACGTCCGAGGCGGCGAACAGGATTGAGCCGACAAAACAGCAAGCAGAAACTCTCTCCAGTCCAGGGCATGCCGCAACGAACATCACGGATCCATCGGTGCACGTCCCCGCCGTCGTCCCCAACGAACCACGCGACGTCCTCCAAGCCTCCCACTCTAGTTTCTCCGGTGCCACCCAGCTCCTCTCCCAATCAGCCCTCGTCGTCACTCGCGAGATCGAAATGATGAACATCTTTCTCGGCTTTGAGCAAGCCAACAAGTACTCCATCCATGCGCCCTCCGGCGAACTCGTCGGTTACCTCGCCGAAGAAGAACAAGGCCTGCTCGGAGGCGCGCTTCAACGCCAACTGTTGCGCACGCATCGACCGTTCCGTGCCACAGTGATGGATGCATCCGGCAAGCCAGTGTTGATTATCCGTCGTCCATTCACGTGGATCAACTCGACGGCGAGCATCTATGCAGTGCGTTCAGACTATCCTGTCGGGTACGGTGCACCTCAGGAGGCAGATCTGGAGCTCATTGGAGAGGTGCAGCAACGATGGCATTTGTACAAGCGCAGATACGAGCTCTTTCTGAAGAGGCGAGGAGATGAGGGGGACAGTTTTGTTCAATTCGCACAGATCGATGCTGGCTTCCTCAGCTGGACGTTTCTGATGCAGGATGCCGAGAGCAAGTTGGTAGGAGCGATTGATCGCAATTTCCGCGGTTTTGGACGCGAGATCTTCACCGATACGGGACAGTACGTGCTGCGGTTCGATTCGGTCGGCGAGACAGCCATGGCAGACGCACGCCTCGCCGCCCCATCCGGATCCTTGACTGGAGGAGGAGCAGCTCAAGCAAAGCCGCCGGGGATTGCAGAAGGGCTAGAGTTGGTCGAAAGCCATGGTACGCGAGCACTAACTCTGGACGAACGTGCGGTAGCATTGGCCACAGCAGTGAGCATCGACTTTGACTACTTTAGCCGTCATTCCGAGGGGATGCATGGCGGTGGAGGGATGCTGCCGTGGATGATGATGCCTGGTACGGGCGGTGGAGGAGGGGGAGGTGAAGCAGCGGAAACGCCACGAGGCAGTTCGAGCAGCGAGAATGTTCCCAGCAACCCGAACACAGGCTCTGATGGCGGATTCGGCACAGGGGTAACAGGGGGAGCCATTGGAAGCGGCATGGACTATCCTTACGGCGCATCCGATTCGGGTATGAGCCAAGATGGCCGATTGGGTCAGCCTCCTTCCAATCCAAATGGCTACGGCGAGGATTCAGTTGATCCACAGCAGCAGCAGCAGCAGCAAGAGGAAAGTCCGTGGTGGAACGCGGATCAACAGCAGCAGCAGGGCGGCGATGGAGATGGAGATGTTTGGGGTACGGGGAATTCGGACCCATGGGCAGGAGCGGGGGACACACAACAACAAGATGAAGGGTTCTGGGGTGGTTGGGGCGGCGGTAGCAGTGGTGAGGGAGGCGGCGGCGGCGGTTGGGGCGGGTTCTTTGGCGGCGATGGCGATGGCGGTGGTGGCGATTGGTGATATTAGGGCAAGAATACAAGTGAACACCTCTCTTCCGAATTGAGAGGCAGATGTCGGATGTCAATCCCTGTGCAATCGAGCGTATGCGTGTGTGCAGGTTTGAAGCGCTAGAAAGCACCAAGGTTACGTCTGATAGACTTGATGAACAGCAAAACACCGTATTCGAACAGCTTTTTTCCAGTCGATTCGATGGGTATGTCGACAAAGTACACAGGCAGACCTCGCTCCTGCTTTCCACCTCGTTCCAACGTTTGCCTTCTGTCGCTCTACACCGTGCGTTTCCTCCCCTCCTGCACCTCAATGCCACTTTGCATCGCCACCCTTTTCAGCTCCTCTTGCTGTTTGAGCGCGATCAACCTCTGCGCTGCTGTCAAGCCCACATTGCCCTCCAGCCCTTCTGTCCTTAGCACGGTACCGATCGACATGAAGAATCCGAACGTAGCTGCTGAACTCAGCATAAATTGCGACAAGGTTCCCAGCGCTCCTCTTGGTCCCGGGCCCGCACGAAGGATTTGAATTCCACCACCGATGAAGCCGATCGTAAGTCCAACAAGCGTTCCTGTCATTGCTCCCATTTTGACTGTCACAATGGGCAACAAGGGGCAAAAGATAGGCAAAGTTTAGCTGAGACGGAGAGGCGTGGAAAAAGATGATGGGGAGGAGGGGAAAACGTACCCTTTTGAAAGACGGTTGGTTCGCCGCCTGGCATTCCTTGCATTTGGGGCGGAGGTGGCATTGTGGATACGCTGTATACGCTGTTGAGAGGTTGTTTGGAGATGTGATATGTGCCTTGTTTTGATTGCTTGCTGCTGGAAAGTCGGACGATGGCCAATGATGTGCTGTGAGCAGGGAATGAGGGGTGGTGACAGTTGAGAAGAAAGCCTTACGAGCGGCAATCAAGAGCTGATTCAAACGGCTCCGACCCAAAATTTCCCCCGCGCCAAGAAGAAGAAAGGAATGTCAGATTCCGCTTTTTTCGCATCACGCTCCAAAAAAACCGAAAGTGGCTCAAACCTCCACATGCTCACTGTCGATTGCATGCTTTGACCACCTTGGACCTTTGTGAAGCTCTTGACCAACATCATCTCGCTTGCTTGCTTGCACCTTGTCACGGCTACCTGCTTTGAACGTACGGAAGCTCTCATCTTGATCGATATCTTCGGGCGCACAATGGTGACGCGACTCAATGCGATTCCGACGCTCTCGTCGCTCTACGCATCGTCCACCATTGCTTCCCCGTCGTCCTCTTCTCTACGGCCATCGATCTACCCCTTTGCCTCGCTGATCTCGATCTTCCAGGGAGACATCACCACACTCTCTGTAGATGCTATTGTAAATGCGGCTAACAACTCGCTCCTCGGCGGAGGTGGTGTAGATGGTGCCATTCATCGCGCGGCTGGACCCGATCTGCTGGCAGAATGCCGCACGCTCAACGGCTGCGATACCGGCGCCGCAAAAACCACCGCTGGCTACAAGCTCCCTGCCAAACATGTAATTCACACCGTAGGACCCGTATTCAAAACCTCAAAGCAAGACGAGTGCGAAACTCTACTCAGAAACGCCTACAGATCCAGCCTGGAAGAGCTGCGAAAAGCGGGCGGGAAAAGCATCGCCTTCCCCAGCATCTCAACCGGCGTATACGGCTATCCCTTCGACAAAGCAGCCGAAGCAGCGCTCGATGAGATTGGAAGCTGGTTGGAACAAGCCAATCATGAAAGCGTAAGTGTCAGTCCATGCACGATGAAACGGCCGTGTAGATAGAGAGTGCACAATGGCTGACCGAACAAATGCCAGTGAATCTTTTGGCTTTCCAACGCGGACAAACAGATCGAAAGAGTCGTACTCTGCTGCTTTTCTCAAAAGGATTACGACAAGTACGTGCAGTTGGCGCCTACCGTCTTTCCACCGCAAGACGTGTTCGATCAGTATGCAGAGACCTAATTCGTGGAACCGCACTTCCACCTTTGGTACTATCAACAAGGGAAGACAGGACAGTGTAAAAGACAGTACTCAAAATCTGTATACTTTTTGGGTGTAATGAGCATTGCGACAATGGTATTGATACAGACAGAAAGTGCCAGCTCAGTAATCGGTGCCGCGCGACACTACCTCCTTGCACGTAGGTCTCAGCAGAATCGTGTGTTCGTACTGAGCCGTCATGGCGCCAGCGATATCGCAGAGCGGCGGGTAATCCTGCACTACACCCAACGAGACGAGGTGCTTGAGACCCAGCAGGTAGTTCTTCTCACCCACTCGGTCGAGGTAACGTCGGCAGAAGGGGAGCGAGTCAAAGTGCTTGTTGATGGTGCGCAACAAGCCGTGGGCCGAATGAACGCGGATCGGGATCGATTTGGGCAGGTTCTTCTTGCGCGCATAGTGTGAGCACTCGCCCTGATCAATCACGTAACCGCGGCCCGTAGAGCCGAACGTTTCGATGGCGTAGTACTCGCCCTCCTCCATCTTGATGTCGTTCTCGGGCATGGCAACGATGGGGACCGACTTGCCGCCGTGGATCGAATAGCGCTCTATGCTGTGGCCGTTGAGGTTCTGAACACACTTGACCTGGTGCAGCTTGCCGTTGACTTCGAATTCGTGCGATTCCATCACTTCCTGGATCGAGGCACCTATCTCGCCGAGACGAGCATCGATACCGGCTTCTTTGATACCGGCATTAGTGGCGGCTTTGACGGCGGCCAGCAAGGGGTCCCAGGTTGGCTCAAAGTTGAGTGTAAAGGCAGAGTCGACGATGCGACCCTTGACGTGGACACCGAAATCCACCTTGAGCACGTCGGTGGCCTGGAGAATGCGCTTGTCACCTGCGTTAGGTGTGTAGTGGGCAGCGCACTCGTTGACCGAGACACCGGTGGGGAAGCCGATACCGGACTCGAAGCCTTCTGCCTCGACAAGCGCACGTGTTCCATCCTCGACGAGCTCGGCGATCTCTGTCATTGACATTCCGGGCTTGATGGCGCTCTGAGCATATTGACGCACCTGCCTGTGCACCTCGGCGGCACGACGAATGATGTTGTAGTCGAAGCCTTCTTCCTGCTGAACGAGCCTCTCGCGTTCACGGAGCTCTTCGTCGGTGATGCGTTTCCTCTCCTCACTGAACTTGGAGGTGTCGTACTGCTGAATCTCTCCGACGGGGAATTTGCCGTTGGTAAAGATCTTTGTGAGACCGACACGAGGAGGCACAGTCTGTGTCAGCTTGGCCTTGGACTTCTTCTTCTTCTTTTTGTTCTTTTTCTTCTTCTTTGCAGCACCGGTGGCAGCGCCGGCACCAGCCTCGCCATCCTCGTCGTCGTCATCGTCGTCATCGTCGTCACCGTCGTCGTCGTTGTCGTTGTGATCGCCGTTGGTGTGGCCGTTGGCGCCATTAGTGCCGTTGGAGGCGGGAAGAGTGGTCTCGGCGAGCTTGTCGGCGACTTTGTCGACGGACGCAGCAGCGCCGTTGCTAGCAGAAGTAGCAGCAGTCATATGGACGTCCAAAGGAAGCAGAGGCGGAGAAGAAATCGGATTGGAATGAAAGTCGAGGTTGATGGTGAGGTCCCAGTCTCGATCCTGAATGGGTGGTGCTCTGTTCAGTTCCAGCTCTCGGCCGTTTCGGGTCCTTGGTCCTAGGTACTGATCTGTACTGTGCTGCAGCCAGGCAGTGTTGCAGTATGAAGTGCGTCGATTGTCGGTCGGCTCGGAAGGGAGTTGTTGGACAGGTTGCAGAGGGCAGGAGAAGGGGCTGTAAGAAAGCAAGAGCTCAACTGAGCTTTTGGATAAAAACTTGAGGAAAGCGCTGCAGAAAGGTGCTTGGGAAGCGTGCTTTGTGACGTTGCGACCAAGAAACCCGAAAAATAGGAAGATGCCGTTCAATTCACCCACATCATTTTTTTATAGACTGATGCGAGGACCGGTGCCAAGTTTTTTTTTGGCAGCTGTCTCGCCCGGTTCAGGTTTGATCGTGCCCGATTTCTATGGAAGCCACACCAAACCAGTACGATGGACGATCTCGTCTAGCGCGAAAAAAAAGGTGAAATAAAGTTTTCCTTGCGTGTCGAGGGAACACTCAAACTAGCTCTCCTGCTTCGTGACTGGACGACCCCACCTCTAAACTTCTGCACCATCTCAGTGCACGAGTCGCTGCCTTTCACTAGTTTTTCGTCTTCGGTCCATCGTCACACATTATTCAAAGGGTTTTGTGGATGAACCGAAACTGTCTCGATTCGAGAAATGTGACCGTCCATGGGAGGGGGAGTCTGATTCGCATCCGTGCCGAAACTGTCACCGGTTTAGAAGGCTACCTGGAAAAACAAGGAACGCGGCGAGCTAAATTTTTTTCTTCTTCTCGAGTCGTGAGTCGCGTCTCGTCGGAAAGATCCTTGACCCACAGCAGGTGACAATATTTTCCCACCTCTGCTCTCTCTCTCTCTCTGAGCCAAGGGTCGGGCCTTTGGGCCGATAAATCTGAGGCTCTTGAGCCTAAAAAATCTTGCTGCACCCTTCTTGGTCGGCCTGCGCTGAGAGAGGAACTTGCAAGTCAGTCAACTCAGTCACTTGCTCGGTCGGCCACGTTTGGCCCAGTGATTCAGCGTGGTTGCAAAGGGTAGTGTTGGAATGAATGAATGGCTTCAGCATCGTCGTCTGCTTCTTGCTTCTTCTCCTTCTCTAGGTATCCACCTCACCCTCCTCGAGTGTCGCATCGTCCCTCGCTCCCCCGCTTTCCCCACGTCTCCTTGTTCTTTCGAGACCGCGCGTCGTAGTCAACATCATCTACGACCATGTGTGGAATCACCGCCCTTCTCCTCGCCTCGACCGAGCAGTCCGCTGCTCCCGAGATCAACGAGGCTCTCTCGCTCCTCCAGCATCGTGGCCAGGATGCTGCTGGTATCGTCACCTGTGGCAGCAAAGGTCGTTTCCACCAGACCAAGGCAAACGGCATGGTGCGTGATGTCTTTGACGTGCATGCCATCGCCCGTCTCCAGGGCAGCATGGGCGTAGGCCACGTTCGATACCCCACTGCTGGTTCCTCGGCCCACTCGGAAGCCCAGCCGTTCTACGTCAACTCACCCTACGGTATCACCTTTGCCCACAACGGTAATCTCATCAACACCGACGAGCTGCGTCGCTTCCTCGATGCCGATGCTCACCGACACATCAACACCGACTCGGACTCGGAGGTGCTCCTCAATGTCTTTGCCAATAACCTCCAAAAGACGGGCAAGTTTCGTATCAACGAAGAGGACATCTTCACCGCCATTCGTGACCTCATGAAGCAGTGCAAAGGTGGCTACACCTGCTGCGCCATGATTGCTGGTTTTGGTATCATTGCCTTCCGTGACCCCAACGGGATCCGACCTCTTGGTATGTGCTCGCGTCCCTCGTCCGTTGCCGGTTCAGAATACCTCGAAGGCCACGGCAAGGATTACCTTTTTACCTCCGAATCGGTCGTCTGTGACGCGCTTGGCTTCGAAGACTTTGAAGACATCAAAGCCGGTGAGGCCGTCATCATCACAAGACACGCCGTCTCGCGACGCATCCTCACACCCCCTGCCGACTCTCCAGAGGGTTTCTCCTTCTCGCCCGATATCTTTGAGTACGTCTACTTTGCCCGTCCCGACAGTGTCATGGACGGTGTCTCGGTCTACCGCTCGCGTATGGCCATGGGTGACAAGCTAGCCGACGAGGTGCGCCGACAACTTCAACTCACCGGCGAATCGATCGACGTCGTCATCCCCGTCCCAGATACCTCGCGTGTCGCCGCGCTCCAACTCGCACAGAACCTCGGTGTACCATACCGTGAAGGTTTCATCAAGAACCGCTACGTTGGTCGAACCTTTATCATGCCCGGCCAGAGCGTGCGACGCAAGAACGTGCGTCGTAAGCTGAATGCCATGGCGCTGGAATTCAACGGCAAGAACGTTCTCATCGTCGACGACTCGATCGTGCGAGGAACCACGTCCAAGGAGATCATCCAGATGGCGCGTGATGCTGGTGCGAGGAAGGTCATCATGGCATCGTGTGCGCCACCCATCCGCTACTCGAACGTGTATGGCATCGATATGCCCTCGCGACAAGAGCTGGTTGCTTACGGACGTACCGTTGAGCAGGTTGCCGATTACATCCAGGCCGACATGGTCATCTATCAGACGCTCGAAGATCTTATCGACTCGGTACAGCAGTTCAATCCCGATCTCAAACAATTCGACTGCTCAGTCTTTGATGGCAAGTACGTCACTGGCGGTGTCGACGCCGAATACATCGCACATCTTGAGCACCTCCGCAGCGAGAATGCTAAGGCGAAAAAGGCAGCCGGCAAGATTCCCGTCATCGCAGAGAGTCAGAAGAAGCTCTACGCTAGTCGCGCCAGCCCAGCAGCCTCGAGCATCGCCGGCGATGAAAAGATGGCGACCGACCCTACCGCCGCGGTTATCAACGGCAACACCAATGGAAATCGCAAACGCCGCTTGACAGACGAAGAGGTAGAAGAGGAGGACAAGCAGCAAGACGTCGGCTGCTCGGGTCCCATGAACGGCGCAGACGATATCGGCCTGTTCAACAGCTGGACTCGTTAGGGGATCGAACCGTGTTGATCAATACGAAACGAAACGAAAATAGGCATCCTTGTGTTAATCTCGCATCTCTTTTCAATAAAACATGGTCTTGCAATGGTTCCTTGCGGTAGAGCCCTTTTCTGTGTGAGTGCGTGTCGCTTCCTGCGGCATTGATATTGACAAACGAGTCCTCAGGGTTAGGTGGGCGAAGCATGCGGTGGCCATTGGACAGGATACAAATACAATTGTCGTGTGTTGGTATAGATTGGTTTCGTTATACATCGGAATGATTTCAAGCTCGGGATGCGATTACTCGTCTTCCTCGTCCTCACTATCGTCTTCGGAGTCATTCCTTCTTTGATGCAAATCCGCCGTCGCACTTGCCGCAATCTCGGCAGTCAAGCCAGTGACACTGGCCTCGTTTCGATCCGCATCTGCATTCAAGCCAGCCGCCTTTTGTTGGGCTTGAATTCTTTGCCGGATCAGCAAGATGACCGCTTCTTGATCCCTCTTCTCCAACTTCTTGAGGCGCTTTTCCAGATCCCGCTTGAGATCCCAATTCGCTCGCTTGGGTGCAATGTTGTTGAGATCCAACTCTTCTTTGCGTTTCCGTTCGTCTTCTGCAATGATTGCCTGTTGCAGACCATCGATGTGTTTTTCAACCGTATCAGGTAGATCGTGTGCGGAAGTGAAGCGCTTCATTTGTCCCGTGATGGGATCATAGTTGCGGAAATGGCGTTTGATCAGGATGGAGGCGTGGCGGGAGGACGAGGGGAGAGTCGAATTGGATTCTTCGGCTGCTCGTAGGGAGCGCAGCAGCGAAAGTTTCTGTTTGCGCGCCGCGGAGAATTGTTCGAGTGACATGATTGCGGGCCGAACTAGACTGCTGATGTCTTCAGGTGTGGATCAGCGTGCCGCAGGAGGATGCAGTCAAGCAAGTGCAGAGTCGAGTAGAGGGAAGGGTGGAAGTGGAAGCAAGGCCAAGTGGACGAAACGTCGGACAAATGTCAAATTTGGACCGACAACGCGGCTCGGGAGACGGAAGTGCGGCGACGAGAGCGGCGGCTGTTGGCGATTCGACATGGCTTTCAGGGTCTTTCAGCTGAGCTCACACTCTCTACTTCCCTCACCTCCAACTTCATCACAGGCCATCTTCCACCTTCAATGTGCTGATCATCTTATCACACTCTCTTCGTGCAGTCACCGCGCTGAGATCGCGCCGATAGCAGCCGTAGGCTGTACACAGCCAGCCTACTGACTGCCAGGATCAAGCTGCCTGCACCTAACACCCCCCACACCACACTACCAAACGCACACCACACCACTGACCGCAACCATCATGTCTCGATCGCGTTCCTCACCCGTCGCGGGACCCTCCCGTTCCCCCTCTCCTGGTACTCCTCCCGTCCCGTCCTACCGCATTGAGCGCTACGACTCTTCAACCACCGCCGATCTCATGGTCACCTCCCGCTCCAAGCGCAGTACCGCAGGAAACCGACTCAAAGCTCTTCTCGACCAAGAGCTTGAAAAGGATGAAATCTTTGCCGAGGTGGAAAACGATATTGATTTCGAAGCCAACGAAAACGAAGCCGTTGATATCGTCGATAGCGACTTCGACCGTGAGTCCGACGACGACGCCAAGCAGGCCGAGGACGAGAGTGAAGGAGAGAGGGAGATCGAGGCGCAGGAAAAGGCGGATAAGCAGAAACGAAGAGCCCAAGCGAGAAACGTGGGCATCATCAAACGACCTGCTGCGTTATCGCAGAGGAGTACGCGCAGACCGGCACCTGAAGCATCAGCAGCGACCCAGGAGGCGAAACGCAGAAGGATCAGCTTCGCCCCGGATCAACCATCCTCCTCAACAAGCGTGGCTGATCCAGGCCGTCGAAGATCCTCTGCCCGCTCATCAACAGTCCAGTCCAAACTCGAGGTACAATTGAGACTCGAAGAGGCTTCGCAGCGTAGAGCTGCTCAACCAGTCAAGCAGGTCATAAAAAAGAAGGCGAGCTTGACTCAGGATGCGTTGATCGCGGAAGCGCTAGAGGTGGAAGAAGAGAACAGGGAGAGTCTCAGAAGGTTCCTAGAGCAGGAAGAGGAGAGAAGGGCGAAGCAGAGGCAGCGTAAGGAGAGGATCACAGGTCCCTTTGTGAGGTGGATGAGCGTCGGATTGAAGACCAAGGTCGTGGAGGAGGTTAGTGCATGCGAGAAGATAGGTGAAGAGAAAAAGGCGGTTTTGGCGAGCGAAGGAGAGCAAGAGAATCAAAAGGGCAAGTCTCGAATGCTCGACAACCCCGAAGGCGGCTCAGAACAGCAAGCATCAGTATCGACATTGAATGGAAATGATGGCTCTGCAGCGGACCAAGCCACAGGGACGGATAGTGGGGCACAGGAGACGAATAAGCCAGGCTCTCAGCTGCAAGAGTCGACGTCGTTGACGCTAGTGGAGGCGACACCTCAAACAGAGGTTAGAGATGCGACGGCGGATCGTCTCAGTTTGATACCAGACTCTTCGGCTTCAGCAGCATCTGAAAGTGCCTCGGCAGAGGGCCATACCTCCTCAGAAGCCCTCGCTGCTCCTGCTTCCGCTGCTATAGCTACCACGCCTACGCCACCTGCCGCTGACAAAATGCCGCCCTCAGGCAAACCGCTGACAACGACAAGCACGACGCCAGTCTCGACCCTCACCACCACCGCTTCACTCACTCTCGACCCCGTCATCGCCGCCCGACAGCAAGCAGCCCTCCTACGCACCTCTCACACCACCTCATCATCCTCTTCTGCACCACCTACCACTTCCGCCTCAACCTCCCGTTACGAGCTGCAAGCACGCACGCTACTATCCATCCATCGCCAACCGGAAGACTGGGAATGGCTCGACGAATTCAACACGCTCTTTGGAAACCACTGCAGCTGGGACGCCTATCCCTTTGTCCCCTCACGCAATCGACCGCTCAAACCTCGCCAGTCCATCTGCCCCATCACGGGCCTACCCGCCATCTACAAGGATCCGCGCACAGGTATCGCCTATGCCAACGCGTATGCATACCGCGTCATCACCAAGCTGCTCAAAGGCAGATGGAGGTGGACGGGTGGACATTATGAGGATCACCGCACTGATGGCCATGGGGGAAAGGGCAAGAAGAAGGATGGTGGCAAGAAGATAGGTGGAGGAACGGTGGGTGTAGGTGCGGTGCCGCCGGAGATGGGCATCTATTTGGACGATGAAGACGAAGTTGGCGCAGGCAAAGTTTGGGACAAGGCTCGAGCACAACTTGCTCCTCGGACAAAATCTGCTTCCACTCCCGCCCCCGCCCCCGCCAAATCCTCCAAACCTCCCACCACTACCAAAAGCACCCCTCAAACCCCATCCGCAATCGAAACCGCAGAAACAACCTCCTCCGCATCAACCGAGTCCAAACCACGCATCAAACCAGGCTTCGACGTCGTCCTCACCAATGCACTCGCCCCCGGCGACGAAAAAGCCGTCCTCGCAGCCGCACTCTCCCTCCCTGCCGGCTCGACCAGGTCCGGTCGTCGCGTTCAACGCTCATGACGACTTTACCACAGTCTCATTTTCTTGACAACATTGACCAGGATTCGATGACGGCTGTGGAAATTGCTTTTTGGTGTGACGAGTGTGAAAGAGTACATGGGTGTGCGACCGGGAGGGGGAGACGCAAAGAGTACATGCGTGCGCACTGTTCGCAGGAATCTGAGGTAAGAAATGCGGTTGGAAGGATGTCCGCTGTTGCAACGCGACGCCGGAGATGCGCTCTTTTGTGCTGATCGAGAATTGGACGGACCTGCCCTATACGGGAGGCATGCTTTTGTTGATCCTTTTTTCGGATCTACTCCCACGAAGGAGTAAGGCGAGAAGCGTCCTTCAAAGGTCTAACGCCCTCCTCAATGCTAGAAGCCAACCCATCCCCCGCCGAAAGGGATCCGCTGCGACGAGCCGCCTGCCCAACGGCGCCCGTGTTGTTCCTACGCGCCAAATCGAGAGGAACCCAGTTGCGCGCTTCGTCGATCGCCGCTTGCCAGCGTTCAACGTCCGGGTGCATGTAGACGAGGAACAGGTCGGATTCGACAAAGTCATGTGCAGAAGTATTGCTGGTGGCAGACACATTGTTGTGACGAATGGTTTGGACACGAAGTTCCCAGTGGTTGGCGTTGGAGCCGACGACGGTGCTCTGACGGTCGCTTGTGGTTTCAGCGTCGCTCGCAGCGAGACCGCTGGCAGCGACAGCTCTGGCCAGTTCAGCTTCGGCGTTGGGGGCGACGAGTCGCAACGCATCCAGCAAAGCCGCGACACGGCCGGCGCAAGCAGCGCGCACCCTGTCGTCGCTCCACACATCCCATAGCTTGGCTACGGCTTCGACGGCAATACCATTTTCCGACGAGGCTCCGTCGTCTCCATGCCACTGCGCCTGTACGTAAAGCTGGCGCTGTTTCTCCACTACGGCAGCAAGAATGTTGTCAGCCGGCAGCGGAATTCCGGTCTGAATTTTGCGCTTGCCCGCCTCTGCCACTTGTGATGGAGGCAGCGAACAATCATATCGATGGCTCCACACCAGCTGATGTCCACTAAAAGGCGTCGATGGGGCGCTGCCCGCTGCTGCCTCAGCAAGCGCAGTGGTAGGAGTAGTCGGTACGCCCATTGGTGCATGCGAACCCAGCATTGGCGACTGCGGAGCAGGGCTGCTGAGGAACGGCAGGTTTTCAGTGCGTCGACTGCGAGCACGTCGGCCAGATCTGCCACGCTCGTCACCATCCTCTTCATTTTCGTCCCCTTCGCGACTGACGGCTTCATCGAATATGTCGTGCACCCGTGTCTCCACCGGCGGCTTAGGTACCGAGCGCGACTGCAAATAGCGGTCAGAGAACGGGTGCGACGAGCCATTGTTGCTGTGGACACCCTCCTGGTGCTGATGTTGGTGACGCCCCGCAGCGATCGTGTTGGCAGAGTGACGTACAAAGAATGCACCTTGCGTTGCATAGCGGAGTCTCTCGTCGGTGTTAGAGGTGGTTCGAGGACGCGAAGCATGCCAAATCTTGGCGCCTTGCTCGGGCGGCACAGGCGGCTCCATCTGGTCCTTGGGCACGCGGTAGATGCCCGATCCGATCCCTTGGATGTGGACCTGATAGCCAAAGTCGTCGGCAATGGTCTCGCACCATTTCTTGAACTCGTCCGGGGTGAACTCAAACTTGTGGTCGTCGTGGCGGAAGACGCGGTCGGTTCGTCCGGTAGGGTCCGGGAAACCTGGACGGGTGGAGACATCCTGACCGAAATTGTCGTTGAAGCAGTAGTTGGGTGTGGTCACGAGGACGATGCGTGGGCGGTATTTGCCGAATACGGTTGGGGCAAATTGCTGAAGGGCAGCTTCGTCAAGATGTTCGATGATCTCGGTGGCGACAAAAGCATCGTAGTCATCGAGAGTCTCGTTCTCTGTCTCGACCGGACCTTGGAAGAGGCGAACATCGAGCGACTTCCAACGAGGGCGGTTCCTGGCAAGAGCGAGACCGTGGAGCGATAGACTCGATTTGGCGTTGTTGAGCACTTTGCGTTCGACATCGATTCCGATCAGTCGGGAGAGGACGATGTCGTTGGGGCTGTAGATCCAGTGACGCGAGGAGAGAAGAGATTCGGTGGCGACATCATCGGTGACGTGGTCGCTCTGGCTCGTCACCTTGTGCTTGTCCGGAAGCGCGAGAGCAGGGAAGCGATGGACGGGGAACTGGTCGAGCTGAAAGGCAGGTTGCATCAAGGCGGAGAGCAGCACGCCGTTGGAGCAGCCGACATCGACGACGGAATCGGAACGTTCTTGTCGGAGTTTGCCCAAGACCCACGACTGTCTCTGCAGCCACAACGGCGGATCAAAGTAGATTTTGGCGACCATGCCTACAACTCACGGATGATCTAACCTGCTTGTGCTCTGGCGTCAAGGCTCTGTGCAAGTTGCAGAGTGGCTGCAGCAGCTATCCAGCTGCCGATCCTGCAGCCTGCGCCAAACGTCGGTTCGGCTTTGGTCGAAGCAGGGGAAGGAGGACCCTTGTACGGAAGCGGAGAGAACGCTAGCACACCACCTCTGTGTCGGGACACAGCCGACAGGACACGGATATACACGCCTTCAGTGCGCTGGCGGTGCTTTGTCTGGTCTGATAGAGACGGAAGGCCCGAACAATATCAGGCACCAAGACCTGATGCGATTGTCTACAACCAGCGTTGTTATGGAAAGGGTGCGGAATTTGTCCGAGTCGAAGTTCAATCGCTGGACGTCTGCTAGGGAGGGAATGGTGTATATGGTGGGAAAGTGAAGGATGGAGACGCCTTTTTGCTCTTGCCAGGCTGTCAGGGTGACTCTGCATAAGTAGCCCTTCGACGTGGACGTGTGGCTGTCAAGAGCGGTGTGCGCTGCGCGGCAGATCGGGAAAGGAACTAGCTGGTCTCTGTGCAAAAGAGCGGGAGGGACAATGGAAAGCGTTCCGATGAATCGGTGGCGAGAAGAAAGGTGCGGAAGCGCAGATCAGAGTGGCCAATGTCAACATCTCATGTTCTCTTATTCACTCTCGGCTGTTCCCGAAGAAGTCACAAGTCACATTGCGCACAGCAGTCGCTATTCATCCAGTCAGGCCGGATAGGCATCATTCTCTCGAGGGATCACACCTCTGCACAGAAGGAGACTCCCTTGCACAACCGGACCTAAGCAGAGTTAAGCTCGAAAGACGGAGGCACAACCAAATTTTCTGGCCATTTCGTGGCGGCGGATGATGTGCGACAGCAGCCCATCACAGCATCGTGTCGAGAAAATTACGTACTTAGCGCTACTGGGACACAATCCGAGACGTCGAGGCAGGACTAGCCGCAGATGGACTTCTGGCCGGAAGGTTCGTTTCTGCAAGTTAGGCGACGAGCAACATGCAAGCCCCACAGAGCAGCGCACGGCGCTGTACATGATCCGTTCGAAGACGACGGGTGGGTGCGTTTCCAGTCTGCAAAAGGAGAGACGGAACAAGAAAAAGGACTGTGAATCGTCTCGCAACTGGCCAATCAGAAAAATGTGGGGTTGAGCGGGTTCGCTAACGTTCGTTTGGCGGGTTGAACAACAGCCACCTTGTTCGCAGAAGCGAGAGAAAGTAGAAGAAAGTCGCCCTTGTCAACCGCAAGGTCCCAACACTGGAAAGAAGGACAAAACCTGGGGAAATTCACGGCGAAATTCTTCTCGCGATCATTCTTCCTGCTTCAATCAAATGTTGGTAAAGGCAAAAGAGTAGGGCGAGGGGGCGATGACCGCTGCCGAGCTGCAAAATGGACTTCGTTCGGACGAGCGGCAAGGTGGCACCAGGCAAGTCTTATGGAGGTTTTGATGCTGCAAGGACATGCCGCGACTTGTATGAGTCGGGTAATGCGTCCAATCGATCGGTGTGCAACAGCGTTTGTGCACGTTTGAAAGCCATTCTGCTCAGACTTTGTTGAGACCAAGCTCATGCTCGTTATTGCGAGTAGCTGTGACCACAACGGTCCATGCAGCAACCAGTGAGCGACGTATAGAGCGGAAGCTTTGCAGACAATGCCCTTCTTAAATCGTTCGCTCTTTGTCGGATGACCTCATGTCGGAGCTCACTTCAATCCTCGTGTGTGATGGCGAGCGGCTAACTTGTACATCCAGCCTTGCAAGGTCCAGATGCTTGTTGTGTTCTCCATCCTGTTCTCAGTCACGGCTGGTTGCTCCGGCTCACGAAGTTGCTTTGAGTCGCTTAACGAGCCTCTCAGCTGTTGCGCCGCCTGTCTCCGGAAAGAACGCGCGTACGGGGCAGCCAGTAAGCCAACAGCACCCTTTTTCTTTAAAAGAAACAGAGATAAAAAAAAGTCGGAATCCACAACAGACACCACCCTGGACGTTGATAGGGGCACTCATAGATCTGAAGGACAATGATTGTAGCTTTCACCCTGCTTCTTTTCTTCTGGATGGCGATGAGCTCGAAACTTGATCATCATCGACTGATTCGCCTTGTCGAGCCTGAGTGACGCGATCGTTTTAGAGTTCGATGCAAGCACCGAGGAGCAGGGAGGATCGGAAATGCAATAACGTTATTGCGAGCTACCATTGTCTGCCTGGAGAGTTCATGTTGTCCAATCAGCTGCTTGCGCCTCCTGGTCCACCTCATGGCCAGACAAGTCCGTGACCCGACAAAGCCTCGGAAGCGGAAGAAGACATGCTTGGGCCAAGGACGAGTCCATTGATGCCCCGCCGCAGATCTCCCGACGATCGCCCTCTGTCCGAGTAGGCGACTAATCAACCAGCCAATCAATCGGACGAACGAGCAAGTCGAAGTACACGGCATTCCGTCAGCGATTCCTCCCCCGCCTGTACAAAAAGATGGGGAGTTTGTTGCTTTCTCGGACAGCTTCCATGTGATCTGTGTCTGATCTCTGTGGCTCTGAGAAGTGAGGACCTTCGAGCGAGACCATTAAAGGGCCTCCACACAACGCCGTCGTCGTGCGACTCCACGCAGCTGTCTTTGCGCGCGAGAGAATCATATTTAGTGAGCTCCACCCGGCTGCGAGGATGGGCTCCGTCGAACGGAGCCAAAGTAAATCCGCTGCAAGCATCGATACCCAAGCGCTTGTCTTCTTTCCCCGTCAAGCTGTCATGCTGTCGTGCCGTCTGCAGATCTGCTTGGTTGCAGCTTGCGCAGAGGCAAAAAGCATACAGGAGGAAGCAGTGGCACTTTCGTGTATACGCCTGCGAGCTGGCCCGAATCACAAAAAGGAAGAAGCGAGTCAAAAAATGGATTGCCGCGAGGCGCTGTTTCTGTTTGCCGAGGAGAAAGCGAAAACGAAAGCGCAGAACCGTTGTCTGCAAAATGCAGGGTCACTTGCTTTCCCATACTCATTGTCTCTGGTTCGAAGCGAGGTCAGCACGACAGAAGCCCAAATTCTTTCCACCTGATCTCTGTTCTCATTGTTTGTTTCATTTTTGAATTCTACTTTTCATTCTGATTTGAATCCGAAGACTACAAAGAGCCGTGATTTTTGTAGTGGTTAGGAACATGTCAAAAGGGATTAGGGTCGAGGGAACATGTCCGATGTGCTGCGGCAATGACCCTGGCGGCTAACTTTCTTGGTCGCCGGCGTCTCTCAATTGTTCGCTCTCCTCTGCTGCTACACGCAACTTATACGTTGCATAATCCCAGTTTCGGAACACGATCGCCTTTGAAAGCGTTCTGGTGAGCTTGAATAGAAGGAAACGGCCACAAAGGCAACAGGTTTCCTCACGGGTCGTCAAAGTCCAGACTTGTTGACGTGGGGAGGCGGAGGCTGCAGGCTTGCGGGCTGGGGATACTCGTCAGCACCTGTCGAGCACGCATTGGGCCCGTCAGCACGCGGGGTTTGCAGCGCTGTGATTGGCTACGGCCGACTTGCTGATACTGCTGCAGGTCAACGTCGGCAGCTGTCTCAGCCGCCGCGACCTCTCGACCGGTGTATGGCCTACCACTGCAATCCACTTCACCGCGCAAGACCAGGTCGATCGGGTACATGTGGGATCACGGACAGGACGTGAGAATCACAAGCGTCAAAAGGCAAGCGGATGTCTGTTTGTCGGCATGGCTGGCACGGTGGTTCCTGGCTTCTATTCGGGCTCGGCGTCGAACGGCAGAGAGTCCTTTGGCTCCCGTGGGGAAGAAAGAGAACAGCGGCAGCAGCACGCAATTCGAAAAGAAGACGAGAAATCCGAAATCCAGCACCTGCTTGCACCCGCCTCTTCACGATGCTTTGCGTTTTGTTTGTTCTTCATCGCTTCTTGCGCTGAACCTGCCGATCTCAATGCCCATGCCAAAGGGCCAATGAGAGATTCTTGCAACCGAAACCTCTTGTGGCTGCCAGGTGGCCACGTCCGAGCCGACAAGTAGTGAAGGGCGTCTATCGAGACGTGGAAATTGCCGGGCTGCAGGTAGGCATTGCCCAAACAGCGCCCGCCTGACTGCCTGCAGCACGGCTCCAGCTCTAGCTGTAGCTACTGGGTTGCGGCCTGTCGTCGATGCTCGCAAGCCACACGCTGCGTGCTCGCTCTATCGTAGCCGACTTGACTCCAATTTACTGCATCTATTTTTATGTTTTATTCAATTTGGATTGCAATCTTGTTGCTGGAGGTGACCCTTGCCTAGGCCCTCCATTTCCTTTTCTTACTCGCCTTCGTCGACCTTCTGCTCGCAGCGTTTTTCCGCTGCCCGCCTCTCTTGTCGACGTCCAATCAGGAGACCTGAACCCTCAATTCCTAAAAGTCAAAAATCAAAATTCAAGGATCAGGAAAATCCATACACACCACCGAGCAAACGAGCCAAAAAATCAAAAAAGTTGCGAAGGTTCAGCGTCGCGCTCTTATAAGATTTCCCCTGCAGCTTTGTGACACTGCCCGCGTGCTGACGGCTGCCCCTCGACCAAAAAAAAAAGTTTGTGGACCTCGAGCTACAGCAGCACCTGTTGTCTGTAGGACCAACTGTTTGTGCAACCTTGCTCTCCGATCCACCACCACCTTTATCATCGTCTATCACCATATCGGTCGCTGCGCTCGAATCTTTTGCAGCTCGTCAGGCTTCTCTTCTACGACATCGACACTGTCTTTTAGCTGCAATCCTTGTTCCTCACCTGCACTGGTCTGCATCTCCTGACGTGGACTTCTCCTCACTCGACCCTTCCCAAGGTCCACTTGCAACTCCGTTTACGTTCTGCTCCAAGCACTGTATTGCTATTGGTGGTCGAATCGAGTCAGACTTACCACCAGACTCTGACATCCGTCGAGCTCCAAGGTACAAGCCGTTCAGGTGCATTTGGCCAATCCTTCGGCACTCGTCGCACCGTTTCATCGTCTCTCTCACGCCGTCAAAGACTCGGTCCGATCTGGCATTGCTCTTGCACCTCTCCGTGTAAAGGGGCTGTGTCATCTTGGACTCGCGCTTCTTCCTCGTAGACTGACCTTGGTCTCCGTCATCAACGCCTAAATTACCCCCTCCGAAGCGGCATTCATTCCGGCTAGCAGCGTACGTGCGCTACAGGTCATCTTTTCGAACATCGTCTCGTCTCGTCTTTCTTCCTCTCTCCTTTCTTACCTCGAGGTTTTTTTTGCTGGAGCGACATTGCAGTTGGTGCCACCAAAGCGTTTCGCCCTCCAATCCCCGCTTTGCTGTACGACGTGAGTTTCTACTACCTTGCATTCGCCTTCTCTTTTTTTGTCTCCTCCTCGGTCCTGGTGCGAGCTCTGCTTCGTCGCCCCGCTCGTTCTTGCAACGCACGAGTTTTGTCGTCCGGTTCGGTTCAATTTGCTAGTCACGTCGACGACGCCAGCAGCGGAGAGACACACCTCTCGCCTTTGACTAAGCCAGCTCTCCCCGGCTGACCAGATCGCCATTGCTCCTCATCACTGAGGAAGCGATCAAGCGACCTGGTCGAACTTAGTGCAGACTGTACCATGCTCAGGGCGTTTGGCAGTACAATGACACGCTACTATCTTGAGTCTGGCCAGACGTCTCTAAGAACCTTGATGACCTAACCGCTTCTCTTGCCGTCCTCTCTTTGCATCCTTTCCTTCTTGGTCCCTTCTTCCGTATTCTTCCGTCGATCTTCTCCCGGGCTTTCGACTGCCACACCACACGACGGACGCACCACGATTTCAAACCGCGTGCCATCCCGCATCGCCGCTGCCAATACTACATGCCCGGCTTGACACGTCACAGACCACAACGAAATCGAAACGTATCGCATGAGCTTCTCCAACTCAATCGGCAATCGCTTTTCCGAAAATAGCGGCAGCACCACCACCACAACCGTAAGTGTGACACGATATCTGCTCTGCGGCAGGCAAACCCGCCGACACCCAACCTTGCAGGCTAACATCCGCCGCCGCCCTTCCTTTCTATATCTCTGCAAATTTTCAGACCTACACCGTCGCCAGTCCTGCTCGGCGATCTCACCACGAGCCGTCACAGACCATGACGATGACAATGCCATTGACCGGCCTTTCGCCGCCCTCGAAAGGCTTCTTCGCCCCCTCCTCTATGCCCAACTCGAGAAGCGATGCTACTGCCAACGGTGCCATCTCTTCCGCTGTTCCCAGCCGTGGCCGCAGAAGAGAATCAATCACAGGTCAGATGCGTCGAAAAGCCACCGATACGGCTTCGGCTGCGGGCGCTGGCGGTGCCTCTGGCCTTTCCATGAGCCGTGCTGCTGCCGGCGGACCTGGATCGCCCAACGGACGAGCCATTCCCATGATGGCCCGCTCGCCCCGAATGGGCGCTGTCGAGCTCGGCGGTCTCTCGACTTCTTTCGGCGCTGCCGCTGAAGCTCTCACACTGTCGTCCTCGATCGCTTCCAACTCGACCGTGGCCCCAGGTTCGTTCCAGGCACGAAGCAATGCGCAACCCATCAAGACTGAAGGCCGCTCCCAGGGTCACTCGCACTTGGGCGTCGAGTGCTTTGGTCCTTCCAGCTTAGACAGCTCCATGCCTATGCCTAGCCCTGGCATGATCACTTCCAACGCGGATCACAGCAGCAAGCGTGACCGTCGCGCTTCGGTGAGCTCTACAGGCACCGTTGGCGATGACGATGACAAGAGTGGCAAGCACGAACAGCTTCACCGTTGCGAGAGCTGCGCCAAAGTCTACCGCCATCCAAGCTGCTTGATCAAACACCGATGGGAGCACACGGTCTACTGGAAGGAAGCGTCCAAATTCCTCATGAGCAAGCATCAGCAAGTGCAGCTTCTCGAAGCCGCAGCCATCTTGGTGGGGATGGATGCCAACGCACGCTCGCTGCCGGAAGAAAAGGCTCTGTGGCCTGCTGCGGTCAGTCCGCCATCTTCGGGTCTGCTTGGTTCCGAGTCGATCAACTTTGAGACATTGATGGCTTCGAAACGTCGCAACACGGTCTCGAGCAACGCAAGCGGCAGCCCAGCACGAGGACCTACTCCCGCACTGGTACCCAATGACAGCAGCGATGGCAGCACCACGAGCACGTACGACCCTTCGATGCGCAGCGTCACGATGAGCCCTCTGGCCGGACTGGGCAACATGCGTCTCACCGAAGGTGACGGCAAGCACCACCGCTATCGACACGACGACAGCGTCAGTGGTAGCGGTAGCGGAAGCGACCGCGCTGATCGCTCTGGCTCGGCCGACATGTACGACGACGAAGACGTTGACGACGAGGCGGCCCGGCTGGACGATGGAGAAGAGCGCTATGGCGCTGACGCCGGCGGTGATGTGATGGCCAACATGGAAATGGACGACGTCAACTAGCGTAGCCTGCCGACTGGCCAGATAACGCACACATTGCAACTGCAGCTTTCGGCTTCGTCACCATTATCACCTTCCGACTCTTTCATCGTTCGCCTCTGGATGCCGACGCTTCGAGGTTCTTTATTCTCGTGTTCCTTGGAAACCTTGCCCTGTCATCTGTTTTGTTTTGATCACCGTGCCTTCTTTCTCGCCGCTACTCTGGTGTCGAGACATGTACTATCATCCTCCTGTCATCAAAACAAACCCAAAAAAGAGTGTTTGAAACGCTCCAATGCTCAAATCTCAGTGGATGTTCCATGACATTTGGTCGTCGGCGAATGTGTTTCTGGCGTGGTGCGTGTAGCATACAAGCTTTGATCAAAGTTTGGGGCTGCGCAGGCGAATCGTGAGAGATTCGAATCTTGCAAACGGAACCGATCGGGGCGACTCGGATGTGCTCGAGCACGATGACTGCACGCCGGTTTGGCATTCTACGGGTGCATTACAGGCTGGGGCCCTTTGCAGTCGTTTCTGTCTCCCCACAGAATCCGGCACCGGACAACTTTTGTCGGAGGCACAGACACCCTGAGGAAGGTAGGGAGGCGCTACGAACGAGACGGACATAGACGCAAGGCGGTTGAATTCGACGCGGGGAGCGCGGAGCGTGGCGTGGCGGGAATGCAAAATGCTAAGCGTCAGGCTGGTGGGGTTCCTTGTGAAAAATCTAGGTTGCATGTGGTTGTGAAGCCGGCGCGCACCAATTGCACGTCAACCAACGATGGGCGGTGGTAACCTTCTGTTTTGCTTTCCTCGCGTCTGGAAACCCGGAACAAAGCTTATGTCTAGCTTGTCTTTTTGCCTTTATGCCTTTGGTGATCCTGAGTAAGATTGAGTTAGAGTCGAGTCAAGTCGTAACGTACCCTCTTCTCGGGGTTTTGCAGGATGAAGGGGCAAGACCGCAAGCGAGAGACAAACACTCTTTTTGGGCGTGTGACGTTCCGGAACGACTGAATTTGCTGCGACGTCACTTTTCTAGTACCGACGTTGAGGAATCAAAGGTCACGAGTACTGTAAGAGTGAACGGGAGGCGGAAAAAGCTCGAAGAATCAGTGCAGGAAAAGGTATTGTTTGCCGAACGTTGCGTTCAGGCACCGGGGAAAATCGTCCCGACTACAACTTCAAACGTCACGACGGTGCGGGGGTGCGGTCAACTTTGATCCGTCAAGCGACCGTTGGACACAGGGTGAATGAATCGTCATAGACCCTCGGCTCACCGCTAGCCTTCCAACCTCAGCAGAACCTCTAATCAAAGCCATCCGGGTTGCTGTTACTTTCTGTACGACGTTACGGATCCACGTGTATTCTGCGTCAGAACACATTGCGATGTAGTCTCTCGAACTTCCTCGCCGTCTGCTAGTAGAACGTACGCGGCTGAGCGGAGATTGAGTCTTAGCGTCATTGTCAGCTTGGTCCTTGGGAGCTAATAATGCTGTTCACAGATGGAACGCCATCATGTATCTCTTGAACGAAGCTGGCCGTCTCTGCCCCAATATACAGCCACTGGTATTCAAGACAGCACGTCTAGGATGGCAACCGTAACAAAACCGGTGGTAACCGACACAAGCACCATGGAGGTGTACACAGAAAGAAAAAAGGGACATCTGAAGGCGGAAAAGGAGAAATGTGACCTGCCACTAGGAGCACATGGAAGTCTGTCCTCGAGAGCTCAAAGTTGCCGGACAAGCTATACATAGGCGAGCCAAATTGGGCGTCAGTTTGCACTGCGAGATCGCTCTAGCCGAGGAAGCAAACAAAGTCAGGTATAATACCTTCTCGCCGACCGCCGCTGGCTGAGTTGCCATACGGCGTACGGGACGCTCCGATGTCTTCCAAGTTTCAGTCTGGAGTCGTCTTTACCTCGATGGCCCCTGTTATGCTGTGTGTCTGTGCTGGCTTTGTCTGAGTTAAGACGCCGCCGCGCAGCCAGCGCCTACGCCAGACGGGAAAGAACAAGAGGTCTCAGATAACTTGTACTTGTTGCAATTGTCGCGCGTTTCACATTCGAATTTCTTCGCCCCCGCACTCGCGCCCTGAGTGGGTTCGCCTGGTCAGAAACCGATGCCCCACAATGGGAAAGCCGGAATCAGTGCGCCTGTGTGTGGTCGGCAAAAGATGAAACATCCTTCCATACCCTGTCTCGCATCGCGCTTGGCACCGTTTTCCAACCACAACATGCCTTTTCGTGGGCTCCATCTCATTCGCCACTGGCTTCTGGCTTTGTAAGTAATGCTATAGCCATCATTCAGGATGGGGTGGCGTTGCGGTCCACGCTTTTCAAAATCAAGAATCTACTCCATCGCATTTGACCGCTTTACGCCGAATCTACTGCAAGCACCACTACGAGTCCTTCTTCCTCTCAGAGGTCTTTGTTGGAATCTTCGTTCACCTTTGGGTCAAAGCTATACAGCAACGACACCGCTACACTGAGCGGGAGTCTTCGAGCAGCAGCAATTGCCGCGTCAGCAGCCTTTCCTTCCTGCTTTTCTTGCTGCTGTCGTCTGTAGTCCAGCATCGCCCATACAATAAAATTGGGCCACATGTCAGAAAGGTGTTCAGAAAGCCTGTGTATGCTAGCAGAGAGACAAGACTGATTGAATATATTCTAAAAACTAATTCTAAGGTTGGATGCAGCTGCTGCACAAGGACAATCAATTACAGTAGCCGGGTTTTCTATGTCTTTCCGCCCGGACACTCGTGTTGTGCCTGTAGACTCGACGGGCAGGCGCTGCTCCACTCTTCCTCGCTTCTCGTTCAATCAGCTGGAGCCGACGCCCTTTCAACAGCCAATCGAATCGACGAAAAGCGCTTGACGATGAGACAGACGATCCTCATCCTCGACTGCGACACACACTATGATGAACTTCTCTCTCTTCGATGAGCCTTCCGTTCCAGCAGTCTGCTACGTTAGAAGACCGGGTCTTGGAGGCTTGTTTCTACCGATCATAGTTCTACAGTTACGCTATCTCTTCAACTGACTGCCTCGACTGGAGAGGTAAAGCTCCCTTCTGCCGGCTTGTCACACGTTGGTACTGTGAGAAGAGCTCTCGTGAGACAAAGTGGCTCGAGCCCTCCCTATTTTTTTATTTCCTTGTATTTTTGGTTGATTGGCGCTTTCAGGCGTGAATTTCTAGTCCAACTCCGCCGCTGCCATACGCTCATCGTCAATCGCAAACAAACAGCGCCTCGCCGCCTGCTGCTCGTTTGCCGATTCCTCGCGCGAACCGCACCGTTGCTCCGCTCCTGGACTCGCTCGCATCACACCGCATTGCATTGCGTCCCCCATCCGCTCATTTTTTTGTCCTGATCCTTTTGTCTCGTGAACGACTGACCGAAAACCAAAGCCGTGGAGTAGCCTCTACAATGCCATCGAGCCCCACGCTAAGTTATTGCAGCCTTGGCCGTGCTACTGTAGTCGTACAGTAGCCTCGTCGGTTCCCCTGGCTTATTTTCCGTCGACGTTTCAGCCCACTTTTGTGGACGACGTGGAGCCGAGCGGCGGTGCATACCAGCGTTGCCCCGCTCGATCCAATATAACCCCATCGCTGTATCGTCATCGTCGTTAGTCCGACCCTTCCTCTCTTCACCCCCATCCTTCGTACAAAGGTTGCCCTTCACAGACTTGGCTTCCTCTTTCTACCATCACCACCTTCCGCCTCAGCGCTCTGTCTTATACCCGTGCTTGGAACGCTTCAGCTATTTACTGCTTCTATCTCTTCTTCGTTTGCCCCTCCCCAGCTCGCTACTGCGCCTTCTGTTGCAGTTAGCTTCTTCGCAGGCTTTCTCTGCCTTTCGCTATTTGTTGGTCCCCATCCAACGAGCTAAGCGTGCAGCTTTTGCAAGCATAGATTGGCCTTGTTCGGTGTAGCTAGTGCAGCTTCGCTCGCATTTCCCCCTCTCAGACGAAACTGCAGCGGTTTGGCTTTCGAAGCTTTTTCTACCCTGCAGCTGTCTTTGTTCGACAACAATCGCTTCAGTTGCACCAGCAGCGTGATTGGCAATTTCAGCAATCCAGCTCACTTGCCGATAGATCCGAATCCTCGCATTGATCACCTCTTCCTCTCGGCAAGACTTCGCTCTCCGAAGCACCATCCGCAAATATGTCGAGTATCACCAACGATCTCGGCGAGGAGATCCAGCCCGCCTACAGGGGTAAGTTTGTTCTCGATTCCTTCCCTTTTCTGGCCTCTTTGCTCGCTTTGTAAGGTGCCTGAGCTGGGGTTCTAGAGCTACACTTGAAGCGGCCTCGTGTGGCTCTTGCTCTGCTGGAACAACACTCTTCCTCGGCGTGACAGAACGGCAGGCCAAAAGTGGAGCTGGCCGCGAATGCTGCATTCTCAGAGCCGCACGCTAGTCGAGCTTCTTTGCAACAAGTCGGCTCCTCCGACTTGAGCTGCGCCGCTTTTGGCCTGCTGATGTGGACTGCGATCGGTGAATCCGATGCATGGCATCGCGTATGTCCTTGATGTCAAATGCAGCGATCAGAGACTAACCTTATATCTCATTCCTCCCCTATTTCTGCGTCATGACAGGCAACCTGAGCGATTCTCAGCAAAAGGATCTCCGGGAGATATGGCGACGTCTCTTTGAGCTCTTTGAAAAGAACAAAGAGACCTCGGAACGCATCATGGCAAACGGCGGTCCCGGCAAGATGGGCAAGAAAAAGGACTCGACTCCTCCCAAGAACGAAAAGGATGCCGGCAAAGACATCCCCAAGGACGACAAGGCCAAGGAAGAAGCCAAAAAAGCCGAGGAAATGAAGGAGATGAACGAGTTCATCGACACTTACGGAGGCCCCATCTTGCGAACCACCATGTGGGAGTTCACAAAGATGGACCACCCCGACACCTCGGTTCTTCGTTTCCTCCGTGCCCGAAAGTGGGACATCGACCGTGCACTTGCCATGTTGGCAGCCGCGTGCAAGTTCCGTCTCGAAAAGGATGTCGCGGGTATTATCTACAAAGGTGAAGACGGTCTCAAGGATGTGCCCGGCTTCATGAACCAGTTCCGTCGTGGTATCTCATACATCAAGGGTAACACCGACAAGATGGAGAACCCAATCTACTTTATCCACGTCGCCCGCCACTTTACCAGCGCACAGAAGCACGAGGTGCTCCAGGACTACGTCCTGCTGGCCATGGAAAACGCTCGCCAGATCACCACCGCTCCCTACGAAAAGGCTGTCGTCATCTTCGACATGGCCGGCTTCGGTCTCAAGAACATGGACTGGCAGTGCGTTCTCTTCCTCGTCAAGTGTCTCGAAGCCTACTACCCCGAATCGCTCCAGCGCATCTACGTCCACGGTGCTCCATGGATCTTCAAAGGTATCTGGCAGGTGCTGCAGCCCATGCTTGACCCCGTCGTTCGTGACAAGATCAAGTTTTCCAGCAAGGCCAAGGACCTCGAAGAGCTCGTCCCAGCCTCCAAGATTCGAAAGGGCATGGGAGGAACCATGGATTGGGACTGGGACTACATCGAACCTCAGGCCGGCGAGAACGACATTATGAAGGACACGAAGTCGCGCAACAAGATCGAAAAGGAGATGAAGGAGCTTACCGACGAGTTCGAGAGCGTCACCAAGGAGTGGTTCGACACTACCGACACCGACAAGGAGAACCCGGACCTCAACTACCGCCGTGAGGTGCTCGGCAAGCAGATCCGTCTCAAGAACTACCAGCTCCAGCCTTTCGTGCGTGCCAAGAACATCTACCAGCGTGCCGGTCTCATGACCATGGACGGCACCGTCACTTGGGAGTATCCTCAGACCAACGGCAAATCCATCACCCAGGTGGTCAACGACCGCCACAACTACGGTGCGCTCATCAAGTGGCTCAAGGATCACGACGAGGACACACTCGAGGACTCATTCGGTCACAAGAAGCTTTTTGAAATTTGCGAAGACGGCACCATCAAAGAGTCGTACGGCGAAAGGGAACTCGCCAAGGCCGGTAAAGCGAAGGCATCGAAGGGTGGCAAGGAAGCCAAGACTTCAAAGAAGAGCGAGTCGCAGGATGCCCCCACGCCCAAGTCGGACAAGAGGTCGGGCAAGAAGGGTGCCGAAGCGGCTGGCGGAGCCGTCGCTGGTGCCGGCGCCGCTGCTGCAGGTGCCTTGGGCCTCAAGAAGAGCAAGAGCAAGAAGAAGAAGGAGCCCGAACCCGAGCCTGAGCCCGAATCCGAGGAAGAAGAATCGGATGAGGGTAGCTTCGAGGACCCCGAGTCCGAGCCTGAGCCCGAACCCAAGCCTAAGCGCTCCGCCTCGACTAACAAGAACCTTGCCCGCAAGCCTAGCAAGAAGGCGGTCGAGCCCGAGTCCGAGGAAGAGGAAGAGGATGAGCCGCGAGAGCAGCCTCAGACATACACTGGTGCTGCTGTCGGCGCCGTCACCGGTGTTGCCGCCGGTGCTGCTGGTGCTGCGGCTGCTGGCTTCAACTACCTGCGTGGCGGCAACAAGAACGGCGACGCTGCCAATGGAAACGGACGCCACGTGGAGGACGACGATGAGGAAGACGAAGAGGACCACGGCGTCGCTCGCCCCGGCCAGCGCCAGCAGCCTCGCACCGTCGACCACTACCCCGACGAGGACGATGACTTTGACGAAGGCGACAGCTTGGAAGACGACCAAATGTCGGCCTACTCTGATGAATCTATTACGCCCGAGACGGCCGTACGCCCCGACTACATGCAGCAGAAGATCAGCGCCTCAGACTGTCGCATCGACGACAACGACTGCCGCGAGGATCTTGCCACTGTGCGCGAGGCCATGGCGCTCTTCCTCAACTCGCGCATGCGTGAGGCCGAGGAGCTCTGCATGGAAGGTGCCGGCACGCGCCTCTACAAGGCCGAAGGTATGGCGCTGATCAACTCGGTCAAATCGGTCATGACTTTTGAGCCTGCCGACTTTGAGACGGCCATCATGTGCTGCCAGCACTCGATGAAGATCGCCAGCTTCCTGCGCAAGAAGCAGGGTGCGATCGGCAAGCTCATCAGCGGCAAGAAGGGTGGCTACCGATCCATGAGTCTGGTTCAGCTTCACGCCGAGCTCGTCTTTGCCGAATCGCAGCTCCTCAAGTCGGTGCTCGGCATTTTCTACTCGGGCGACACAATCGGATTCGTCAAGCAAGCGCTGGGCTTGCGCACAGCCTACTTCCAGGTCCGCGAGCTGTTCAAGTTTGTCGAGGCGGTGGATGCTGAGGCCGAGGAGGCCGAGGTGTCGGGCAAACGTATTGACACGGTGCACCTTGACCAGGACTTCCGATCGGGTGTTTACCTTGGCAACGCCGTCTGCTCGCTTGTGCTCTCGATGCTGCCCACCAAGACGCTCAAAATCATGGAGGGCTTCGGCTTTGTGGGCGACCGCAAGTTCTCGCTCGATCTGTTGGCTCGTGCCGGTGGTTGGAGCAAGAGCAAGCCTCTGCCCACCATTTCGGCTGACGAGGAGGGTGTGCGACGACCGCTGTGTGACATTGTCACGCTCATGTACCACTTGTGGATCTCGAGCTACATCCCCGTCACCGAGCTCGACTTTGAGTTTGCCGACAAGGTGCTCTCGTGGAACTTGGTGCGCTTCCCTAACGGCATTTTCTACCTGTTCTGGTCGGCGCGTCTCTATGCTGCACAGGCGCTGCCCGAAAAGGCGATCGAGTACTACCGCAACGCCATCGAGTCGCAGCGTGAGTTCAAGCAGCTGCACCACCTGTGCTTCTGGGATCTCTCGCTCACGTACCTGTGCACATGCGACTTTGCGCGAGCCTACGAATGCTACGATGTGCTGTCGCGCGAGTCGAACTGGTCCAAGGCGATTTACCAGTATGCCAAGGCGGTGATGCTCTACGAGACGGGCATGGACGACCGAGCCAAGAGCGCCACGATCATGCGCACTGTTGGCAAGCTGACCAAGAAGGTCGCCGGTCGCCAGATTCCCTTCGAACGCTTTGTGGCTCTCAAGGCCAAGAAGTACATTGCGCAGCAGAACCGCTTGCCGCTGCCCGGTCTCGAGTTTTCGTACCTGTGGCACTGCATCGGTACGACGCCCGTGTTCCTGCTTGTGGAAAACACGCTGACGCGCATCGATGAATTTATCGACGAGCTCGAGTCGTATCACAACCCCAAGTCGTACGGTACGGGTGAGAACGAGTACTGGTCGGCCTACTGTCTGGCGTTCTTCCTGCGCGGTGTTGCGCTTCGCTTTGTCGCGTACCCGGAGCCGCAGACGCTGGTTCGCTTGCCTGCCGAGGACACGGTCGGTCCGATCGAGGAGATCCAGGCCGACGCGGTGCAGTCGTTCAACAAGGTGTTTGAGCACGGATCGAAGCTCGACGAGGTGGACCGCTACCTAGTGTACTTTGCACACTACGAGCTGGGTCGTCTGCGCAGCTGCATGGGACAGGACGAGGCTGCCAAGACCGAGTTCCGCAAAGTGCTTTCTGGCAAACCATTGGAAGCCAAGGGCAAGGGACTGATCGGAGGTGGAAGCAAGGCCAACTACCTGCTGAGCAACATGTGTCAAGTGCGTGCGCACGCGGCGATGGAGACGATGCGTATTCAGAAGTCGAGGTCGCGAACTTCGTTCTTCCACGGCGCCGAGGGATCGTTGGCGAGCCAGAGCATTGCGTCGAAATCGACCCGATCAAACTCGTTGGCCAGTTCCAATAGCCGCAGCATGAGCATGACTTCGCGCGGCACGTCCCTGTCGAGCCGCTCGCGTGGAAGCATCAAGTCGAACACATACGATGCCGAGGACGGCTACCGTGCCAATGGCAACGGCAATGGTCGTCCACGTGCGCCTTCGCAGACGACAGACTACTCGCGCCGTCGTTGATGGGCCAAGGCCATGCATGGCTTGGCGTCTCAAGATACCCTCTCGCTTGCACCTTTCTCTCCCTTGCTCCCTCACTTACTTTCATCTCATGGAAGGATCTTTTTCTTTCTACTAAACAAGCTCTTGTGCTACTTGGACCCGTTCTCTTTTCCTATTTTGTTCTTACTGTGGTTCCCACTAAGTTGTGATGATGTATCTCTTTTGTCTCTCATGATGTGATTATTTGCTCCGGATACGAATCTATGCCTGTCTCTCTACCGGAAGTCTTGGCTTGTGTAGGCAAATGTGTGTGGACGAGTGTGTTGAGAATGCGAAAGTGAGACGTCAGACGGAGACAGATCGGGATTTGTGCCAATCGAGATTGGGATGAAGGGTTGTGAAAGAGCGTCTTGTGTCGCTGCAATGACAAGCGACGAGGGAACGTGTCTTGAAAATGGTAAGCACGTTTTGGTGCTCAACGAGGCCAAGCGCAACGGCGGCGAAAGAACGGCGGCGATTTTGAAATTTCCTTTAACGTCGAGACTGCAAAGCAACCGAGGATCCGGGGCAGTTTTGGGGCAAGAAGAAGAAATTCATGGGCAAGTTGGAAAATCGGAAAATATGGCGTGCTCATCACGTCAAATTGCGCTCACCTCTCTCTCTCTCTTCTCGACTTTTTCTTCTCGACTGAGAGTTCTCTTTCTCTTTCTTGGCCGATGCATGCTCGAAGAAATTGGTGGTGTCATCGTCCAATGGATAGCCGTTTGGCCTGCGTGGTGGCTTTTTTCACTTTTCTCATTGGCTTGCCCCGGCAAAGCTGGCTTTGCTCGTACTCGGTCAAGTGCGGACCTTGCTCATGTCGGGCCGCGTGGTGGACATTGAACAGATGGTGTGCTTGACCCACGCCGATGTGCGAGTCTGGCAAGGATGACGAGATTTCTCCTTCTGCTGCTTGTACTCGCCCTTTCCATGTCGGCTCGGTGTGCATTGACCCGATTAGACGCCGCTCGTTCCAGTCTGTCTTGATCCTTCCCTTGTGCTCTGAGCAAGCGAGTGAGGGAGGACAGCAATGGAGTGGCCTTACCGCCTAAGGCAGTGGCTTGCGTTGCTGACTTGGGTGTGATCTCCACTCTTGACGAGAAGGTGTCATTGTGATGCTCGGATGAGGCTATGGCGTGTGTCTGACTCGAGGACAGCGCCGAGTTCCTATAACTGCCCCGCCCCTTGCTCTTCTCACCCTGCCCCTGTTCTTCCCTCGCCATCACCACCAACCTTGCGCCTTTACACCACCACCTCGACTCGAAGTCCTTTCTCCAAATCATCATGCCCTCGACATCGCCCGAACTCGCTCCCTGGGTGCCACCCCAACCCACACGCGAGACCGAGCTGGAATGGGCGCCGCTCACCACACTCGACCTCTCGACCATTACTGGCGACGACTACACTAGCGTCCCCGACGACGTTGTGCGCTCTGTCGGCGAGACCTTTTCCCGCGATGGCTTCATCTATGCGGTCAACCACGGTCTCTCGTGGGACCACGTGCTGCGTCAGTTCGCCATTGGCCAGTACGCTTTCCACGGCGTCTCGGAGGCAGACAAGGCCAAGTACAAGGCTGATATTCTGGGCACTGGCAGCTTTGTCGGTTACAAGGAGCAGGGACATTGGAAGCTCAACGGCGTCAAGGATCGGATCGAGCAACTCAACTTTGGAAGCCAGTCGTTTTCGCCAGAGGCGAGAAAGCGATTGTTCCCAGAGAGCTTGCAGGAGTTGTTGCCAGAGATCGAGGAGTTTGCGCGATTCAACCATGGCGTGATCCTGCGCAAGATTTTGAGTGTCTTGTCGCTGGTGCTCAAGTTGCCGGCGGATTACCTGTGGAACTTGTCCAAGGAGCCTGAGAAGCGCGGGCTCGATCTGCTGCGCTATGCGCTCTACCACACTCCGGACCAGTCTGATGACGAAAAGCTGGGCGGTGTACGTTTGCAGGGCCATACGGATTTCAACAGCGTCTCGATCCTCTGGTCGCAACCCATCACCAGTCTCGAGGTGCTCATGCCTGACAACCAATGGCGTCTAGTCAAACACCGCGACAATGCTCTGGTCATCAACCTCGGCGATGCTATGCATTTCATCTCGGGTGGCTACCTCAAACAAACCATCCACCGCGTTGTAGCACCACCCGCCGACCAAGCGCATTACGAGCGTCTAGGCATTTTCTACTTTGCCCTCTTCAACGACGATGTTTCGCTCGAACCGATCGAACAGAGCGAGGTGGTAAGGCAGGCGTATGCAGAGCGCAAGAAGCTGAATGCAGGTGCCGGCTTCTGGGATGCAGCCAAGGCGAAAGGTGAAAAGGTACCCACAGCGGGCGATTGGGAGAGACTCAGAGTCAAGGCGTACGGTCAGCAGCATGCTAAAAAGGCCGACGACGGTCATGATGTTGAGGAGATTGCAGGACAAAAGGTGATCGGTTACAATGGCGAGCGTGTCAAGCTCAAGAGGATCGAGCTCGGTCAACAGGCGGCACCCGTCACCGCCAACTAACAAAGGCGAACGACAACATTTTGGTCCTCTTCTTCAATGGAGCAACACTGCCTTGAGGCTTCAACCCTCACTATACCCCCTTCCCCCCCCACCCCTTCCCTCATTTCTATATTTCATTCCGTCTTGCAGCATTCAACATGGTCTTCTCTTTTCTCTCTTAGCGTTTTTGTCCACTTTCCTCTCGTCTATGCAATTTTGTCTCTCTTTTGTACAACAGCGTCTCAACACCATCTCTCTCTGGCCGGGTGACACACACCATGTGGTCTTCACACTCACCGTGTCAGCTCTCTCAATTTGCTTGCATCCAACTGCATTGGTATTTCTTTTGTCGAGATGTCGAGTTCATTGTCTGTGAGCGCGCTTGTAGATGAAGGAAATCTAGATGATACGATCGACGTAGTCAAGTAGCGCAAGGTGGTTGCCTGGAACAGTGGCGAACTGCACACTGAGCTGAGGAAGGCGGTGTTGGCGGTGTTGGCTTTCGCTCTCTCCGTCGATCGAGTGGCAGTCGATGGGATCCGCTTTGATAAGCCCAGGCAGAGACTTGGCCCATTCAGGCGAGGCAAGCGCTTGCTTCCTCGCATCTTGCCTGACCGAATCCGGAATCGGAATCGTCACAGACACGGCCGGCCAATCCAACAGGTTGAAAATCTGACACCAGATCTCGCTCTCTCCCGCATCATCGAGCTCGATGAATGCTTTACTTTCAACGGGCCCGCCGAGAATGTAGGTGGGTGTGATGAGGATCACGTTTTCGTCAATCTTGCCCGTCCCCCACTGTCTGGATACCGGCTTGGCCGACAAGTGCAGTCTTGAGCTTACGCAGCTTGTCTGCATCGGGCTTCCACATTGACTTGTTGGCCTCGTCGTTGGTCGAGAGACGCGACTCGTCAAACAGCGTGCGGAAGATCAGAGGATCGTCGGCGAGCATGGCTCGTGCTTGGTCAAAGCCGTGCTGCTTTGCATGTTCGGTCCACGCCTCTGCCCAGGCCTTGAGATCGATTTGGCCGAGCTGGTCAACCTGGGTCGGTCGTGAAATGTCCTCGACATGGGCAAGTGAATCGATGAGCCAGTGGATCAGCGCTTGTACTTCGGGAGAACTGTGCTGCGTGGTAAACACGATACGCGGCTTGTTAGCCAGGTCTTGCGGCTCCGGCTGGAGCTGTTGGTCATTCTCGTTAACGTCCGCATTGAAGTGACCTTGCTCGGTAAGCTCGGAACGATTCCAGTACTTTGCTCCATACACGACCTCTGCGACGGTTCGCAAAGTAGAGAGATCGCGGGCAAGCAATCCCGGTGCCGTGGCAGGAACGTCTGTGTCTGGCAGGCCGGTCATAAAGTCCCCCGGTAGCTCCCATCGTACCTTGTCCAGCTGCGAGGCGAATTTGAAGCCATACAGCTCGTTGAGACAGGCAGGCTGACGAACCGAGCCGCCCATATCCGTGCCAATGCCGACTTGACTGCCTCCCATCTTGACCAGGCTCGCTTCGCCACCCGAGCTGCCACCAACTTGAAACTCGTCCTGTGATGAGCCGTTGTCCTGTTGAGCGGCACGGATGCAACTTCTAGTGGTGCCCCAGAGCGGCGATTGTGTCGTGTTGGACATCATGAGCTGTGGCGCTGTGGTCTTTGCGATGAGCAGAGCGCCTGCATGGCGCAGTTTCCGCACAATCTCTGCATCCGCCGCCTCTTTATGGCCTGCTCTGAGCGAACAGCCCAGTGTCGTGGGCAGGCCTCGCACGTGGATACAGTCTTTGACGCTGAACACTAGTCCAAACAGCGGATCTCGCTCAACCAGCTCCTCAAACCCTTGACTGTCGGCTCGCATGTCGAGAACCTCATGCTGATATCTCTTTGCTGCATCGAGCGCCTCTTGATACAAAAAAGCCGTCAGACAATGCGTCTCCAAACTCGCTTTGATCGTCAACCGAATGCGTGCCTCGACCACTCTCGGCAAGCTGATCTCGCCGTGAAAGACCCGCTGCTGCAATTCACCTAGCGGCCAGCCGGCAATTTCATAGTCTCGCTTGGTGGGATCCCCAAATCGTCTGTGCGCCTCTGTCACTTGAGCCAGCAGCGTCTCTACCAACGTTTTCGCTGCAGCATTGTTGAGATCCGGACAAGGGTTGCGAAACTCCCGGCGCGGGATCGGGATGGTCGAGGTCGACATTGTAGCCAGAGATGGGCGTTCTCGGCGCGCCTATGATGGTGATGGTAAGAGAGAGAAGAAACAAGAATGGGCAATCTGTGGCACAGTGCTACCCAGACCAAGTCGCCTTCCATGAACGCATCTTTGAACGGGTACGACGCGGACAAAGGTTGATTTCTTCGACGTGGGGGGAGGAGACGCCGCGGTGAGCCGTGCATTAGCTGATTTAGCTGAGGAAAACCTCCACAACAACACATTTTACGCGCCCGAATTTCCCGCTTTGATTTCAATATTTCTTATTTCTTCTCACCCACATAAAAGACGCCTTTCGCCGTTAACCCTGTCCAGCAAGCTTCGGTCCGAACCAGCATACAAGGTGCATATCATAATCCCATCCAAATATTGCATTCCAATCGCTTCTTTTCTAGAACAAGTGCAGACTCTGCGTCAAGGGCAATTCATCCGCTGGAGGCACCGTCAATAGTCTTCCACCGTCCGTCACCTCGTACGTCTCTGGATCCACCTTGAGATCGGGCGTATGCGTGTTCAGCTTCATATCCTTCTTGCTCACCGTCCTGCATCCCTTGACGGCTTCAATACGCTTGTGGACGCCGTAGCTGCTGACAATTCCGTGGTCCACCGAGTACTTGGAGACAAAGAGCACCGAGTTGTGCGGTGCCGCGTTGGCGTTGGCGCCGTGCATGGGTCGGCCGTAGATGGGCTGCACCGTGGGGATCGACGCATTGGCGTCGCCCATCTGAGCCCACGCGACCTGGCCGCCCTTGAGCACGAATTCGGGGCAGATGCCAAACTTGGACGGCAGGTAAAAGACCAGGTCGGCCAGCTTGCCAGGCTCGACACTGCCGATCAGGTGCGAGGCACCGTGCACCAGCGCAGGGTTGATCGTGTACTTGGCCACATAGCGTTTGATGCGCACATTGTCCGACACGGCCTCGCTTGGATGAGGTACACCCTTCGAGTCGACAGAAGTCCCTGGTTCAGCAAGCGGTCCCACGAGGCTGGCCATCTTGGAAGCAGTCCTCCACGTGCGCGCTACCACCTCGCCGATCCTACCCATCGCCTGTGAGTCGGAGCTGATCATGGAAATGGCGCCGCTATCCTGTAGCACGTCCTCGGCAGCCACCGTCTCGGCACGAATCCTCGAATCGGCAAAGGCTACATCCTCGACAATGTCTTTTGACAGGTGGTGACACACCATCAACATGTCGAGATGCTCGTCAAGCGTGTTCTTGGCATACGGTCGCGTGGGGTTGGTCGAAGACGGAAGCACGTTGGTCTCTCCACATACGCGAATAATGTCGGGAGCGTGGCCACCACCGGCACCTTCCGAGTGATACGTGTGAATGGTTCGACCCTTAAAGGCGGCGAGCGTGCCTTCGACGAAACACGACTCGTTGAGCGTGTCGGTATGGATGTTGCACTGCACATCGTACTTGTCGCATGCGGTGAGGCATGCATCAATTACAGCGGGCGTCGCACCCCAATCTTCGTGAATCTTCATTCCGGCACATCCAGCTTTGATCTGATCTTCCAAGCCAGGCAGACCCGAGTCATTGCCTTTGCCCGTAAAGGCAAAGTTGAGAGGCACGTTGTCGGTGGCGATCATCATGTTTCGCAGCTGATCCTGTCCTGGCGTACACGTCGTAGCGCTCGTTCCGGCTGTGGGACCCGTTCCACCGCCGATCAAAGTAGTGATACCTGTAGCAAGCGCCTCTTCGTGCAGGTCGGGACAGATGTAGTGCACGTGCGCATCAATGGCGCCGGCAGTGACAATGAACTTTTCACCTGCAATCACCTCGGTGCATGAACCTACAACCAAGTTGGGATCGACGCCATCCATGATGGCCGGGTTGCCTGCTTTGCCGATGCCCACAATGTGACCGTTTCTGATGCCAATGTCGGCCTTGACGATGCCCCACCAATCGACGATGAGCGCGTTGATCACGACCACGTCGAGAACAGCACTGTCAGCACGACCTGACGCTTGTCCCATACCATCACGAAGCACCTTTCCACCGCCAAACTTGAGTTCGTCGCCATAGACCGTGAAATCCTTTTCGACTTCGAGCCATAGAGGGCTGTCTGCCAACCTCACCTTGTCGCCGACCGTCGGACCGTAGAGGGAAGCATAAGCGTCGCGTGACAGCTCACAAGGGAGCTGGCGGTGGGATCGAATCGTCATCCATGTCTGGAACGGGCTCGTTGGCAAACCCTGCAGCTTCGATCCGCTTGACAAGGGCATTCTGAGCTTCAGGTGTGGCCAAAAACTCATCCAGAGGACCCGAAGCGAGGTTGTTACCACCAGCAAGGATCTTTGTGCCACCGACCTGGACAAGCGTGACCGTCTTTGAATCGCCTGGTTCGAACCGAATGGCTGTACCGGCAGCAATGTCGAGCCTCTTGCCCAGCGCCAACAGACGCGGAAACGAGAGAGCTGCGTTGGTCTCGAGGAATGGATAATGCGATCCGACTTGAATTGGACGATCGCCCGTGTTGGTCACCTTGACGGCTACCCTCTTTCGTTTCGGGCAGAGCTGGATCGCGTCACCGCCCCTCTTGGTCACCAGGGCGCCGGGCAACACCTCGTCCGCACTCGCCTTGCCCACCAGCGCCTTTTCGTCCGCCTTGATCTGTGCCAAGAACACACTTGCATCCGGAGCAGGATAGAAGCTCGAATACAGTGCAGCCTGGATATCGCCTGTTTCGGTACATACGGGTTCGTGCACAGTGACCAAGAATGTACCATCCGGAAAGGTTCCCTCGACCATGACCTCGTGCAGCAGTTGCGGTACGCCCGGTAGCACATGGCACCTCCCTAACAAGGTTTTTCCATGCTGCATGAGCTCGGCTACCGAATGTTCGCCGTCTCGAATGCGTTCCTGCAACACGGTGGCGATGAGTGCGGTGGCCTCGGTTTGGTTGAGACGCACGCCTCGGGCAAGTCGTTTCTGCGCCAGAGAGCCGGCATGGTGTAGCAAGAGCTTGTCGCGTTCTCGAGGTAGAAGATGCATTTCGGACCGAAAAACAGGGTTGCGGGTTAAGAGGTGAAGAAAACTTTGTCCGCGGTATGTGGATATGAGAGAGGGGGAGAGGTGGGACGAGGTGAGCGAGCTAGAAATTCAGAGATGCAGCAGAGCACGAGGGTTAGCTAGACTTGCGATAAGAAGCGCTTCCAGTCGAGCTTTATTCAACCGCAAACTCGCCCGCTGCTATATTCCGACGCACAGGCCGCTCGCCCCAATCAGAAACTGTCGAGCTAGAAAAAGTGGGGTAAAAAATCACAGATCAACAGAGTTTTAGGTATAACACTGTGAAATCTCCACTGAAAAGGTTTGGCAACGGAACTCGGGCTTTCTGCTTCTTCTCGTTCCCTGCCGACATGTCTCAAACACATACGTGCTTCGATTCGCCTTTCTTGTTCACCGGAACAGATCGTATTGCTCCCCCTGCCACATCATCTGTCACCAGCGACGATGATGTCCACCGTAGCGCTGGTTGCTGCAGCTATGGCAGCCAGCACACGCGCAACAACCTCCAAGGTGACACTCGAAGCCTTCACCGCGGCTTCACTCTACCCGCGCAAAGTAAACTCCCGCCGAACTGCACCTCGTCGCTTCTCCAGCTGCGCCACCCGCCGTCGCTCTAGCCAGCCCGACTGTACACCGGCACAGACATGTTCCGAAATCTCTACATCGATCCGCTCGCTCATGCGCGAAGCAGCACAGCCCGTGGCGCTTGTAACCGCGTTTCTCCCGCCTCCAGCTCACGACTCGATCCACGCAGCAACGCTGTCGAGCTTCACCTCGATCTCGTTGGACCCGAATCTGGTATGTTTCTCACTCAAGACGCCGAGCCGGCTAGCTGATGCGCTGGAATGGCGTGTCTCGCAGCGATCGGAATCGCCGATGGTAGGTGGAAAGAGTGAGGGGGCGGATTTTGTCATCAATGTGCTGGCTAGCACCCAGGCCGAGCTGGCGGCGGCGTATGCGGTGCCAGGGACACCACCACTCGAGTGGTATGGAACAGGAGAGGTACAGGGACAGGCAAAATTGCATCCTTTGAGACAGGCAGGGCTTGCCGAGGTAGCATGTGCAGAGGGGAGCGTGCCTGTCGTGCGCGGCTCGGTGGGTGCGCTAGCGTGTACCGTGGTGGATAGTCTGGACCTGCACAAGTATAGCCCCAGCCATGACGGCGGTGAGACTCAAGACGGACGAGCAAAGAGCAGTAGGCTGTACATTGCCAGAGTCGTGCACGTCCATCTGCCCAAAGTCGACAGAGAGCTACGCTCTGAACCGCTCGTCTACCACCGCCAAAAGTTTGTCTCGACCTCCCAAACGCCTCTCACATAGTCATGCAAACAACTCGATTCAACTAGAGCAGACTGCACATGACGTTCTGACCCTCGCATTCGCCGAAACGTCTGTGCATTGCGAATCTACCAAATTTGCCAGGCTACAACTCTTGCTCAATTTTACTCGAGGAACCCTCTGATCGCACCACCAACATTGGCGACGTCGATCAAAAAGCTATCATGGCCATGTGGCGCGTCTAGCTCGTAATACCTGACCAGATCGTTACCATTCAAGCGCAGACACTCTGCGATCTCGCGCTGCTGTTCGACGGGGAAGAGGATGTCGCTCTGCACGCCGATAACCAGCGTTGGGATGTCCGAAAGGCGTGCCATTCCTCGAGCGAGCGCCGGAACGTAGGCGTGTGCCGCGGGCGAGCTGAGCGTGCTAATGTGCTGACGCTTGCGCGGTCTCGGCGCCGGGGTGGGCAAAGCGTTTGAGATGGCCAGGCTGCCAGCGTGCGCGTCGCCATGCGCGAGCGTTCGGCGTCGCTGCAAGTCGGCCAGCGCATGATCCGACATGTCAAACAGATCCATCGCCTTGCTAATATAGATCAGGCTGTTGGCGTCATACTTGAGGCAAAACTGCTCGCCCTGGTGATCCAGGTACGTCTCGATCAAGAAATCGGGACACAGCGCCGGATCCAATTCGACCTCTTGGCCCTCGACCACCCTTCTAGCACGTCCGAATCGCTGCTCCCACTCTGGACCGGATCGGTAGGTAAACGTGGCAATCTGGCGCGCCAACTTCATACCCGTGTGCGGAGGCAGTTGGCCGTCACCGTAGTAGAAGCCGCGGTTCCAGTTTGGATCGCTCATCAGCACTGACCTCTGCGCATAGCGGAGCGCGATGCTCGCCGGAGCCGAGCGCGCACAGCCGCTGATACTGATGAGCCTCGCCACGCGATTTCGCTCCAAATGGGCGGCGGCGATCGACTGCATTCCGCCCATGGACGATCCGACGCTTGCATAGAGTCTCTCGATGCCCAGCTGGTCGAGCAGCAAAAACTGCGCGCGCACCATGTCGAACACGCTCAGGATCGGAAACCTCGTTGCATAGGCTGCTCCCGTCTCGTCGAGTGGATGCGGTGACGATGGACCTGTGGAGCCGTAGCACCCACCGAGTACGTTGGTGCAGATGACAAAGAATCGATTCGTATCCAGCGTCTTGTTGGGCCCGATAAAGTCCTCCCACCAGCCCTTGGCCGGATTGCTCGGCGTGCTGGCCGCATGACTCGAAGCACTCAATCCGGTATGCAGCAAGATGGCATTGGAGCGATCCGCGTTGAGCTCGCCCCACGTTTCGTAGGCCAGATCAAACTGCGGCAGCTCTCCACCATAGTCGAGCTTGAACGGCTGAGCATGGTGGTACAACTGATATCCCGACACAACTTTTGTATACGACGGTTCTGGACCGGATTCATCGACTTCGTTTTGCGATGTCGGATCGGACGCAAGCTGCGGTGAGGAAAGTTGGGCACGTAATCGGTCCTCGCGTGCCTCGTTGGCGTCTACGCAGGGAAAGGCGACGGTTGAAGAGGCAGATGAAGACGGCGCCGCGCATGACGATTTCGACTGCTCCGCGAGGCGCTGCAGCTTTTGCCCCCTACGTTCATTTGCATCTACGCATGAGAATTCCGGTTTCGAGAGTTTGGAGGAGGCGGAGGAGGACGACGATGATGCTGCGTTAAACGAGACTGAACTGTGCAGAAGGCGATACGATGACGCTGCCAGCGGCGCGCTTCTTGCGGGCGACGACGTGTAGGCAAGCGACCGTAGCGATGCCGAAAAGAGGCGTGTGGATGAACGCGACATTGCCTCCGTCGACCTTTGGGCCTTGGTAGAAGGAAGTAACAGAAGCAGACGTCGATGATGACAGTAAGACAAGAAAGAATAGGTCGATGCTGAAACGGGAAGTGCGTCAGTGCGTAGCCGATTTTGGATCGGATTCCGGCGTATTTCCGAAGTCTGACTGGGCCGAAATCTTCTAGTACTGTACAGTACCACCTTCACAGCTCGGTAGTCCTTGACGTAGCTCCGTTCTTTCTATCTTTCCATTAGCACGCCTTATTCAATCCCCTAGGCTCCTTGTTTCAGAGCTGGCTTGGAAATGTGAGCGCAGCGTATGGCAAGTACTCCACCAAGCCTGAGTTCAGATCCTGCTACGACTGTCAGGGGGGGATAGAGCCCAAAGAAGAGCTGGACCACCGGAAGACAAAAAAAAAAAAAAAAAAAAGAAAAGGAAGAAAAAAGGGTCAGATCCGTTGATGGCGTGATCTTAAGAAGCGCAAAGTTGCCGCACCTTTTTTTCTCATTATTTCTTTTTCGCAGAGTGCTCCACAAGCTTTTCCCGGCTTTCTAACCGAGAACGAGCCAGCTTGCCACGTTTTGGCATGCGTTGTTGCTTTCTTCCTTCTCTTTTTCTCAACAACTTGGTGCCGCTGCCGCTCCTTTGCTTCTCACCACACCAGTCGCTGCTCGCCCCGCATAGTCGGATCGTCGTTGACAATCAAGCGCAAACGCAAAGATGGTACAGTAAGTCCTTTCTTCTTGCTCTTGCTTTCGTCCTTGTTTCCAATTCGTTTTCAGCCGACTGACTCGTTGATCACCACAACAGCGCCGACGCAGCAGCTCTTCCTTCGCACGTCCAAACAAAGTCGGACTTTTACGACCATATTGAAGCGTCGCTTGTGTCGCTCATCGATCCGGAGACCGACTGGATCTCGTCGCTCTCGAATGCGGCTTCGTTGCTCTACAACTCGATGAACCGGTATCCGGTATGGAGCGAGAAACGCGTCAACTGGGCCGGCTTCTACCTGCTCTCGCCACTGCTTCCCTCGGAAACGCGCAACCGCAAGCTTCGTCAAAACCCAACACTGCTCCTCGGTCCTTTCAACGGTCTGCCTGCCTGCCAGCTCATCCACTCTGTACCAGGCAGAGGTGTCTGCGCCGACGCATCAGCTCTCCTCCCACCCAGAGTGGTCAGGGTCGCAGATACCGAGGCATACCCGGGCCACATTGCATGCGACTCGCTCTCGCGCTCCGAAATCGTCGTCCCGCTCGTAATCACCAGAAACAGATTGGCACAGGTCCATCAGATTGCGCTCGAGCACCAGTCTCCCAGAAACGGACAGCCCAGCGAGGGTCAAGATAGGTCGTGGGCAGGAAGAGGTGAGAGCGACGAGGTGATTATTGGCGTTTTGGACATCGATTGTGAGTCGTTGGATGGTTTCGATGAGGAGGACGAGCGCAGGTTGCGCAAGATTGCCGATCTGATTGTGCAACGATCGGCGTGGTAGACAATCATCCGCATATACAAGTGGTGTAACCTCGTCACTAATTTGAGAGACAAAAAAAGAAATAGCTTGGAAAGATAGATGGGATTCTCGTGACAGCGTGAGCATGACATTTCAGTCGGTGCGTGTGGTGCGTGTAGCGATTGTCGTGGCACCAAACGACCGAGACGTTCTGGTACCTGACGTGGTGGATCCTCCGATTGTATCATCCCCCACATCCTCCTCCCCACTGCTGCTAGTCTTGTCCCCTACTCCTCTCGCACCTTGCCCACCTCCCTCCACCTCGGCCCCAGACCCACCAGACGCAGAGTCATCTTGCAAATCCTCCCACGCGTCTGACTCGCCTTCTCTCGCAACACCGCGACCCGTCATCCTTGAAGACGGCCGTGACGAAGCAACGTCGGTATCCTCCTCGGTTTCCTCGTCCAGCCTGTCGAGCACGCGCCTCGAGAGTTGGATCTCGGACAGCTCTTCGGGCGAGATCGGCGAGCTGGGATCGATAATGTCGATCAACGAGGATCCTTCCTGAATTCGCTCGCTCGACGGTCCAGCGCCAGACATGCGCCTCGCTTCCAACAAGTCGCGCATCCTCGACTGCCGGATCGCCTCGGCCAAATCCGCCTCGTCTTTGGCCTGCAGACTCTCCAAAGATCGCAAACGCATTTCCTCTTGCTCATCAGCAGCGCGAGCAGCTTCTTCATCGCTGTACTCTTCCACCTTGATCCTCGGCTCGCGCTTCAACGTCCTCCTTGTCTCGGTTTCCGTCTCGGTTTCGTCCTCGTCCTCATCGCCGTATCTTTGAGCATATCGCGATGAGTCCTCGGCACTGGGCGTTGTCTCACCCTCGCTCTTGACGCCGTAATCTTGACTCCTCCTCGCCGATCTCCATGCTTTTTCCTGGTACTGTTTGTCTTCATCCAACGAGATGGGAGCGATGGTCATCGAACTCGTGTAGATCGCAGCGACTGCCCACAGTGTCAACGCTGTGGCCATCTCGAATGCCAGGAAGAGCGTCGTGAAGGTGAAAAACGACGAGAGCGGAAAGTGATACATGAAGAATCGCAACCCTGTCAGATGCGCATCGAAGCGGATGCTCGCGGCATACGTCTGTAGCTCTCCGCGGCTCGAGTGCGAGCCCACAGCTAAAGGAACGACTCGACCGTTGCCCGGCAACGTGTGAATGCCAGCCAAGGTGTTGTGATTGCCGCCGTACATCCAGAACTTGTCGGCGTCTGCTCGACCAACGCTCACCTGTCCGTGCGTCACCTTGCGGTCGGACCGTGCATCGCTTGAAGAGAGCAGAGGCGTAAAAGACGACGGGCGCAGCACCGCTCTTCGCAGCAAAGGGATACGAAGCAGCTGAGAGTTGGCAGGCGACTGGGTCGACGGAGGATTGCGCGAGATCATCTGTGAGATGGACGAAGCGGCTCGAACTGGTGCGGTGGAATAGGTGAGCAGCGTAGGCTTGCTGACGTGAAAGACTGAGTGATTTGATTTGCTCTTGAGATCGAGATCCACCATGAAATTGCCCAAGTCAAGATTGGCCTGATTGAGCGGCACCGAAAGCTCGAGCGTGACGTCGTACGCTTGGTCTTGAGCAAAGAATTCGCCGTTGACCTCGGCGTAGGACGACGAAGAAGGCGTAGGCTCGCGCGGTCGAAATGCGTGTGCACCATGGCCAAAGTCGAGATGGGCATAAGGAGGACGATCGTGACCGTATTGTAGCCAAACTTCTTTGCGGAGGCCTACATTGGGCACCCAAGCACGGTAGAAGCCGACGTAGCTGACTACTGCCGCTGCGAGAGCAACCCAAAAGATGGTGGCTAGCACACCTAGTCGCACGACGATACGATGGGTCCTAGGCGAGAGAATAATATCGCGGGTATACTGTAGCAGCTGCGAGATGGGTGCCAGCAGCAGTCGGTCGACCAACAACGAGGGCCATTGCCCAATGGGAGGTAGTGCTGCGATCCAGTTGGCGAGGTCGACGAGAGGTGGGAGCAGCGGTGGCTCAGGCACAGGTTGCGAGGTCCATGTTGGCGTGGTAGCCGAGTAGGTTCTCTGCGGAGATTGCCTCTGCCGTTGTTGCTGTTGCTGTTGCTGTTGCTGTTGCTGTTGCTGTTGCTGTTGCTGCTGATGAGAAGAGATGCGCTGGTATCGAGTGTTGAGATCGGACGAGCCTCGAGCGGTTCTTTGATGCGGGTATGACATGTCGGCGATGGTGATGCTGAGGACGACGATAGCCGAATTGGGTATCTAGGTCGAAGCACGAGCTTGCATGGTATCGCAGCCGCCAAAGCAGAGGCAAGAGGAGAGCTGATGATGAGGATGAGGATGATGGTGGTGATGGTGTGGAGATGGTTGCGTGCATTAAAGCGAGGCTCAGTCGGTCACTTTGTTGCTGTCCGTGCATTTGCCAATTTCGACACGCTCCGCCGCTCTCTGCCGGCATGTGAATCCGACCTCACTGAGCGACGCGTTTCGCCCTGTGTATGCAGGTCTAACATCACAACTGTCAACCACAAAGTGATTGAAATAAAGTTTGGCTTGGCATTCGACCCGTTCCCGTTCCCGCTGCTGCCGCTGTCAAATCCCGTCATAAGCGGGCATAAACCGGATATTATCCGGCCCTCGTTACTCCAGCTGGGCTTCATTCCTTCCATCGACCATCCACTACATCCCTGCTGGCCGTCGCTTGCTGCTGGCAGCTGGAGCGACTCACAATAGTCTTCTGCCATGTCTCTCCTTGCCATCGCATCGTAGCATTTCAGCCCAGTGCTGCATCGCAAACCTTCGCAATGCGCTCGAACCTCTTGGTAGGCTGTACCATCTTGGCGCATCTAGCTCCAGCGGTGCGAGCGGCTCAATTTCCGACCAAAGATCCTGCCTCCTATATTGATACTCTCATTGGCACTTTGGACGGCGGCAATGTCTTTTCCGGTCCATCGACGCCCTTTGGCAGCATCAAACCGGGTCTCGACTCGGATGCACCCGGCAACCAAGCTGGCTTTGTACCCGATGATCATTCTCAGATATTTGGCATCAGTGCACTTCACGATGACGGTACAGGTGGCAGAGCTTCTCTCGGCATCTCCTCATTGCTCCCACAGTACTGTCAGCTCGATACCTACGAGGCTACCTCTGGCTGCAAATGGACCAGATTTGCTCGACGAACCAACATAACCCATTCTTCCGTCCGCAGCGCACCCGGAGAGTTTCACGTCTCGTTGCCGAATGGCATCGATGTCAACCTTGCTGCTTCAGATCATGCTGCTCTCTACAACTTTGACTTTTCGGCCGCTATACAAAAAGGATCATGGCTGCTACCAAGGTCGGCCGCGCAAAATGCAGCAGGTGCAAACGACAAATTGGAAGAGCCTTCAAAGAGGGCGAACAACATGGAGCCTGTCTTGATCTTCGACTACATGACGGATCTGCAGGGGAGCGGTCGAGCACCAAACAACTCGCTCACCACCTCGTCCTTTATCATACCAGCTACAGAGCATTCAGCTGCTACGGAAGTGACCCGCGTCGAGACAAGTGCCACCTTCTCTCCGTCTTTTGGCGTTGGGTTTTTCACCGTCTATACCTGTCTCGATGTACCGCTTGTTCAATCGCTGGGAACATATCAGATGGACACGTCATCACCCGATGCCCAGGATTTTACCGACATTCATGGCGAAGCAGGAGTGATTCTCACCCTGGATCAAGATCGACTCACCTCTGCAGGTTACCGCGGAACCTTGCCGGTACGCATGGGGATCAGCTGGACATCCACCCGTGCTGCTTGCGAATATGCTGCTTCCGAGATCCCCTCGTTTCCTTCGATATCCGCTCTTTCCACCACAGCTGCCCAAACGCGCACTCTGTGGAATGACCTACTTAGCGATTCGCTTACGATCTCGCACCAAGGTGTCAACGAAGACGATCTCACTCTCTTCTATTCTTCGCTCTACCGCACTTTCCTCTCGCCCAACAACGTCACCGGTGACAACCCACGCTTCGAAACCAGCCAGCCATCCTACGACTCGCTCTACTGTATCTGGGATAGCGCACGCACTGTGCACCCTTTATGGACATTGCTCGCGCCGCAAGTGCAGGCAGAAGTGCTGCAAGCTGTGGTCGAGATTCAAAAACACGAGGGATGGTTGCCGGACTGTCGCATGTCGACCAATCACGGTTTCGCGCAAGGAGGCAGCAATGCAGAGATGATGCTCAGCGATTCCTACGTCAAGGGTGTGCTCAGGCACGATGTTGCTTTTTGGCAAGATGCGCTCAACGCCATGTTGCAAGATGCCCAGGTCGAACCGCCGAGCTGGGGTCTTGTGGGGCGAGGTGGCATTGAAGCACGTGCCAGGTTGGGTTACGTTCCCCGAGGTAGCTGGGGCTCGCCCGAGGTGCAATTCGCTACATCAGGTCGGACCGCCTCGAGAACCATCGAGTATGCCTACAACGATTTCAGCATCGCCCTAGTTTCCGCTGGACTCAAACAACGTCGTCTCTACGACACGTATACACGCCTCAGCAACGATACTTTTCACCTCTGGAATCCCACGATTGTCTCGGATGGTTTCGCGGGATTCCTCCAGGCCAGAGAGGTCAACGGTTCGTGGTCGTACCAAGACCCACGCCGGTGTTCACCGGCGCTCGAACCCATGGGATGTTTCCTAGACAGAGGCGAGGGTCACGACTTCTATGAAGCCAGTAGTTGGCAGTATTCGTTTTTCGCGCCGCACGATATGGCGACCGTCGTATCGCTCATGGGCGGCGATCAACGCTTTGTCGAACGATACAATCACATGTGGCGCTCCAAGTACGCCGATATTGGCGACGAGCCCGGCTTCCTAGCCGCCTACTCGGCCAACTTTGCCCGTGGCGGATACTCGCATACGGTCGATACGGTTGTGGGTCTGATGCGTGGCAAGTTTGACACGAGCAAATCGGGCCTACCTGGCAATGACGACGTTGGTGCCATGGGAAGCTTTGTTGTTTGGACTCACTTTGGTTTTTTTCCCGTTGCAGGAACGGGCGTATACCTGCTTAGCACTCCTCTACTGAGCGGATTTGAGATCAAGAACCAAATGACGGGCAAGACATTCCGTCTGAAGACAATAGGGTTTGATGGAGCAACACGGAACAAGTACATCATAGAGGCGAGGTTGGACGGGCGCAAGTATACCAAGGCTTGGCTGTGTCATAGCGTTTTCGAAGAGGGCTTGGAGCTCCAGTTGACGTTGGGCGATCAGCCGAACAGCGAGTTTGGGTGGCGGGAGGAAGATCTACCCCCGAGTTTGTCGACCGGTGGATTTGGGTACGATTCGTCCATCGTGGGTTGTTGAAAGCTGTATTAAGTGCAAGATCACAATAAAGGGCAGTCAAGAACAAGACAATTTTTCTAGTCTCCTGGCATCGATACCCTTGCCGATTCATGTCTGTGAAGCAGCCTCGTCCCATGTATCGCCCGAGTCTCAATTGCGCACTAATGATGGCACAACCAAGCGACTCTTGTCTTGCCTCTTGTTCTGCACCAAAACATTGCGTTGCTTGCATGTGTGCGTAAAGAGTCGATTACAATTGGGTCGCGAAGGTCTGTCTACGAACTCTCCTCTCCGCTGCTGCTACCACTAGTCGCCTTGTCGTCCTTCTGATTTATCAGGCCAAGATCCATAATCGAGCTAGTCGCTCGTACCTCGCCCTTTTCTCTGGCCTCATGAGCCTCCTTAGCCTGGCGCTGCAGCCAGTGATCCTTGATCTCCTTTGCACGTGCAATCTCTTTGGTGTGATGCAAGCACTCGAGGTAATCCTCCTTAGCTCCGATGCAGTCAGAGGGTGTGTCGGCCGAGGCGTAACATTTCTGGAACTCTTGCCAAAAGGCAAAGCAGCGAGGTCGGCCGCCTTTGAAGCTGAATCCGGACTACGGGGCAGATAAAGATTGCCGGTCGAGATGGCGGTAGGTGTGTGTAGAAGAGAGAGGTTTGAACGTTGTGACGGCAAGAATGTGAGCGAGATGTTGGGAGAAAGGACCAAGGTGATATGTTGGAGATAATAGCAGGTGTAATTGGATCGAAAGAGGAGTGCATCGTAGTCGAGAAGCAATCCGATTGAGACCAACGAGCACCGCAGCAGATATCCAATTGAACAGGGCACAAAGGAGATCATAAATCGTCAGCAGCCATCCCATTCCGCACCACACTTATCCCTCTGGAACATCATCTCTGCATCAATCAACTTACGGCCATTGTGAAGAGCTAAACGATCCGCAGAGAACTTGCGTTTTCCTTTAAAACAGGGAGTGTGACTTGAATCGTCGACCGAGGAGCGTAGCGTGACACGGTACGAGATTTGACGAGATGCGCCGGTGTGATGTTCACGATGAGAAGAGATTAAGCCTGATGATGAAGAGCAAGAACAGAGAGAGGTGGGTGAGCAAAGGCACGTTGAAGCGGAAGCAGCGCACCTCGAATTCACAGCAGCGCGTCTCGGATCCGTTTTTGCAAAGCGATGCGATCACGATTTTGGATCTCGTACATGTTACACCGCCAGCCAATTTTCAGTAACGTCAAAAATACAAATAAGAATAAGAATGGGAGTGCACGGACGGGGAAAAAGGCTGGACCAACGTAACTTAGCTCACTCGCTCTCAGCTAATCCTGCACTTTCAGCAAATGCCAAAATATGACGAGCGAACGCATCCTCTTACGCAGAACGACATACTTGCAACAAGGTCAACTTTTCATTGAAGAACTACAGCATCTCCGCAACAGACTCTGCACTGCGAGACAGCATCAAGGCTTGAGGAAAGGTGCCATGTAGAACTTCTCCACTCCATGCTCTTTGCCAGCTTCGTCGATCTGCTGCAGCTCCTCTTGGCTCAGCTTGAGTTCGGCATCGTTGTTCGAGTCGAGCTGGTCGAGGTACTCTTTGGCACGCGACTCTTTGCTCGTCGTCGTCGTGATGATTCCCTCGGATCGCTGCAGAGCCCAACGGAGCAGAACGTTGGCGGTGGTGCGTTTGTCGTTTTTGGCAGCAATCGAAGTGAGCGCCTTGTTCAGAGGTCCGTCTTCGGGCAGCGCGGATTTGTAGAAAGGAGCAAGGGCAGAGTAGGTCATGGTGACAATGCCGTGTTTCTTTTGCAAAGCTAGGAGCTTCTGATACTCTTCGTGGGCGTAGACGTACGGATGCTGCAAGTGTCGAGCATGTCATAAGCAAGAAATCTTTCGTCAGTTGTCCAACGTCCTGTAAAACTCTGGAAGGGATGAGGAGCATCACTTACGAATTCAATCTGGTTGATGTCAGGCACGCTCAACCCGGCGTCCAACAACTGCTGGATATCGCTCGCCAACCAGTTGCTTACACCTATGCTCTTGGTCAGCCCGGCCTGCTTGATCTTTTCGAGCTCCTTCCACGCATCCACGTTGCTAGGCAGACCATCCTTACCACGAGGAGGCAAGTGGAGAAGATATGCATCGAGCTGCTCCACTTTGAGCTTCTGAAGCTCCACCTTGACCGCCGACTGGAGATCCTTCATTCCATCCCTGCCCACTTTAGTGAGGACGTAGATATCGTCTCGCTTGAGACCGGAGGATCGGAGGAAGGCCTCGATGCCTGCGCCCATCGATTGCTCGTTGGCATATACTTCGGCGCCGTCGATGAAGCGAAAGCCGCTGTTGAGCGCCATGGTCACCTGCTTGGCCACATCCGAGTTGTAGAGCGCGGTACCGGTGCCAAAGGCGAGGCGAGGCAGCTCGAGGCCGGAGGCAAGTCGCACGGTGGGCGTCGGCATTCTTTCGATCGTGCAAGAGGGGGTGGCTGTGATGGTCAGTTCGCTGAGCACTGTACTGATGATGATAGGGTGGTGGCAGAGAAGGATACAGTGCAGATGACACGGTTGATATATCCGGCGGTAAGGGAAACATTGAGACCTAGTCGTCTGAGCAGAGTCGAGCCCGCACGGACGTCGTATGGCCGGATATCATGACGTGCGACGGGTGCTCTTGCTGCAATTCGCCTCATCCCCGCGGCACATGATTGAGCGCAATTCACCGTTTTTTTGGCCTACCGGCGTCTCCGCGGCTATGCAAATTGAGTTCGAGTTGCTGTGCTGCGCACAAGACAGTAATCGTGACTAATATTGGAACATTGTCCACGACTCCACAGCGGAATTTGCGAGGCAAGCGTGGGAATTAGTGATTCTTCCCAGAGACCAACACCTTGTCGCATTTCAGCTCAGCACATTCCCATCCTCGTACCCAACCATACCTAACATCACGTCTGACTGCCACCTCGAGTCAGCCTGGTGCCACCATGTCGGGGCAGACACTCAACGATCTCATCGCCACCGTCTTTCTGCGCGCTTCGGATCCTCCCCCGCCGCCTCCACCGACGCAATTTGATCCACGGGCACCCGAGACGTCGACATCCTCCTCTGCTGCCTCCTCCTCATCCTCGTCATCTGGCGACCCCGCCGAGCTCACACTATCGCTTCTAAAGCGAGCGCAGCAGATCTCCGACTCGATTGGCGTCATCTCTTCCAACGATGCACTGCGCGACATCTCCACCTCTTCGCTGCGCACTCTCTTCCTCGCTTCGCTCGAATCGGAGCTCCACACGGCTGTGAGGACGCGAACGGACCACGGCGCACGCAAACAGAGACTTGGGTCGAGTCAGAAAGCAGCAGCGTCGTTTCTGAACCGCACACTGGCGCTTGGCGTCGTGCCACCCAGTACGAAGCAGTTGCTCGCGTGGACGGTAGCTGGCGTTCCCGCAAACGAGACATTCGGATTAGAAGGGTTGGGATCACCTGGAGCAGCGCCGCATGCGAGAGAGGTCAAGATTGCTGTTTTCAAGCTGGAGAGAGCACTCAAGAGCAATTTGGAGCAATTTAGAAGTGCTTATCAGGCGAAGATCAAGTTGGGCAACGAGGTCAAGGTTCCAGGAGATGTGGGGTATGATTTGCTTTTGTATCCTCGAGCCAGTTCGAGCGAGGAGGATGAAGAAGAGGATGGAGAGGATGCTGCCGAGATCGCGGCAGGTGCACCTGGTGGGATCACATCGGTGCGACAGTATCTGCTGGCGCTGTTGAACCTGCATTCGCTCAAAACGGCGCAAGCGTTAGCGTCGGCCAGCCAAGAGCTGGAGCTGCTTCGCTCAATGCCGCCGCCTCCACCGCCCTCGAGCACTGAAGCGGCTCCAGGCGCAGAAGAATGGCGCCTGGACCGCCCATCATCGGGCCTTGCCCGCAGTGGTCCACTCATGAATCCCGAAGGAAAAGTACTGCGACCTTTCACCATCACCTCCGCCTCGGCGTCGACACGTGCCGACATCGCCTCGTCCGTCTTCCAACCATCGTACCGTCTGCCGACCATGTCGATCGACGAGTATCTCGAGGAAGAGCAGAGGAGGGGCAACATTATCCAGGGCGGTGGACAGGCGAGTTATGATGCACCGACCAGCACCGAGCAGCGCACTCTGAGGAGGGAGCAGGATGGAACCACGGATGCAGAGGCAGCAGAGGACGAGCAGAGGCGCAAGGATATCGAATGGGATGCCTTCAGCGAGGCGAATAAGCGGGGTGCGGGAAACACGATGAATCGTGGCTAAGGATCCGATTCACTTGTAGCAGAGTTCCAAGTCGCAATTCTGTCCATGGCGTTGACATTCTTCACACACGACTGGACTCACACGTCCGACGGCGATCTAAAGTTTCTTTGACATTGCCACTAGCATTTCATTCCGTACGCTTCTCTCTCACCTCCTCGTTGTCCCTCCCTTCCTGCAAATTCACCACTAGCCTCCTCAGCTCTTGCGCAGAACACTTCTCACCTCGACCCTCAAACACCTCGACAAATGCCTCCAACACCCGCACCAGCCGTTGATCGTCTTGCTTGAAATGCGCACCCACCAGCCGCAGCATATTCCACAGCGTCGATGTCTCGATCCACGCCTGATGCCTGTCGAGAAGCTGGATGAATAAGCTGAGTGTCTGCATGTCCGGTTGGAGCCGTGTAAATTTCCGGTGGAGATGCGAAAAATGGCGCAGAAATCGTTTGAGTAGCTGCGCGCGTGAGGGAGAGGAGGATCGCGGGGAGTCGGCTGTGGGAGGTGTGGGGATGTGGATGTGCTGTGCAGCGCGGAGCAGCGTAGCCACGACTTTGGACTGGAATGCCTCGTCACCCGCAGCGATAGCGGGAGCGAGCAGCGTCGACGCATACCGGAAGCCCGCCAGCAGCGAGCCCGTCTCGATGCAGCATCGGACGATGCCCAGCTTGGCGCTTTCGTTCAACTCATGGATGCTGCCCAGCCGGCTTGCTCGGACAAAGTCGAGGTCCGACTTGACAAGATTGTGCTTGCGTTTGCGCGTATGACAAACGATGCGTGCCGACATGGTGTGCAGCGTCGGTCCACCGATGTGGGCGAGAGTGCAAATGTCGTGCCATAACTGTTCGTCGACCGTGATGTAGCCAAGATTTCGGTTGCTGCTGTGGATGCTAGGCTGTTTGGTGATAGGAGCGTTGCCGTAGACAGTCATGAGGGCATCGTACATTCCAGGCGTGCGCTGCGACGCATCGAGAGCGACAAGCACTTCGTAGGCAGTTCTGGCCCCACTCGAGTCCTGTGCGCAGAGGACTCGGATCGCGTCTTCCGTTGTCTTTGTTGATACCACTTGCGGTGGTGTGCGTTCATCCCCTCGCAATCGAGAAAAGCCTCCAGCTGCTCGAAGCCCGCTGGCGTTGATCGCGCGCTGATTCACTTCGGGGCTCGATGAATCAATCTGAGCTCGTCGTTGTGCAGTCCTCAAAAGACGAACCACACGACTCCTGGCGCGTGTGAGACAAAGCAACTTGAAGATGCGGTTGAGAGTCTTGCGTTTGAACGAGACGCCATCTGCCATCAGGTTTATCACAGCGTCGCACATTTCGCGGACGGCGAGACGAGCGTCGGCTGCTGCGAAAGGGTCTCTTGAGTGGTGAGTCGTCGCAGATGACGTCGAGACTGAGGATGAGGGTTTCAGGCCGAGGTCTTGTGAAGCTGAGCTCAGGACCCGTGGAAGCTTGAGGTCGTAAATGAATCGTTCAAGCAGATACCGAGATTGGGAGGGTCTTAAACGGACATCACTCGCAACTGTGGCTGCTTGCCGCGTGAGCCCAGCAGCTTGTAAATAGGAGGCACATCTGTAGAGGACGTCACCTTGCATGCGGCGGGTCGGTGAACGTGCCGGGCTGGCATCAGCAATGTCGAGATGCGAAACGGATGTCCAGGAGCGGTAGAGGTCCCACACAACGCGAGCATCCTGCGACTCTTTGAGGCATTGCAGCAGAATATGGCAGCAGATCTGTTCACGGTGTTGTTGATCGACTTGGCCATACGTAGCGCAAAGGGACGGTAAGGAACGCTCTCCGGATCGGATGAGGAGACGAATGCGAGCATCGAGCGTCTCTCGATCTTTAGGATCCAGCGTTTGGATGTATGCGGGGTGTGAGGTGCGTTGTTGGGCGACAGCAGGTGTAGACGACGCAGCATGAGAGTTTGCACCTTGTCGGACGGAAGGGGTGAAGAAATCGCTGTAAGAAGTGTTGTCTACGATGTGCTGCTCGTCACGGTCGTTGGCAAATAGATCACATATTGACGAGACTGGTTCTACGCTGTGATGTTGCGCTGGCCGCGAGAGACTCTTGGCAGGAACGAGTGAGGCAGAAGCATTGCTTGGCTGCCAAAAGTCGTGGGTTGTGGAAAGCTGGTCATGTTGATAAGAGTCGAGGGGGCTTTGATAACGCAACTCTTCCAGCGGCAGTTCCGATGCCTTTGCACGTCGATGCGAAGAGCAAAAGCAGCGAGATGGTCCAGCGACACCATGGCCCAGATGGCGATGCGGTGCATGGGATCGAGCTGGAGAGAGGTGCTGCCGACTTTGTGCATTGCTGCTTGAGCTTGCTCTTGCCGCAGATGAAGACGAAGCGACCGACCTCGCTGCTGTGAGCCGCAGCGACTGCAGGGCGGTGCTAAAGGACATGCCCGAGCATTTGCTGCAAGCACAAGCACCAGCGCCACTGCCGAGTCGCGTTGATTCTAGCTGGACTGCTACCGGTGCAGGGGAATGGATCGCACCTTGTGTAGACGGAGCCAGCTCCTCCTTGGGCAGCAAGATTGCGTGTGCTGATTAGAGAATCGATCGTTCTACCGTCGTCTTGGCCGCATTTGCAAATGTGAGAAAGGGGGAAAGCAATGTCTGATGGCCCGGACAGTTGGGGCCTCTCTGGCTTGCAACGCTAGTGATGGCGTAGTTGAGATATGTGCTGCTGAAAGGGTGAATTGACTCGTTGAGAAGTCATACCTGTGCTTGCTCACACGGCCCTCTTCCAACCATTCGCACCACGTCAAAAAGTTCTCGGAAGTCGGCAATTAATGATGGTCAAGGTCTAACATTTCAAACAAATTGATTCACGATTTGCAGAAAATGTTCCGTCTCGGTTCCGAAAATAGCTCAACTTTTGGCGGGGAGGACTTGCCGCAGCAGGCAAACTCGAATTTCTGGCGGAAGAGAGAGAGGGAGAGAGATAGAGACTTGCAGGCAGCTCAACTTCTGAGGGAAGTTTGAGAAGGCAGGCAGACAGTGAGGAATCTGGAGCGGTTGCCAATCCAGACGACGACCAGAGCAGCTCGACATCATCTCTTTCCTTCTTCTCCTTCTCCCATCAATCCATCGATTGCACGTTCGACCTTTAAACTTCCTTTCAATCCACACTTTGAGGTGATAGGTAGGCCGAACTTTCTTCACAGTTTCTACGCTTTCTCAACCTTTTCCTCGTCAACCAACCAACCAACCGATATCAGCCAAAATGGGTGGAATGCCTCGTGCTACCAAGGAGGCTTGGTTCGAGAAGCTCACCGAGCTGCTCGAGAAGTACCCCTCGATCTTCATTGTCAACATTGACAATGTCAGCTCGCAGCAGATGCACCAGATCCGTCAGTCGCTCCGTGGCAAGGGTGTCGTGCTCATGGGTAAGAACACCATGGCCCGTCGTGCTCTCCGTCTGCTCGTCGGTGACAAGCCCGACTACGAGCGTCTGCTGCCCCACCTCAAGGGCAACATTGGTTTCGTCTTCACCTCGGGCGATCTCAAGGATGTTCGCAACCTCATTCTTTCCAACCGTGTCGCTGCTCCTGCTCGTGCCGGTGCCTACGCTCCCGCCGACATTTACGTCTCGGCCGGTAACACTGGTATGGAGCCCGGTAAGACTTCGTTCTTCCAGGCGCTCGGTGTTCCCACCAAGATTGCTCGTGGTACCATCGAGATTGTCTCGGACGTCAAGGTCGTCGACGCCGGCAACCGTGTCGGTACTTCGGAGGCTACCCTGTTGAACATGCTCAACATCTCGCCCTTCACCTACGGTATGACCGTCGTTCAGATCTACGACCAGGGCCAGTGCTTCGAGTCGTCGGTTCTCGACGTTAGCGAGGACGAGCTGGTCGACCGCTTTGTGCTTGGTATCAAGCAGGTCGCTTGCATCTCGCTTGCCCTCAACTACCCCACCATTGCCTCGGTCATGCACTCGCTCGTCAACGGCTACAAGAACCTCATCGCCGTCTCGATCGCCACCGACTACGAGTTCGAAGGCTCCAAGAAGGCCAAGGAGTACCTCGCCAACCCCGAGGCTTTCGCCGCTGCCGCCCCCGTCGCTGCTGCCGCCGACACTGGCGCCGCCGCCCCCGTTGCCGAGGAGAAGGAGGAGGAGAAGGAGGAGTCCGACGACGACATGGGCTTCGGTCTCTTCGACTAAGCGTTTCGAGCTAATATGCTTCCTTGCTTTTCCAAAAAGACTGGCCATTTCCACTCTACGTGGTTCGGTCAAGTCGTCCCCCTTGATCGCCCCTCGTTTCTGTACTTGGGCCGATCTTGCACCCTTTTCTAGTTTGATGCCGTTCTTTCACTCCCATTCATTGGCAATGCTAAGCGACACTCACACAGACTTCCACTCATATTGAACAGCATCGTGTGCGGTGCTACGATCATCGTGAATTGTATTGCACACCAATGAGAGAACCCGATATCAACATTTAACAAAAACTTTACTGGACGCTTCGCAAGACGGAAGAAGGTGAGGAGGACCTTTTGTTCAAGTCCATACATCTCTCACGTTCGCATCCTGATCCTGAAGCTACTGCACTCCTTATCGTAGCAATCGCGACACCTCACTTCGCCATCCCTGTTCACTTTTGCGCCGCTATCGAGTTGCTTGCCGCATATTGATGCAACGGGCTTCCTGCTCCAACCGATCCTATCCTTTTCTGCTGAGGGAGGAGGCGCACGACAAACGAGGCAGCTTTTGTGCCAAGCCGTTCCGCGTGGACCAAGCACCGACTCGAGCGAGGACAGTTTGGTCCCGCAGAATGCACACGTTTGCATGCCGCCATACCGCCCGCCGTTGGAAGAGGGCTGCGTGAGGAGCGGCTTTCCCGAGGCCGACTCAAATGCGGACATTCGGGAAAAGATTCCAGCTGCCGGGTTGGATGTTTTGTCTAGAGCAGACAACCTGACTTTCGCATCGGTGACAGTAGTCGGGCGCTGAACGGCGGTTGATTTGGTAGGTGCAGCGTTTCCTGGTGTTGGCTGCAATCGACAAATGGAAGTCGTGGTCGCATCACTACCATTTGCAGAGTCGACTGGCAAGATGGTAGGTCGACCATCCGCTTCTCTTGTTCGAATGGAGGCAGATGGTGATGGAACAGGACTAGGCTTCAGCTCCCCCTGGTGCGTGGCATGGCTTCTCTTCCCCCCGATCCGTGCACTTGTGGGATCCAAAGAGCTTTTGAAGCTTCTTTCCGCTGCCGGTCTCTCTGTCGACGTCTGTACAATCTTGACCTGAATCGTCGGCGAACATTGCGGATGAGCATATCTGGATTCAGCTACCCCATCGAGTCGAACGAATGCCTTTGTCCCGTCAATTGTCTCGTGGCAGACAGAGCAACGGAAGCACTCGGCATGAAGATGAATGCTGTTAGATAGCGACACCATGATTACTTCTTGGTTCGGAGTTGTGCTTGAAGGCTCGAACGGCAGAAGGCCGCAGGCTGCACATCGCATTCTTCCCTCGGCAGGCTCGAGAGGAGAAGTAGATTCAAGCTCAGAGAGATTCGTGTCGAGGCCGAGGGCTGATGTTTCGCCTTGAACAGATCGGCTCTGCTCGTCGCTCTGGACAGACGTGCAGGAGGAGAAATTGAGAGGGCGTGGAAATCCACTTGTCGTTCGGCTTCGACCAGGGCCCTCGGCCGTCATATCGCGCCCGACGTTCGCACTACTGACGGGTGGCAGAGAAGGATTGCATAAATTCTTTGCTGCGCCCCTCTTTGTCAACGTATCCGTGTCGATGGAAGGCCTTGGTCCGCCTCCGACCGCCTCCTGCAATGCAAGCTGCTTTCCAGAAGAGGTGGTCGTTCGCCACTCGGGCCTCTTGACCGGACTGACGCTTCGACTTCTGGAATCCCTCCTTTGTACCCTTTCATCCTCGTCGTTGTGACCAAAGCTTGGTTTGAAAGCAGCCAGATTCATCCCGTCTCGAAACTGCGCTGTCAAAGGGCGTGGTTTGGGAGGGCTGCCCGTCAAGCTACCCGAACGAGTCATGCTTGTCTTACCGGGAGAGCTCGGAACGTGGATCGGAAAAGCGTATTGGCTCTTGGTCGGCGATTGCGACAGGACATCGAGAGAAGCCTGCGAAGAAGAAGACTTGGGCAGGGAGATATTGCTGCTCGATCGCGTGGTAGAAAAGGGAATGCGGGGAGAGGCAGATACGCTCGTGTTGCCGAGCTTCTTGGTAAGCTCGGCAATGGTTGCTCCCATGGCACCGTTGCGTGCAGCGGGGACCCTTGTGAGTCTTCGGACGTCGGGCACGGCTGCGGTGTCGGCGTTCGAGCTGCGAGCAGGTGGAGCAGCCGAAGCACGCCTCGGCCTGTCAAAGCAGCCTTCGCACGTAGGTTTGCCGTCCATACCGATCATCACCTCGACTTGATCTTTGGCGCTTTTGCCGCAGACATTGCACTTCCAACAGCGTCCATGCCAAAGCCCACTGCTAGCTTTGACGTATTTACCATCCTCCTTGGTCGATCCTAGTACGTGCCTTCCACAGGCTTGGCAGTCACCCATGCTGTAGCGCTTGGCGTAGCAGTCACGGCAGTAGAACACATCGGATTGAGCGGTAGAAGGTGGAGCGTAGAGTGTGGAATCGCGAGCAAAGACAGATGCGCAGTCAGAGCAAGCCCATCGGTTGCGGCTGGCGGCGGGCTCGACCAGCGAGCCGCACACTTTGGAGAGAACGCCATCGGAACCTTTGACGACCGGGGCGGTATAGTCTTGGCTGAGTCGGCGCGGGTCCGGTTCAACAGCCGCAGGAGTCAGTCGCGACGGGTCGAGCTGCTCACCAGCGCTAATCTTGGCGAAGGAACTGGTTCGCAAATCTCGGGATATGCGTGAAGGCATTCCGAATCCCAAGGCAGGATCGTGGCTTGCACGTTTGGGTGAAAGCGGAGGGGGTTGAATGTGAAGGTATTCTTCGTCTTGATTTTTTTGGGAAACTAAGCTCGAGTCGCCATCAACGTAACGGTGAGCCCATGGATCAGGCTTGTTGGCAGCCTGAAGCGATTGTATTGAGCGAATACGAGGTTGCTTGCTGGAGCCACCACATTTACTGCAGCGTATCTTGCCAGAGATGGGCTCGCCGCAGCGTTGACAGAAGCCTAAGCGGTTGGGAGAGACAGCACCGAAGGGAGTTGCTGTTACCGCCGGAGTCGACATAGTCTTGCTTTCGAGTGAACGAGATGCGCAGAGACGAAGAACATAGATCCTGACTTGGTCTCGATCTAAGCTATTCTGACCGCAAAGAACAAGTGGGTTGGTGGGACGCTAGACGGTGGCTCAACAAGATGAAATCAATCGAGATTCGAGATCGACTCGAGAACTCGAGCCAGATTCGCCACGATGGTCCCTCGCTCTCAGCGTCGTAGAAACGCCTGTGCGGTTGAGAAGAAAGGAAGAAGAAGGGTAATGTGAGCGATGGATAAGGAGAGCTGGAAACTCAATGGCTGAGTCGAAGCTCAGTTGACTGTGACTGCGCTCTGAAGCCCCTTTTTATCTTTCTCTGTCCTGGACTGAATTGCATTAATTTTGACCTTGGCACGCTCAACTTGAAGAACAACACTTTTCGTAGTGCCGTGAGCCCCTTTTCGTTTGCCTTTTTGGCCTCCACAACAACAATTTTTCCGAGACTGCACGCAGCTGCCTCGAGACGCGTGATGCGTTCACGTGCTGTGACTGTGCTGCGCTGCCTAGCAATCGAATCTGAGAAGAACAAGATCATCCCTAACAGCTCATCGCTCTTACTGCATTTGCTGGCTTGGAAAACCACGCTGCTGGTCTTGCGAGCATCGCACGTCATTCGTATAGTTGACTTCTACTCGAGTTCCCTTGTACGTGCAGTACTATACAGTCAAGTATTTGAATGGTGCCTGGCAGCTAGCTGCTGCCAACCGCTCAGATGCCGGCGAGCAGCACATTTTACTGCTCGCCGTAGCCCTGAGGGTTACCGCTCTGCCATCGCCAGAGGTCCTGAGCCATGTCATCAAGGTTCCTGGTCGCCTTGAAGCCGAGCTCCTTCTCAGCCAGCTCGGGGTCAGCTGTGAGGTCGGGCACGTCACCCGTTCGTCGGCCTTCGACAGTGTAAGGGAATTCGTATCCCGAAACCTTCTTCATAGCGTCGACCATGTTGAGCACCGACATGCCGACACCCTTGCCCAGGTTGAAAGCACGGTACTTGCCCCGAGTCTCGGTCTTGCCCTCGCCAAAGATCTCATCGCGGTCGAGAGCTTCGACAGCGTTGACGTGGCCGCCGGCAAGATCCTCAATGTGAATGTAGTCGCGCACGCAAGTGCCGTCAGGGGTAGGGTAGTCGTTACCAAACACCTTGAGGCCGCCCTCGCGGTACTTGCCGACCGCCATCTGGGCGAGCAAGGGCAAAAGGTTGCCCGGCTTGCCGCGAGGGTCCTCGCCGATCTTGCCAGACTTGTGCGCACCCGCGGGGTTGAAGTATCGCAGACCAATCGCGCGGAACTCGGGGTAGGCATCACAAACGTCGCGAATGATGATCTCGCTCATCCACTTAGTACGGCCGTAGACTGACTCGGGCGCCAGACGCGTAGTCTCGGGGATGGGCACCTTGGGCGGAACACCGTAGACAGTGGCCGAGGAAGAATACACGAGACGGTTGCAGCCGTTGTCGTGCATCACCTTGAGCAGGTTGACCAGACCACCGACGTTGACATCGTAATAGTCGATAGGGATCTCGGACGACTCTCCCACCGCCTTGAGCGCAGCACAGAGGATAACACCCCAGATCTTGTCGTCGCCCTTGTAGCTCTCAAACACCTTGGCGATGTCCTCCTTGCTGCGAAGATCGCCCTTGAAGACGTCGACCTTGCAGTCATCCTTGTCCTGCTGAGAGGCGCCTTCGGGGAGTTCGTCGATGGCGATCTGTTCGAGACGCTTCACCGCAGTGGGAAAAGCATTGTGGTAGTTGTCCAAGACTGTGCGAGTGGGTGCAAGCGGGCGATGCGTCAGTCATTGTTATGTTCCGCCTTGTGCAATACCAAACCTATCCCAGCGATCAAGCTGCAGTGTACTTACCAGTGACGCGGTACTTGCGGGTCAGAAGAGTGACGAGCGCGACGTGCGAACCAATGTAGCCGGCACCTCCGGGGATGAGGATCCTGGGCTTTTGCGAAACCATCTTTGCGAGTGAGATATGTTGGAGAAAGAATGAGCACACACAAGTGAAGCAAAGTGATGGTCGGGAAGCAAGAATGAAAGAAGCGAGCGAGCGGACGAGATACGTTGTTGACGGCGTAATGGCGATCCCGCAGGCAGACACGGAAAAGGAAAAGCAGCTAGCACACTGACGGCCAGCATTGACCCATCATCTGTGGTCTAGTGCGCTCATTTGTGCTACTTTGCGACGTCGGCTTCGACTGCCACTGTTCTTTCGCCTTTGCTGCCTACTCTGTCTTTTTCTGGTGCATTTGCGCACAAATCTTTCTCTTTGTCCGTCGTCTGGATCTTCCATTCGAGGCGCGTCTGTGGTCGGTGAACCCGAATCACGGGTGTGGCGCGTGCAGCAAGGGGCAGAGAGGGCGAAGGCGAGGGCGAGGAGCAAGGGCGCGGGCGACTTGTCGCTCTCAAAAACTTGGAAAAATGTAGCTAAACCGGGAAACCAACACATGAAAGAAACACACAGAAAAGACGCGCGCCAACAGCTGACGAGTCTTTGGTTGGTTTTTTTTCCGAGCGCCTCTTCTGTAGCTGCTCCGATCCTCGGCGTTGAGCTCTCACAGTCAATTATCAGACGCGGGAGCCCCGAAGACTGTCAAAAATGCAAACAATCGAGCTGTGTGCAGCACAGCGCTGTGCAGTGTTGTACAGTGCTTTGCAGTGCATACCGTAGATCAATACTCCGCTCTGAACGCATTGCACATCAGACACGTTTGCGAATGGGCCTTTCTTTCCCGCTCTCGGCTCGGCCTTTTCTTCATGCAGCTACCACGGTAGCGAAATTGGCCGGATAAGCTCGAGTGAGACAGATTGACGCGATGGCTGGTCTGATCGATCGACATCTTCGTCACTCTCACAGCTCGTACCACAGCGATCTCTTCGTGAGGCGCGTCACGTCGGACAGCGACGAGGCCGATGACTTTGGCTGGCATGTCTATGGTATGAACGCCCCAATGAACTGTGATGACACGATGGAGCACCGGCGAAATCCGAGGGCGTTTTGGCAGGAAAACAAGGTGCACGGTGAACCGCGGTAAAAGCAATTCCGAAGTCCGAACGCTGACGGCTGCTCGTGTCAATGCAGACGGCCAATCATCGTTTTGAACAACTGTCTCTGCTTCCTTCAAGCACCAAGGACGAGCTTCAGCTACTTTCTGGAGGCAAGTAACTCCATCTGATCGGGCTGTGATTTTGGCGACCGAGCTATCCAGATTTGAGCGGCGACATGCGGCCCACACCATGGCTGCGAAACAGCCTGCTTGGCGGAATCCGTCTCCCCTGCTCCTTCTACCGCGGCGGAACGTCCAAAGGTCTCCTCTTCTCCACCCCCACCTTGGCGTCTTTTGACAATGCAACCCGCGACCGGATCATCTGTCGAGCAATGGGCTCTCCAGACCCTGACAAGCGTCAGATTGATGGTTTAGGTGGCGGCATCAGCTCCCTCTCCAAGACGGCCATTGTGGGTCCACCCGATTCCGCTCTCGCAGCGCGTCTCTCTAGTTCTGGAACGAGCTTTGCAGACGGCATCGACTATGCCGATGACGAGATCCTCGCATCTGATGCTGACAAGGGATGGGATTTGGTGTACAGATTCGGTCAGGTACCTGTGGAAGCGGGAATCGAGATTGATTGGACCAGTACCTGTGGAAATCTCGTCTCTGCCGTAGCCTTATTTGGGCTGCATCAGGGCCATGTGAAGCAGCAGAGGATACATGAGGCTTTCGAGCAGCTGCAAGGAAGGACGGCGCAGGTCGGTGACAGGTTCGCATTCCCAGCGAGGCTATTGGTAACGTCCTCTGGTCAGAATGTTCGAGCCAATGTTCCCGTCACACTCTACTCTACCAACAACAGCACGCTCTGGTATCCGGATCTCGAAGGCGAGCACTCCATCTCGGGTGTACCCGGTACAGCACCAGGTATCCTCATCGAGACTCCGCTCGACTCAGCTTTCCTCTTGCCGACTGGAAATCAGATCGACAACGTCACCGTCGAGAACACTTCATACCCAGTGACAATCATCAATGCCGGTCTTCCAACGATCTTTGTCGCTTCCAGCTCCCTGACATCCGTCCTTGACCCCGCCCAATTATCCTCTCTGTCGCCATCGGACTTGGACGCCAATGTCCCCCTGATGACACTGCTAGACAAGCTTCGCACCGCCTCTGCAGCGCTTACGCCCTTCCTGCAAAACACACTCAGCCCATCCGCACCCAAGATCTGCATTGTCCATCCCACCCCGCCTGGTGGATACACCACCACTGGCGCAACACAGATGTTTGCGAAAGAGATGGATGTGTTGATCCGAGCAGTAAGCGTGGGCAACTTGCATCGCACCGTACCGGCCACGTGTTTGTCTGCTCTAGCCGCGGGAAGGGCATTTCCACAATCGACGATCCAACAGGTTGTACAGGCAGGTGGTAAGCCTGAGCGAGGCGAGGAGAAAGATATTGTGTCGATACGCGTAGGTCAGCCGGCCGGTGTTTCAGAGGCTAGCGTCAAAGTCAAGCCTGCATCCAAGATCGATCAAGAGAAAGGGCTGAGCAGCGTTCCGGACTCCATCGTCTACTATCGCACTGCCAGACGCATCATCGAAGGCTTTGTCGACGGACCACTCTCATGATCTCACCCTAACTCAGCCTCTCGACACTCCTATCATGTCCTTTTATACCCTTTGTCTTCACTAACTTACTACATGATGTTGGCACTTGCAAGCCATGCACCCTGCATCAATCAGTCCTGTCTTGAGCGTTGCTAAATCTTGGATTCCGTTCGATCATCTGTGACGTCTAACCAAACACCACCTTGTACACCCTCCAGGCGTTCCAAAGAACAATTAGCGGAATGCCCCAGCACATGGCATCGCCAATCTCACGCAAGCTCCTCAACTCTGCTGGAAGCACCACAAACTTGCCATGCGCGTGGTTCGGATCCACCGTCTTTGCCTCCTTGACCAACCTCGCGAATTCGCCACCGACGAAATCGCCATCAGTGTAAAATCTGTGCATCTGACCGTCCTTCTCGGTCCATCGGTTCCGCAACCATTGTTCGAATGCAGTTCTCTCCTCTTCGCTGCTCTCTGCAGGCTTGACGTTGGCTCCCAGCGGAGGGACGTCGACCTGAGCGCTTGACGCCTGAGCCACCGCGCTTGCGTTGGAAGAAGTATCTCCTGCCACCGGCTCTGTGATGCGTGTCAGGGTGAAATGTACATGGATCGCCGGAGGAGGCACGCCTTGCATGAAGATGCTCCTCAACGTGTAAAAGTCCTGTCCATGTCCCGCCGGAGGAACGCCCGGATACCCGAGTGTGAAATCGACCAGCCACAGATCATCCATCTCCTTGGCCAAGGTTCGGAGACAAAAGAAAAGGCCTGTTGATCTCGGCAGCAGCAGATTCTCCATATCCTTGATGCCCATTTTCTCGGCAAACTTGGCAGAGATTGGGCGCGTCTGTTTCGAGACTAGCGTTCCTTCAGGGAAGATTAGCAGCAGCAGTTTCTTGGCTGTGTTCCTAGACGCACCAGACTCGGTGTGGTTTTGAGAAGCGACTTCTCCAAGCTGTTTGGCCAGATGTGCCTGATCGCTAGCCCAATTGCGAGCGAGGAAGATAAAGCGGTAGAACTGCATCCCCCATCCGACGAAGGGGATCCACTTGAGCGACTTTTTCAGAATAATTAGAATGCTATCGGCCACGTCGGCATAGTAGGCTAGGCACCACAGATACAACCAGTCGGTATAAACTTGGTGGTTGGACATCCAAACCGATCGACTGGGCATATCGATTGCCAGAATCCTTCCAGTCTGCTTGTCTCGACGGACGAAAGGTTCCGGGTCGAGGTATCCTCCTTTACCATCGCCGATCGAAATGACAAGCTGCGTAGGTCCGAAGAATTGCGAAAGGATGAGTAGGATTCTTGCAAAGGCGAGCTTGGTATAGGCAATGTGCGAATGGTAGATAGGTTTTGTAGCCGGGAAAAGCGAAAGGGGCCAGGAGAGCAGCTGGAAGAGATGAATAGAGATGATGCAGCCGTTGAAGACGATGGCAAAAAGGATAGATTGTACGTAGGTCTGTTTTGGCGGTCGTGAGGAGATGGGGATGCTGTAGGGAGGTGCGGTGGCGGAGGAGCCTAGACCTGTCTTGGCAGACACCTCTTTCGCGATGGATGCGCTGCTCGAGCCGTTGGCCGACATTTCTGCGTCGTTCTGACTTGGCGATGGCGGTGAAATGTTTGAGATGATGGTCGGAGAAGGGGTCCAATAACGAAATGATCCCGGTGTGTCTACAGTCTAGGAAGGCCTGGGAACGTGTTGAAGCCGGTGATGGTAGTCAGGTCGATAAGCTACCAGAGCTGCTGCGATGCCATGAAAGGCTGAGTTCCGTGGAGTAAGAGAAGTACAGAGAGTGAGGTTTGCGGATGGAGACCCTATGGATTGCACAAAGCTGACAGGTCCGACTCGGCTGACACGTCCCGGACCCAGCTGACAGCCCCGAAAATGAAAAAATTGCGCAGATGCTCCACTTTCTCGCAACTGAGTCGCATCTTGTGGCACGAGCCACCGCTGTCTTTTGTTACACCGACGCCAACGTACAAAGCAACCCTCGAAATCCGCATCGTCCTTCGGCCTGGCAATAGGAAAGCTCTTTACTGGCCTCGCAAGGAACTTGAACCGGAAGCACGCTGCCTGGGGAAGCTTCTGGACGGATCAACACAAGAAGAGAACGAATGGATGACAGCAAAGCATTTGAGATTGTGTGTGCATTGGCAGTTGCAGATAATCTACGCGACGTGCCTGGAACGCAGTGCTGCAGTCCATATCTAGAGCTGACTCGCATCACCAAAAGTCGCAGTCTGCCCGATACAGATCAACGAAGACTGGTGCCTTCACCCAGGTAGAACGTACGCCCTGCCGATCCATCGCCTACCTTGCCCAAGCCTGGTCCAGTCTTGCCCTCGACCACTTTTTCCACTTTGCCAGCATCCAACCCGACCGCTCTTGCCAGACGCGAGCCTATGCTGCTCCCTGGACCACGTGCAGCGTCCCTCGCTGCTGTTGCTGCACTGCTCTCGTCGCGAAGCGAGACGCCCTGCGTGTCGATGAGGCCGGTCTTGATGCCACCCGTAGCAGCCGTTTGCACCTCGAGCGGTGTGCCTAGCGACGAAGAGTACTTGTCAGACGATGTGAAGCGTGAAATGATGTTCTTGGCAGATACGAGACCGTTGGCAAAGAGGTCGTAGTAGTTGGCGTTTGCAAGTGTGTCGACTGCGCCAATGACGTGATCCTGCAGTACGGATAGCCATGATCAATCAGACCGAGATGCGATGTCAGTGGTCACATCGCTGAAGCATTCTAAGAGCCTATCGCACTCGACATGATACTCACATTCCATCGACCCTTGATCTCTTCGGTCACCGAGGGTCGCACGGGTGCAATGTAAGCAGGTTTCAGCTGCTCGCGAGACACGCGCTCCTTGCCTTCTTTGTCCCAATTTTCTGGGTCAATGTCGTTCAGCTGCAGCTTAATACTGTTGAGCGCAACCGCAGTGTCGTGCGTACGGACGGCAATCGTATGACGGAACGTGTAGAGCAGCGAGGTGGCTACAAAAACACCACCCAAGGGTGCGAGGAAGAACCGCGATACCGCCATGCTTGCCTGGCTCGCCTTACTCGATTCACCGACAATTAAAGTGCAACGACTGCTTGCCAGATAAAATGGTGTCGGCCGAACAAGCTGGTCGATGCACACAAGGTGATGTGTAGGTGGTGTAGTGTAGATGGAAGTTTTGCGGACCAATCGTTACAGATGCTTTGAGCTGCGACAGAGGTGGAGGATTCCGTTTCGATGCCAGAGCCGTGCGACCTTCCGCCAGAAATCGGGATGCTTGTCTAAAAAGTCCGGTTGCAGACAGGCAGTAGAATCCAAGTTCGTGATCGGCATTTCTTCCAATTCACTCCGTTTTCAGACGGTCTCTTTCAAATTCGAGTCCGTCTCACTGTCAACCCGTCTTCTAAGGATTGATTGACAGCGTCGGAACTCGGCTGGATCTGTGCGTGTTGCTCTGCAAGAAGAAACAAACCTCGTGCTTTTGACGAATGACAACTCTTCTGGGTTACTTCGAGCCACTTGTGCGCCATTCACCGCATCGCTTGCTACAGGAAAGCTGTGGCGATTCATCGGGACTTTTGCCAGGTCTCTGGTGCCCCAGCCAAAGGCTCCTCTCCATCGGCCCCTCGACCGCTTGTCAGCTGTACGGATCCGACCGCCGTCACCGGGGACACTGCAGCTACTCAAGATGAACGCCGCGTTCAACCCAGTAGCCATGCTGGCGGAACGAGCCTGCGGACCTATTTACACTGCTATCGATACGGGCAACAATGTCTTGGCCGTAAGGCACGCAGACAAGGTCCTACAGTCGCAGCCGGATCTAGCGCTCGCTTCCGCGCTCAAGGCTCTGGCTCTCGTACGCTCAGGCAAGCGCACCGAAGCCAACGAAGTCTGCACCAAACTCATCTCAAGAGGCTTGAGAAAGGGCGAAGACAACGTTCTGACACCTCTGACCTGGACGTTGGGTCGACTAGGTCGTCATGACGACGAAATCATCCTTCTCGAAGCTGCGGTCAAAACCAATCCCCACGATGAAGCTTTGGCTCGCCAGACGTTCTTCGCTTACGTCAAAAACAAGGCATTCCAGAAAGCGCAGCAGCTCGCACTCAAGATGCACAAGTCGTTCACCGGTCGCAACCGAGCTCAGGGTCGGTTTGTGGAGGAGTACTTTTGGTGGTCCATCCTGTCCTATTTGCTGCTCGCCAGGGATTCAAAGGCACCTGGTGCGGCTTTGGCGCTTCCACTCAGTCAGAGAATGATCGAGAAGCAGATCGAAGCCAAACCGCTGGGATTGAACGACGAAGAAGCGCTCTGCTTGCTGCTGCAAGTGCTCATCCGGCAAAATAAGAAGCAGGCCGCCTTCGATCTCATCGCTACCGAGGGATCTGTGGGACACACGTTGTGCGATCGCAACCTCAGCCTCGAGTTCACTCGAACCGACTTGGCTAGAGATTTGCAGAACTGGACCTATGTTGAAGAGAACTGTTGGGCGCGTATCGATGGTGGCAGTCGCAACTGGGCGCATTTCACTGGCTTCCTGGACGCAGCAGAGAAGCTTGGAAAGGATCACCTCACAGCAGCTCAGAAGAGGGTAAATGTGTTGCTCAGCGTCAAAGGTGCCACGAAGGATCGGTCGATTCGTCTGGCCGAGCTTGAAGTCGTGCGCAAGCGTCTGAGCGCCGGCGATCAAGATGTGGAAGCTCAGCTCGAGGCCAAGGTAATCTCGTACTTTGAGCAGTTTGCAAGCAAGGCATGCTGCCACGAGGACCTTTTGCCATATCTAGCTGCGCTTTCCACAGAAAGTAGAGCGAGCTTGACGGACAGAGTCAAGAGCAAGTTGCGACCACTCCCGATCAAGAACGACCTCGACCTCAGAACCAACATCTCGATCGTCAAGATTGCTCGAACAATACAGAGTTCGACCACAATGACGGAAGAGAACGAGGCAAGGCTTGCTGCTGAGGTGTTGGGACAGTACTCGGACGGTCTCTCGGTAGGTGCATCCCTTCCCGAAACGGAAATGCAGCCTGCCGACGATTTGGCGCTGCTGGGCGTTCAAGCATTGCTCTCGGCCTACAAGCTATCTCATGGAAAGCCCATCTACCTCCACCAATCAATCGCATTGCTCGAATTCGCACTGACCAAAAGCAAAAAAGGCTACCAGCTGCGCATGCTCCTCATCCGCAGCTACATCCTCGCAGGAGCTTTCGACCGAGCCTCGATCCACTACGGCCTTCTGGGACTTAAAAGCGTTCAGGCTGATACGCTCTCTCACCTGATCAGCGACAGATGCTCTAGTTTTGCTTCAGTACCCTCGAGCAGCGGTACACCCGACGACGCGGTCAACAAAATGACGATTCGCACCCTCTTTACTTCCCAAGCGATCTACGAAGAGAATGCCAACTCTACACCAGAGATGATCTCGAAAGCACTCGAACACGGTATTTACTCTCGGGTCGAAGAGTTCGTCGAGTTTGGCGAGGCGCTGGAAAGGTCGCTGCAACGGCAGGTGTTGCGATTGGAAGAGTCACGTTCGCACTTGGCCAACCGTCAAAATTACAAGAACGAAGAGCAGAGGAAACAGTTTGAAGAAGGAATCGCGAAAGCGATTGATGCTGTGAGAAAGGATCTGGAAAGAGGATTGTTTGACCAGAGAGATTTCACCGTGTTGGTCAACCACCAGCCGCTGGGCACGCCGGACGTTGAGGAGTTGACGCAAGTGGGACCGAGGAAAGATGCGGGGTGGGTGAAGTGTATATCTTTGACGCTGTCTCTCACGGCGAGCGAGGTGGACGAGAAAGATATGCAGCGTTTGACACCACAAGAAAGATCACTGGTCAGCGTTGTTCACAGCGCACGTTCGAGGACCTTCGATCCGACAAGCTTGATTGCAATGCTTGAATCGACCAAAACCAATGTTCGATTGCTCGTCGACCTACCAAGCAGTTCAGCGATCCCTGAACTTGGTGGCACAATTCGACCCGTAGACGCAGTGCACCAAGTTGCACTTGCGCTGGAAGCTATATACCATACCGAGTCGCTGTTGGACACCGAGACAAGGTCAACGTGCAAGACGCACTTGGCGGAGATTGCTACGCTGGTCAACCACCTTTCGAGGCCCTCACAGACAGCAGCAGCAACAACAGCGACTGTGTTGCAAAACGGTCTGGCATCGCTGGGTGGAGACAAGGTGGACCAGATGATGCAGACCACGCGCGATAACGTGGCTCGCAGCTCGTCCAAGGTGTTTGGCAGCTTGAGGGAAGCACTACGCGACGCTTTGTAATGTTTGTTTCGATGGACTATCTTGACCGCCTATGCAGACTTGCAGCCAGAGTGTTGCTGCAAGCTAAAACCAGAGTCGGATACAGAGTGAGCAGTGATATCTCGACTGCCAGACATGGCCAGCTGAGACACCGCATGCGTCTGCCTCGACTACCACTAACCTAAAAGAAAAAGAAAAATTTAGAAATACAGTAGACGCGGGCTTTTCCCGACCGGTCCCGCGCCTTCGTTGTGATTTACTCTCTGCGGGGCAAGCTGTCTCAAATTGGTGCCTCGCGCTGCAGATTCGCTTGGCGTGACGTGAAATTTGACGCCCTCGCGCCTTGTCCGATGAGAGAGACAAAGGACCCTTTGAGCTTAATTAGTCCAAGGGCGTGCGTGCGTGCGGCCACACTGCAGAGCTGCACGCTTCTTCTCTGCTTGCAACCTGTGGATCGGCTTCTCCCGTTTGTGGCAGTCAGAGAGCGCAGATAAAATCTAGAAAGTGCATAGAGTGGTGGCGTGCCCTTCTGAGACACAGAAGCAAGGGTCCCGTGCTGCGAGCAAGCGCCTCGAGCACGCAGGCACGTTGCGCTTCATAGGCTTCTTGCGTTGAAGCAGATCTGGTCTACTCTCTCCTTGCTTCGTTGAAAGCTACAGACGCTTCCTTGACGCCCACCTCCATCCGTTCGCTCGTAAGATAAGGTCGAACCTTCCTTCATACCTTTCCACTGCTCCATTCGGCACAAATACCTTCGGCTTGTTACGAGCCTGTCACCGATACCCTTTCCAACAAAATCGAGTCAACGCCACTAGACCATTAGGATCATTGGAGAAGCCGCAACGGCAACGGAAAAATTCAAAGCATAGGCACGGAAGAGGACACTGTATCGCTCCACACAAGCACAAACAAGGTTTTCCCTCTTAGACTTGGACGCTGTCATAACGCAATGGCAGCAGTTGCGCCCGCCACTTCGATACAGCCCACTCCCCCCAGCCAGCGAACTCTCCCACCATCTCATCCGTCCAACGGTTTCGGGAGAATGACGACTCGCAAGCTCTTTGGTCGCGCATCGCGCAAGCCGCTCGCGTCGCCTTCGAAGCTTGGCTCTTCCGTCGACTCTGTGCAGCAAGCCGATACATCCGTATCGAGCACCGACGGCTACCTCGACGATAAGGTCTTAAACAGCCGCTACACCAATACGTCCACTTCGGCACTTAGCACCACCAGCACAGTCTCGCGCACATCGCGCTTCTTCCGCAAGTTTGGCCGTCAAAAGGCCCCGCCTGTTCCATCTCTGCCGCCGGCATTGGTGCTCGATCTCGATGCCGGTACAGCCGTGCCTCGCTCTTCTGAGGCTATGACCAGCACCTTTTCCGCCAGCAGTGCCGACACAGTACAAAAGATTTTTCGTCAGTCACCTGCACCGCCCTCTGCTGCAGCTGCCATCATCGCCGAGTCCCATGCGGCCTATGCAGCTGCCGAGACCATACCTAAACCAAAGGGGCTGCAGCGCAAAAAAATGCTCGAGGCTGTAGCCAACGCTCGTCTCGATGTTGGCCAGATACGCGACTTGGTTCGCATGTGTGGTCTTCAGATCCGCGAGCGAGGCCTCGACACCTCGGGTCTCTTCCGACCCTTCCGCATTGCTGAATCGCAGGATCACGTCTACCACATAATCCAGCTCTTTCTCCTCTCTATCGACGTTTCGACCTACATCTCGGTATTTCCCATCCTCCCCGAGAATGCGCTCGACCATTTCGGTCGTGGTACCGCCGGTGCCAACAACCCGGTCACCACCCAGCAAGCCAAGAGCCAAGTTGCGCGGGAAGAACTGGACAAAGAGCTTCGCTATGCCGCTCCTCACGATGTCGTCTCGGTCATGAAGTGGGGTCTCCGACACATGCGCCTTCGCACCACAGACTTTGCTTCCAAAGATGCCTACGAATGGTATGACATATTTGTGGCAGCAGAGCGCGCATCTGGCTACCATGCCAGAGCCATTGCCGATCTCTTGCATCCCAAACTGCCGCAAGCCACGGCAGAATTGCTGAGCGAGATGCTCGACCTGATGGCTTCCGTAGCTGCGCACTCGAGCAGCAATCACATGCCTGCCTCTGCGCTATGCGAAGTGCTTGGATTTTGGCTCTTCGGTCGCATCGGAGTCGCGCATCCGCCGCCGACAGTCGACGAACTCTTCGAGGCGGTCAGTCGGTCGACTGCGATGGCGGAACATTTGCTATTGGCGCACATCAGGTCACAAGCGGCTGTGACCTTCTCCATGCCGCTCAGGCTAACGGAGCTTGTACAACGGTATCCAAACATTATACCAGGCGTGGAAACGCCTTGTCTTCATTCGGCATTTGCATCGCGGCCCGTGCCGACGCTCAGGATCGACTTGCGCTCCGAAAATTTGATCGTCTCCCAAGCCAAGCCAAGATCGCCATCGTCGACCCTAGCAGACGCTCTCGATGCAACAGCTTCGGACAGCTTGCAGGGCGATCAAGGCGACCTGTGGGCTGCCATCATGATGCAGCTCGACCAAACTGCGGCAGGGAGCAACAAGGGCTACGAGCTGATCAGTGATGAACACGTACGGATCCTTCGACAGGTCGACCAAGAATTGGCCCGCGCAAATGAAGATCAGCAGGCGCAAACCGAACAGCCAGACTCCAACGCTCTGCTCATGAATGCTGCTTCGGCAGCAGCACCTCCATCAGCAGCGCCGTCTCTCGACCAGCTCAAAGCAGGCCGTCGTCGTTCGCAATCGCTCTCGGATCTGCGAGGTATTAGTTTTGCAGCCGCCCGACCTCTTGCACCTCTGCACGAATCCACTGGCGCAGGCGGCAGCAATACTCCGCGCAACACGGCTTCTCCTACACCGAACCTCGCTTCGCCCAATCGCAAACCCGTCCCCCCTGTCGACGTGGAGGAGGTGGAAGTGGTCGACGATCCATCCGAGCCATTTTTCCCCGCACCACCGCAACGACCACAGCAAGAACTGTTCACTGGCCGACTGGAACCGAGTGCTTCGTGGCGGAGCTTTTCGGAGGAAGGGTTTGGCGGCATGAGTACGGCCTCGTCGGATCTGAGTCTGTCCGAATTCGAATTGAAGCCGGTGTCGACGGCGAGTCCGAGGCGGAATCGGAGCTTGTATCGGGTTCGGTCGGGGGCGAGTGGGGTCTCGCGGAAGACGGCGCGAAACACGCATGTGGATGGCGAATCGCACGCCCCGCACCACACGGTGACGGCTGCATCGCTCCAGCGGCTCAGTACAGCCTTTGCGGTGCTCTGGCAAGACCAGCTGCTCGACCCTTCCCCCTGCTCCCGCTTCCCCAGCCTCCTGTTCGTCCAACTGCGAGCATCCAATCCGCTCCTCGCCGACCAGGCGATCTTCGCAGGTGATACACCGTGGCTCCTCGTAGTCGAATCCATCATCCCGCCCCGACCCCCCACGCCTCCTACCACGGGCAGAAGCAAATGGTTCGACGACGACACCGATCGCGACGAGAGAAGGAGCATTTTTGCTCCCAGCATAAAGAGTGTCAGAATGCGTCTGAGGAGGGTCAGCAGCGTGATCGGTGGTGGGCTCGGAACAAGGAGGAGGGACAGGGAGGAGTTGCCCCCGCTGCCTGGTATGCCCGGCGTGGAGACGGCGGCGCGAGCCGAGGAGAAAAGGGTCTGATGACTTGGCGAGTCGTGTTTGGTGTGCCCGTACAGTCGAGATGCGGATACGGAATAACTTATACCCCTGCGCTGTCGATGCGGCGCATTGTGGATCCAGACGCAATGCCACGATCCAGCTCGCACAGATGCAGTTGCCTACACATGCAGAGAGACGTACGAGTGTGAATAAAGTTACGACTCAGAGAGAAGAGAGAAAGATTTGCATTCCAGACGCAGAGCAGAGACAACAGAAAGTGAGCATCATAGGAGCGGGGTCTTTACACGAGCTTTTGACCATCAGCCAGTGCACAGGATATGCGTTCGTCGCTTCCATCGACATACTCGGCTCGAGCGCGCTCAGCACTGCTTGGCGTACCCCGTGGCGGCGACACCGCTGCCCTTTGGCAGACCACCCCTGTGCTTGTCGTGAGCGGCATTGTGATGACCGGTGCTCTTCTTGCCGTCCTTTCCACCGGTCGTCTCATCATGGTGCTTGCTCGTCACCTCGGCGAGATGTCTGAATCCGCCTTCCTTGCCTTCCTTCTCCAGACTCTCGGTGATCGTAATAATGTCGTAGACGAGCTGCTCGATCATGCTCTCGCTCAAGTTCTCCCTGACTACGACACGCAGGATATCAATGTCCTCGAGATCGGGCGAGAGGTTGTAGTTGGGAACGATCCATCCTTTGGCGCGAAGCAAAGTTTGCATCCATCGTTGCTCGAGCTGTGGGTTGCGCGAACGGAAGGATTCGGACCATCGGAACGAGACGACGGGCAGACCGGGACGGTACATCTCGGCCGAGTGTTCGTTGATCTCGTGGTGGTGGTGCTTCTTGTGACCGCTGTCGGCGCCGGTGAGCTTGGCACCTGCCTCCTTGATGAGGTCGGTAGCCGAGCCGACAGCAGCGGAGCCAGCACCAGAGGGGAGAGGCTTGTGGATCTCCGAGAGCACTTCGTACAGGCCCGAATTCTCCAACGCGCGAGAGAGCAGACGTGCGTTCTGGAGGTCCGACTGCATCACTCGTCGATATCCGTCGAAGCCGAGGTTGATAAAGTTGAACAGCTGGCCGATGACCGGGTGAGCGGGACGTGAAAAGTTGAGACCGAACGAGTACTCTACCGAGCCGAGATAATGAAGTTCGAAAACGAGCTCCTTGGGAACCTGCTCGTTGTCTCTGAAGAGAACCCATCCCAGACCCGGATAAACCATACCGAACTTGTGTCCCGAGGTGTTGATACTCTTGACACGAGGAATGTCAAAGCTCCACTTTAGTTCGGGAGTGGCAAAGGGGGCAACCATAGCACCGGAAGCACCGTCGACGTGGATAGGAATCGAGATGCCCGTCTTGGCCTCGTACTCATCGAGCAACTTGGCCATACCTTCGACATCTTCGTAGTGACCAGTGTAGGTGGAACCGAGAATGACGACGACGCAGATGGTGTTTTCATCGACCATGTCGACGGCCTTGTTGATGTTAAGGCAGTAGCGAGACTCGTGGCTAACGGGAACGAGACGCATCTCGACGTCAAAGTAGCGAGCAAACTTCTCAATCGCAACCTGGGCATTGGAACCGAAGACCATGTTCGGGCCAGGCTCCTTGAAAGACTTGCCCTGCGCCTTCATCTTGTGCTGCCATCGCTTCTTTGCTGCGAGACAGGCAAGCATGATGGCCTCAGACGAACCAGTGGTGGCTACACCCATGGCAGGCTTGCGCTTGCCGTTCTCGTCCTTTTCGGTAGGTGCCTTCCAGAGATCGGCGAGCATCGAGACGCAACGAGCGTGAATGGCCATGGTGGCCGGGTACTCATCCTGATCGCACATGTTGATCATCATGGTCTCGGTCATGAGCTTGGTCGCCTGTTCAGGCATCCAGGTGTGGACGAACGAGGCGAGGTTGAGCGTAGGCTTGCCATCGAGACTCAGGTCCGAGTTGAGCAGCTGATACGTGGCATCAGCGTTGGTGCCCTTTTGAGGGATCGTGTACTTTGGAATGGGCTCGGTTACGTAGCGGCCTGCGTGGGCTCCCGAATGGTAGGCATGGGCGCGTCTGCCGGAAGCGTGCTCGAGGAGGCCCAGGATGGGGTGATCAGCAGCCTGCTCTATGAGCTCCTCCGGATCGACGTGCTTGCTAAGAGACATGGTGGAGGCAGGAAAAGTGTGCGGATGCGTAGGAGAGAAGGAGGGAGAGATCCGGCGCAGATTAGGGAACTGAGGATGAATTGGCCAACAAAGCCCAGCTATATATACGATAAACCAGGGGAAGCACTCAAACGGTAGGATGTCACTTCAGAAGCTGCGCTGGCTCATCACGCGGCTCGATCCAGGAGGAAAGGGTGGTTCGCGCGCCGCCAACGGTCGAGCCGACTACAGGTACGGAGCGTCCGCACCAGTTACGGTGATTCATTCACCACGTTGCTCGCTTGCAAAGTCGAGCTTCTCAGACTCAACCCACGGGCCGTGCAAGCGATGCTGCTGCACAGAGTCGTCAGCGGCAGTCGGACTGTCGGCAGCCTCTTTTGTTTTTGGGTGAGAGAGAGAGGGGGCACCGAAACGAAAGTGGAGCAACAGCCGCAAAGGCAAGGCAAGCGTGGAAAAAAGGGTCCAGACGTGTGTTGCTGCTGCTGCTGCACAGGCCAACTCCGTGAATGTCGTGCCGAAGAACTCCGTAATCGCTCACTGTCAACCTGATTTCGGCACGAACGGTCTTCGATCGATGCTGTCTCCGCACAAAACGTGGTCGGCGTTGGTTGCTGGCAGTTCACAACGTCAACGAGGCAGTGAAGCAAGCAGAGTGTCTGCGTTGCGACGCTTTGACCGCTCCTTGCTCCTCCTGCTCACTGTCACATTGGAACTCATTCTTCTCACAAAGTCACAGCGTGAGCATTGTCGTGATCTCCGACGACAGGCTCGTGTGGATGTGGTGTGTGCGAAGCGATCCGGAAACTCACGTTGCAGCGAAGAGCAGGTGAGCTAGTCAGCAAGATCAGAATTAATGATGGAAATGCGCGATTTCTGGCTATGCCGTTCGATGACGCATTTCCTGCAGTCGATGCAGCGCAGAAACAAATCCCAAGGCAGCTGCACTTCCGCAGCCGCCGGTTGGTCCGTTCCGTTTACTACTCCCATCTTGTGCTGCTTTCTTTCTTTCCCTTTCCCGCGAGAGTGACCCATTCACTTCGCGATATCCCCGTCTGCCATCTTCCCTTTGCGAGGCTCACTTAGAAGAGCGCCTTGCTGGCAGAGTCGAGTGTTCGCGGCTTTTACGCCCTTGGCCTCGCCTGTGGCATCGTTGGCCAAAACTAGAGGCTGTGCCTTGGATTCGATCCCAGCTTTCTTAAACCGTAGGATTTCACACATTTGTCGGATGGAAGCCGTCCTCTTCTACGAACCACAACTGATTGGATCCCTTCGTTCTGAGTCTTTGGTAGTATCGAGCCTACCCGATCTGCGCAAGGGAGATCTTTACTTGGGGACCAACATCGCACCCTCCTGTGGTCCGTATTTTTTGGTGCGATAATCGGTCCCTTTTTTTGAACAACTTTTCCTGCGTAGCTTTTTCCTTGCTTTCCCTTTAAAAAGTACAAAAGCGTCTTTGGAGACCCACTTCCACTCTGGGGCCGAATTTTGCGCATCCACACCACTAAACAGCATATGCCCATCGGAAGCATGTTCTCGCTACATCTTCACACAGCGCAAATCGCAACATCCAAAGATTGAATGAAATTTAGAACTTCCCGTCAGGGAGAGCAAAGGAATCTACAAACCGGATTGACCAAGATCCGAGCGAGACAGGTAGTGAACAAGGGTCAAGATGGGCTGACGTCCTGTCGCATGTGGCTATGAGGGAGGAGTCGCTGGTCCAGTCAGCCTAAGGAGGCGTAACGCAGGCTTTGGTGACAGAAAATCCTCTGGGATGGGACGACCGTCGTGTCATTCATGGGCGAGATGCCAAAATGCAGAGCAGCCCAGAAACCAGCTACATAACCCGAGAGCCGAAGAGCGTCGACTGGAGGGGTGCAGGTGTATCGTCCATGTAGAGCTTACCCCGTGACTCGCTACGTCCACCTCTCTTGGACGACTTAGAGCAGCAAAGCGGCACCCAGCACCGCAGCCGAGCCCAGCGCTACCAACTGCACTACTGTGCCGCTCAATACGACCATACTACCGTCATTCGAGCTGCCCAAAGTACCCAGCCCGGTCGAACTGCTTGCACTGCTTCCACCACTTCCGCTGCTTCCGCTGCTTCCACTGCTGCCACTACCACTACCACTGCCACTGCCTGAAGTCACAGTGCGCGTACTCGTCACCGCAGCGGCCTTGCTCACACTTCCTCCTGTATACGCCGCGCTCGCGCCCGCTGCTGCCAACGAGGAGATGAAGGACGAATCGAGCGTAGTGTACGTGGCCAGTGCCGGTGTTCCAGCGGGCGCGGTGACGGGGGAGTTTTGAGTGGCGGTGATGACGCCGTTTCCGCCAGCCGTGGAGCACGAGCCGTATTCGACACAGGCAGATTGTGCATTGTTGGTCGTGTATGGTGGGTTGCCCTGCTGCGCCAACGATGGGCTGCAGAACGCTGCAAGAGCCACAGAGAAGATGAGCAGGCTTGATGTGGTGATTCGTGCCATTGCTTCGGATGGAGCAGATGTGGGGCGATCTATCAATGCCGGGTATATAGCTAACTTGCTCCTTGAAGTGACTTGTCGAATGAAAGATCCTCAGAGGCGTCTTGATGCTCTTTGCCGTTTCTTTGCTCGACGGTGGTCCTGGGTATGATGGTGGGGGTCATACAACACGAAACGTCGAGCAAAGATACAACCTTTGTAAGTGTGGTTGCTGCTTGGAAGGGGAAACCACGACCAGAGCCAGGCGAGCCAAATCCGGGGCAATTCACAACACTGCAGCGGTGCTCCAAGCGAGTTTTTTATGGCAAACTTCAAATTCCGCCCGCCATGGGCGTCAATCCTTTTGACTAAAATTTGGCCGTTCTGATGCCGGGGTAATCGACCTTGCATGGATTAGAGCAACGCCCACAGCACCTTCCACAGCCGCGGCGTGTCAAGCGAGGGGGCGGTGAAAATCCTGTGACTCTCGACTTTCACGCCGCCGCTTGGCTCCTTGAGGGATGTGGTGTGCCTGAATCGGGCCATTTGCCCGATCTACACCTTCGATGTGTCCACCAAGCTCGGCAGTCCCCACTCATCCTTTCCGCCGCTGGATGGACGTATGGCGACAAACAAGCTCAAAGTCACTTCATTTGGAGCTTGACATCTCGGCGCACCTCTCAAACCCCCCGAGCACCAAGATCTAAAGCGTTCGTGCTGCGGTCAATGTCTGTGCGCTTGCGGCTCAGACCAATCTAGAGTGAGGAATCACGAACGTGAGCGGCTGGCTTTGAAGGGAATAGTGCGTGCCATCCCCCGTACCACATCGCACCATTCGTTCTCGCAACAGGCACGAGTAATCTGGATCAGACATGGGAGCGGGAGCAGTAGCCGGACTCGTTCTCGGCCTCCTTTTGGGAGTAGCTGCTTTGCTCTCTGCCGTTCTCGCCTGCGCTAGTCGATCCGAAACCGACTCTCTACCACTACACACTCTCGCATCCACGCCTCCTACCCCTGCCAGCAAACCAGGCACAAAAGATCCGCTAAAACAAGCTGCTGTATCGGACGACAAGAACAAAGATACTGCCAAACCAGCCGAAAAGGAGAAACAGCCCGCCAACAATCAAAGGAAGCCCGAGGCAAGCGCAACCGAATGGTCAGGTGCCAAACTGTGGCATGAATACGTTGCTAAAGCAGGTGAAGGCGCAAGCAATCCTCAGTATGTGGTGTTTGACCCCAAGTCGGGGAAAATCGAGTTGAGGCCTGCTCCAGCCAACGACGCGCCGTTTTTGAAGGTCCACGCTGATGGTAAGGTCGAGTTGGTTGATGGAGCCGGTGGCGGCGGTGGAGGCAAGGGGAAAGGCGCTACTGAAGGAGGGAACGAGGGCGGCAAGCAGAAAGAACTACAGCAGCAACAGGAAGGAGGCAAGCAGGTAGACAAGAAGCAGGGCGGCGGTAGCAGTGGTGAGCAAAAGGGAAAAGAAGAAGCCAAAAAGAGTGACAAGATAGAAGAGAAAAAGGATAACAAGAAAGAGGAGAAGAAAGAGGAAACGAAAGACGCGGCTCCCAAACAAAATGCCAACGATAACCAGAGCAAGGGCAAAGCCATCGAGAAGGACGCCAAAGCTGCTGAAACCAAAGGCAGCAACAACAAGAAGGATGCTGCGTCCGCAGGCAACAAGCCTGACGACAAGACACCCGGTCCATCAGCCGCAAAGGCAGTTGCTAATGATCAAAACTCCTGCTGCGAAACGCAACTGTCCCTCCATGGAATCACGGAGCTTTCTCGGGTGCTCAAGGCTCTTGCAATCGCTTCTCCGGCTGCGGTCTCGAAATCACAGGAGAAAGAGAAGGTGAAAGATTCGTGTGCTGACTGTCAAGGTGATCAAGGACGCGGAGGCTCAAACTTCTGTTGTCACGCAACTGCAGGTCACGACCACGGCACTAAGTCTCGCAAGCAGCACAACCGTCATAGGCATTATTCGTTCGACCACCACCATCATCGCCATGAAGCTCCCACGAGATATGCTTCACACTCGTCCTATCGCCATGTCGGTCATTCGAAACATCGCACAGAACGACATGGATGTGAATGGTAAGCCCCTGGGTGGCAATCTGCCATCGTGCATAGTGTAGATCGAGATGACGACAGAAGCTGATGCGGCTCTGCTCGCGATTCCATGACAGTTGCTGCGATCGAGACGACTGGGAGACAACTTCGGCATCGACAGTGACCACCACCGATTTTCGTGAGTTGTTCCACTTTCGCCCGCCTTCCTCGACAACTCCCATTGCTGAATGTGTTTCTTCCCCGCGCGTTATGACGCAGGCGCATACCGTCCTAGCTGCTATCATCATCGAAACAGGTAGAGCGCTTTCACGGACACTCGTGACACTCACGATACGTTTTGTTGTTCGACGATGCATTCCAATAGTAAATTTGGCCTTGAGATTCTACTCTGCCAAAAATTGCCACAGCGCCTCTCTCTGCTTGTAGTCGTGGTGCACTACCGTCACCAACCACCTTTCCTCCTTGATTTCCTCGATCAACTTCCTGCTCGCCGATTGTTTCGGGAACAGTAGCGACCACTCTGCCCAAATTTCAAACGCCTCTTCTCTCCATGCTTCGAAACTTTGCCTTTCGATAATAGTCGACTGAACAATCTCCTTGCCGGGAAAGACTGCCCATGTGACCGTATTTGCTTCTTCATCGCCCAAATTCGATTGGAAGTCACCCTTGGCATTGCCGGCAAAGTATGTGACCTGCGCATTGGCCCCCAAAGCATCGATGCGCGAGACGAGACGGTCCTTGTCAGATGCGGACATGAAAAGTTCGACGAAGGATTTTTGAAAGATGAATCCGCCTGGTGGACCAAAGCCAACAATTGGATCCGTGGAAGGTGCGCCATCAACAGCGGGCTGGGAGCCAACCGACCACCAACCCTTGCCCGCCGACCGGGTGCCTTCAGCAAGACGGTTGAGAGAGAGCAAGTGATCGCGGATTTGCAACGTTTCGTTCATCAAAGGTGCATCACACCAAGGAATGCACGAGATCTTTTCCTCGAGATAGGATGCAAAGATGGTGGAGATGTCGGCAAGCGTCACCGGATGCCCCCAGATCCGCAAGGCGTCTTGAGGTGGCACTTTGAGACTAACACCGTATCCGTCCATCTCACCAAAGGCGGGACTGCGCGAATCACCGTATCGTCCATTGGGGAATTCGTCCCACGTACTTGTCTCTGGTACCTGATACGAGCTCGATGTTCTCGCCAAGGTGCGTGCAAGCGCTTCTTGGGTCGTCACCTTGAAATCCGTAGGCGTGTTGGCACCGGTCCGATCGGACAGCATCTGGTTCTTTGTTTGCTCCAGATGCAAATGAGCTGGAATCCCCTTCAGCCTGATGTCGGCTTCCAGTCGCGCGCCGGCATCGCTCTTCCAGCCAAGACCATCAAGAATGCGCTCGATGCTCTTTTCGAGATTGAGCGAGCAAAGGTGGAAACCTCGGATATCGGTTTCGAGGAAGATGCGGCCGACCATGTGGATGCTGAGCGAGACGCCGTACTCTTTGATGGCAGCGTCGTCGCTCTTGATGGGTTCGAGTGCGTCAAGGACAAGCTGAGGTACTCGCACTTTGCAGAGATTAGTCATGCGTCGGAAGCTCGAATAATTCTGAATAGGCATGATACCGGGTAAGATGGGAACGGTGATGCCGATGTCTCGACAGTCTTTGTACCAGCCGAGGAATTGGTCGACGTCGTAAAAGAGCTGGGTTACAACATACTGTGCTCCCGCTTCTTGCTTCTCCTTTAAATAGCGAAGGTCACGTTTAACATCGCGATCGACGTAGTCAGCGTGCCCCTCGGGGTAGCCTGCTACACCGATGCAAAAGTGGTCGCCGTGGTTCTGGCGGATGTAACGAACGAGATCGGTAGCATGCTGGAAGCGCTCATCTGCAGCGACCCAGTACTCTTCTCCGCGAGGAGGGTCGCCACGCAGAGCAAGAATGTTCTTGATGCCCAGCCTCTTGGCAGTGTCGAGTGTCTCATCCAGGCTACTTTTTTCAACATTGGTGCAGGTGAGATGCAAGCAGACATCGCACGCATCTGCACTCGCTTGCTCCCATGCTTCTCCTCCCTTTACATTCTCGATGTGCTGCTGTGATCCCGATCCGATTTGCTTAACCTCTGCCTGGACCATCTGGACATCTGGATCGAGTTTGCCCTTTTGTATTCTACCGGCAAGCTCGAGCGATTTACCTCCCGTAGTACCACCTGCGCCCCATGTGACGTGGATCCAGCTTGGTTCGAGATTGGAGCGCATGCGCGCGATACGACTATAGAGATTAGCGAGACCCTGTGTTGTCTTGGGTGGAAAGAATTCGAAAGACCAGAAAGGGGCATCTCGTGAGGAGGCCGCTTGGATTTTGGTGGTGATGTGTGCTGGATCGGCGATGGTGCCGTTCGAAGGCGCTGGTGCCGCAGCTGTTGGTGAAACCATCGCGAAGAGTCAAAAGCGTCCCTCGCTACAGAAGAGATCTCAAGTGATGATGATGAATGGCAAGAGGCGAGCTGATGGAAGAAGTCCTTCTCGACTCATTGTGCCAAGTGTCATGCGAGCTGAACACACACATTCTTGCATTTGCCCGAGATCACAACCCCGACTTCCGCATTGTGCAAAACCTCAAGGGGCTTAATTGTAAGGTTTACCGATCTCACAGCGAAACGTCTCGCCAATCAGTTGCTTCCGGAGTGGCTCCGATAGAGCAGAGCAAGCGTCTTATCTCTCGACCTTCGTCAGTCCGGCGTTATGGACGGGACGGAGGAGCTTCCGCCGCAAGAGGACCCCGGTCAGCTCGTCGGCAGCACGCAGTTATACAGCGAGTTGCAGCAGGCACAGCGAACGCCGACGTTCATGCGATAGGGCATTCTTGATCTTCTTCGACCATGCTTCGGTGGCATGATTGGAATCGGTTCACGTTCCGCCGGCCCGTTGCGCTGCGATCTCGCTCTGGGATGCTCTGACCCCAGCCAGAACGTCATCTGTCAGCCCTCGACCCACATGCTTCATCGAGGTGTCCAAAGCAATCGCAGCGAGGCCAGTTTGGCCGCTTTTTGTCTGCTTTCCACTCGACAAGTGCTTTCGACAAGCATAGATGTCACTCGTTGCTAACGATACAATGTGAAGAGCAAGAGCAGCCATAACCATCGTCGTCATACCGTTCTGAGAGTGATGTAGCGGCAAGGCTCTGTAGGCCCCTGTTTGGTTCCCTTTTCGAAGCCGAGCTTTACTTCTTCGGCTCGCTCCTGCCTTTTCCGGCATGCCGATTTCGCAAAGGGCTTGACGCAGGGTTCGCGTCCCGCGAACTTTGGTGAGAGAGGTAGAAAATGCGGTTGGCTCTCAAGCAGCATTTCATCAGCACTGCCGGCGACCTTTTCGCAGATCATCAATGCCTTCTCTCTAGCGCAGTATACTGGGTCGACCACGACGATGCTCTTCCAAGGACGGAGTGATATCAGCTGTATTCTTGGCGCTATTGGCTTGATCGTGAAGTCGAGTGCATCAGCGCATCGTCGCCTCTTCCACAGTATCTGTTTGTGAAATTGCCGAAGAGAAAGATCGGTCGCTTGCACTGCCTCGCCCCGTGTGTCACATTTTCTGGTTGCAGCATGAACGTGTTGCGTGGGAGAGAGAAATTGCACGGCACGGCAGCATCCGCTCCACTTTCAAGCTGCACGAAAAACAAGAATGTGGGTGAAATTGTGCCTCGCTTGTGGTCCTCTCCCTGTCTTTCACTCCCTCTCTCCCCACGCCGTGTCGTTGGGGAATGACGTTTGGTTGCCAATTTAGCTCGGTCCCTCCGACACCACACACACACCGCGGTACTCGACTCTTCATTCAACCAGCTGCTGTGTCGCATCTTCGAACGTCACCTTCACCTTCGTCTTCATCTACATCGACGCCCTATGCCCATCCTCCTCCTGTTATCCTGGACTCTGCTGCGTCATTGATACCGCCTCTTCGGTCAATCGTATAAGAGCTTCATCTTCTAACGCTCTCCCCCAGCTCGTGCGCACTTCGATCATCTGCTGCTGAATCCCACTGCAAACGCCAGTCTTTGACACCGATAGACAACCAGCGTCGCCGACGTACCTGCCGCCGAGATGCCCATCTGTGGCTCTTCACACATCCGAAAGGAGGCAGCCGAGAATGCGCATCTCTCTGCCGGTACCCAAGTCGGCCCCTACCAAGATGCACGTCCACAATCCTCGCAGGCCACCATCACATCCGCAGTAGCGGCCGACCCTACCTTGGCTCCCTCGGATGCCGAAAAGCACCTCTTCCCTGTTCCATCTGCCGCCAAACGCGGTCTTCTCCGTTTCAAGATCAAAGAGCAGCTCGAAGAAGGCAGAGGCAAGCATTGGGTTTGGGACAAAGGCGCGGTCCACCACGGTAATCGCGAACCAGACGACGACGAACTCGAGCACGTTCGCCTCAAATTCGGTTACAAGCCTACCGACCAAGGTGGGCCTTCTCGACTCTACCTCATGATCCTTGCCGACTGTCTCCTCCCGCTTCCTCGACATCCCATGTCCGGCGTAGTATCGCCTCCACTCCTAGCTACGACGGGTATCGCTCCTCTTTCCATCTTTTCCACTGGTCCCGACATCATCGGGCACTATTACGATTGCATCGTTGCAGCACGCAGAGAGGTCATCCTCCTCACAAACTACTGGCAAGGCGGCAAGAATGTCGACCGCATCGCCGACGCGCTTCGCGAGCTCAATAGCCGTGTACAGAAGCGTCGAAAACAACAGGCCCTCCAGGCTCGACACAAAGGACAGTCCAGCCTTCTCGTCAACCCATCCCACACGTTGCAGCAAGAAAAGGCAGCTCAGCAGCAAACCGACTTGCTACAGCAACAAGGGGCGCCAGGCTCAAAGACTCGTACCGAGCAAGATCGCAGCTCTGATGACCTCGACGATCAAAGTATCGAGCTCGGCCCTCCTGCGCCCGAAGAAAGGGTCGTCGTCAAGCTCATGTGGGACCGAGGACCTCAGACCTTGGCCGATCTCTTCCGTCTGCGCAAACCCGTGCCACCAAGCATGTGGAAGGACAACGGTCTGCCCACCGAGAATGAGATTCCCAACCTCACCATGGAGATCCTGAACTACCATCGACCTTTGATGGGCACCTTCCACGCAAAGCTTCTCATCGTCGATCGTCAGGTGGCCCTCATCAACTCGAACAACATTCAGGACCGTCCCAACGTCGAGGCATGCGTTCGTCTCGAGGGCGACATCGTCAACTCGGTCTATGACCATGCGCTCATCAGCTGGGGCAATCAACTCCAACCTCCACTTCCGTGCCTCACCGCACCTGCGCCCGTCTACCCCTCGCCTGCTGCCTTCATGACGGGCAGCGACAGCACGCTCCCCTCGCTTACCGTCGAAAAGCTCAAGCAGCTCGCACTCAACGTCAGACAGCGTTTGCACGACGAAGATACCGCTACCGAAGTCGAAAAGGAGAGGAGCATGCAGAGCCCTATCGCTTTCCATTTTGGCGACGTCGTCGACCAGGTCATGCGTCGTGATAGTTTCGGTGGCACTAAGGGTGCTGCACCTGCCATTCGCTCTGTCCCGACCGAACAGCATGTCGATGGAGAGAAGGCGGCGCGCAATGCTGGCGCACTGTGGGCGCAGAAGGTGCTGGGCGAGCGCTTCAGCCACTTCCAAAGCGGCACCCCCAACAAATCGGACAAGCCCGAGTCCGATTCGCAGCCACTTGCCGACAAAGAAGCATCAACGCCATCTGCACAGCCTCAGCATCACAGGAAACACTTTGCCGACATTGTCGAGGCGCTCATGAAAAAGGAAGGACACAAGCCACTCGGATGGGCCGAAGGCGCCCTCGAGGTGTTTGGTCTCGGCCAGAGCAGCTCCAAGAACGTCGCTGAGGCGGTGAGGCGCAACCCCAGACCCAAGACCACGCTGGCTTCGGGTGCCAATGTGCCAAAAGCAGTGGCGGAAGAGGATCACGCTGACCACTTGAACAGGCGCGGCTCCATCGAAGCTGAAGAAGAAAGTCTTGATGGTGCTCCCAGCCATACGGCCATCGATGACAATTCGGCAAGCCCCAAGGCGCCTCTCAGCAGTGTTGGCAGCGAAGACGCAAACGCCGTCAACAAGGATGCATCTGCTGCTGGCCACGAAGAAGCGCCCAAGACGAGCGAGCCATCAACCACAGACGAGAAACCCGCTTCTGCTGCTCCCGCGATCAACGACGCTGGGTTCCCGACCAAGCAGGAGGCTGCTATCAAAGACAACGGAGAGGTGCCAGGTTCGGTCGGCTATCGTCGAGTGCACCGCCGCACGCTCTCGCAAATCTCCAAATCTTCGGCAGCCGAGCGATTGAGTGCCATTACCAAGTCGCTCGATTTCGCCAACAACTCGAAAGTTCAGGGCGAGATCAAAGCCGAGCAGCTCAGTGACGAGAAGCTCTCTGCGCTCAACAACGTGCTCGAATTCCAGCCGTACGTCTTCCACAAGCCGCACGAGCCTGTTCCCATGGCCCTTGTCAACCGACGACCCCACGGCACGCCGGGCCACTCTGACATCCGTAACCCGCAAGACGCCGCTTGGCTCGCGGGATTCCGCTACGCCAAGAAGCACGTCTTCATCCAATCCCCTACCCTCAACGCCTCGCCCATCAAGGCTGCTGTCCTCGCCGCTGTACGCAGGCATGTCACTGTCGAGCTATGGCTCGACCTTGGCTTTAACGACAAGTCAGAATCCATGCCCTTCCAAGGCGGAACCAACGAGCAGGTCGTCACCGCCTTCTACCGTCAACTGCGTCGCGAAGGCAAAGGCGATGAAAAGTATCTCGAAGTTTACTGGTATACAGGCAAAGACATGACCCGTCCGCTCAACGCTGTAAGGAAACAGCGCAACTGCCATGTCAAGTTTGCCGCCTTCGACGGCCAGGTAGCTGTGCTGGGAAGCGGCAACCAGGATACGCAAAGTTGGTTCCACTCGCAAGAGATCAATGTCATGGTGGACTCCAAGCAGATTGTAGATGAATGGATGGCTGCGTTGACGAGGAACCAGAGTACAAAGCTGTATGGCATGGTGGATCAGAGGGATGGAATCTGGAGGGGGAGGGATGGAAGGGGGTTGGTCGACACGGGCAAGGATCAGGCCAAGGAGAAGGGGTCGTCAACACCGCCCAGCCCAAACAAGGAAGCATCGAATGGCTCGACAACACAGCCACAACCGTCAAGCACTGCAGTCAAGGCTTGAGTCGCCACGACCTCCTCTACATTAGTTCAGTCATCGACACCGTCGACTGCCTCGACATCATACCACATTCTTTTTTTGGTTTTTGTTTTCCACTTCGTTATAGCTTCACCGTTCATCACTCGCATTGGCACGTTCTCTCAGTCTCACTTCATTTTCAAGCTCTCTGCAATGATAAATCGCTCGCATCAGATTTCAAGCTTTCCTGTGGCAGACCGAACTAACTTATCTGACTCCATCGCTCTCGTGACAAGGAATGGACGACACAGCTTGGGGATAAATGAGCTTGGCATTCTTTGCACGTACACCTTTTGGGTTCGGTGGATAATCTACTTTTTACATCTGGGGCATATCAGGGCCCGCATCTTCGCCCATACCGGCATCGGGAGCCTGGACACCTGGACCGGCACCGCCTCCCGCCTGTCGTCCTCGCTTGGCCGAGACAACGTCGTCGACCCTGAGCAGCAGCGAAGCGGATTCGATCGCTGTCTTAAGCGTCTGAATCTTGACCGCGGCCGATTCGTACAGACCATATTCCTTCATTTCGACCACTTTGCCCGTCTCGCCGTCGACGCCGTACGAGTGTTGGCCGTTGGCGTGCTTGGCACGCAGCTCGGTCAAGGTCTTGATCGCGTTTCCACCGCAGTTCTGGATCAGCGTTCGTGGGATCACCTCCATCGCATCGGACACGGCACGGATCGGACCCACTTCGACACCTTCGAGCTCCTTGGCAAATTCGGAGAGACCGTAAGCGATCGCCATCTCCGTCGCGCCTCCTCCTGGTGCCAAGAGCGGGTTGAAGACTACGTTGCGTGCCACAGCCATCGCATCGGCCAAGTTGCGGTCGATCTCGTTAAGGATATCCTTCGACGGTCCACGCAGCAAGATGGTACACGCCTTGGGCTCCTTGCACTCTTCAAGGAAGGTGAAATACTCGTCGCCGAGCTTTTCAATGTGGAACAAACCACATCGGGTTCCCACGTCGGCATCGCGGAGGTCATCGACGCGGTTGACAATGGTGGCGCCCGTTGCACGAGCGATTCGGTTGTTGTCGGTCTTGCGCACACGTCGGATGCAGGTAATGTTTGCCTTGAGCAAAAAGTGTTGCGCCAAATCCGAGACGCCCTTTTCGGTGAAGACGAGATCAGGTTTGAACTCGATGATCTTTTCGCACATGGCTTGGATCTGCTGCTCTTCAATTTCGAGGATCTTGTTCCAGTCCTCTTCGCGTGTGATTTCAATGTTGGTCTGCGATTCGCCCTTTTTGTACTCGAGCGGGCAGTCGAGCAGAACGATGCGTGGATTTTCAATACGTCTCCTCATCTTGGGATGCGTGACGTCCTTGTTGAGCATGACACCGTCGAGAACACGGCAGTCCTCAATGGTTCCACCGGGCACCTTTTCGACGCGGGCGTAGCGCTTGATATCGACCGTCTTGCTTGGGTCGCTGCTTGCAGATGAGCCAGCGGTGGAGTCGACCATAGCAACGGTACGAACGGCTTTGAGAGCGAGCTTGCACATCTGCTCGGACCATCTCGAGACAAATTTGGTACCGATGGAGGTCTTGATGAGCGCCAGCATGTCCTTGTCGTTGGTCACGTCGACGGGCACAGAAATCTCTTCCACGATCTCGAGCGCTCGTGCAAGCGCCTTTTTGAACGCCGAGATGATGACGACGGGATGAATGCTTCGTTCGAGCTGCGGCAATGATTGGGCCAGAATCTCACCGGCAAGGATGATAACACTGGTGGTACCGTCACCAACTTCTTCGTCCTGAGTGCGGCTGAGCTCGATCATCGACTTGGCAGCAGGGTGTGCGACCTCGACTTCACGCAAGATGGCGTTACCGTCGTTAGTAAGCAAGATACCGCCCATGGGATCAAGGATCATCTTGAGCATGGCCTTGGGACCGAGACAAGTGCGGATAACATCGGCGACGGTCTTGGCGGCAGTGATATTGGAAATTTGCGCTTTTCGGCCAGTCTGTCGCTCTGGACCGGTGTTCATGACGAACACAGGTTGCTGTCCCGACATGATGGCGACCTATTGGGCTTGTTGATGATGATGGAGGTCAGCGGCAGCAGAGTTTTGATGCTATCAAGAAAGTAGCCGAATTGGATACGGCGTCAGATGACCAGGATTGCGTTGACAGAAGATGTGCAGCAAGCCACAATAGCTACTGCAAAGAGCGTGATGCCGAAGCTGCGAGAGCGAGGTGTTGGTGCCGGGCGTGATGGTGGAAGCAAGCGCTGCGAAGAACAAGTCGGCGATGCCGACGACAAACACTTTCGAAAGAGTGTCACTTTTCCCACACCTTTGCACCGGCGCTGTGAGCGTGAGCGTGCGCTTCTTCGATGAAGTGCAAAGCAGCGCGCGCGACTCTGGCTAAAAAAGGCTCAGAGCTGCGCGTTCTTCCAGCTTCTTCTCAAAAAGAAGCCAGGGGAAGTCAGTATCTATCGGGTGATTTGTCGAATTGCAGCACCCGATCTGCTCACGCCATCAGAACGGACATCTCTTGACACTCGTAAACAGCACATGTGTCTTTGCGGCGAGACACAGTCTCGAGACTGCTTCTTTTCAAGCGCAGATCCATACTTCAAAGTAGGCCCACCAACTGACATGAAGAAGGGACAGAATTGAGAGCTGCGAGAGCTTTCCGAAAGTTGGATCGATGCTTCGAGTGGCGAGCTGCCGTTTCGCGGCGGCCACCACTCAAGACAAATTTCAGCGGGTCTTTCAAGCCACACACACACTCTTTCACTACGTATGCTGTGCACGCACTAGATGAAGCGGAACAGCCGACACTGGAAATTGCCAACTTGAAGAAGCAGCAGCATTGAGCAGATTCGACCACACACGAGCAAATAGGCATCATCGAATGGATGCGTTGATCGATGATCACAGAGTGTGCTCAGTGTCCAAAGGAGAGACTGTGAGTGCGCTCTGGCGAATGTGTCGGTCGTCCCGTCGGTGCTTTCATTTGGTTGGCCGTCCGTGGCCGAGCGTGACAGAGGCGGAAATACAGAAAGACAGGCGAGACAGGTCAACGAGCCGGTCAGTGCACGCACGCACTCTAACTCAAATTGACGCACGCACGCACGCTGCTCTCGCATGTCTTCTCAGAGTTCACAGCCTCACGGTAGCTACTGTGCTTGCCCGCTTCTCTCGTCCACCTTTCCATCTTGCATCGCTTGCGCTCCGACCATTCAACTGCGCGATCACCATCCTTCTCCTCGAAGCTGTGAACTTACCATAGCAAATCACATTAGTCTGGTCGACAGCTTCTTTAGTCGTCCACCTCATCTACGCTGCCATCTGCTTGCTGCTCATTCTCCCCGTTACGAGTCTCACATATCTGTTTTGGTTCAGCTCGGGTTCGAAACATCAGCTCAGTTTTCGCACTTTTTTGCCATCACTCCTGGACAATAGCTAGCTTCTCGCTTGGTGACTCGCTTTCGAACGTCGCCACCGCTCTGTTCGGTTCCGTGCATTGCCCATTCTGGCTGAATCCGCTGTCAGCTTGCTCTTCGCTTTTCGCTTTTCCGGCTAGACGACTCGTATCTCGCTAGCTTCCGGTCTTCACAAGCTCATCTTGCAACAGGACGATGGCCATCTTCGGTCTCCGACCTCGCAAATCCACCTCTTCCACCGTCTCAAGCTTCAGCAAACATACACCAGACGCTGCCTCTCGCAGTAATAACCCGGGAGCTTCCGAGGCTATCGGAGACGCCCCCGAATTCGGTCAGCTTACGAGCAATCGTCGTAGTGCTGTGCAAACTTCCGACTCAGCATCGATCCTCTCTCGCAATTCGTCCAGCATGAAGAAGTTCTTTGGCAGCACTCGGAGGAAGGGCTCTCAGAGCATCGACAACGGCTCCTTTGCCCAGCCCAACAAGAGCTCGCTTCCCTCGGACTATTTTCCGAATGCTGCTTCGAACCAAGACAGCCGTTCGAGCGCGAATAGGTCTGCTGTCAGTCCTGCTGCGGTCGCTCCTGCTACACCTCCCGTGATGACGCCCTCTGCCATCGTTCCGTCGTTGAGCGCCCCCGCAGGACCTGGTAGCCCCTTTGCCGAGCACATCGGCCGCGATGTGCCTGGCGGTTTGGTTTCCACCACCACACCGCCGACCGGTCCGCGCCCCTCTGAGCTCTTTGCAGGCAAAGGCGTCCAGTGGAACCAAATCGATCTCACCGGTCGCGACATCACCAAGCCCATCGATGCCCCGACTACCACCGTCGACTTGCAAAAGTTCCTCAAAGAGCGCCGTCAGTGGATCCCCACCTTTAAGGACTCGGACGTTGTCGATGAAGCTTCCGTTGAGCTGCCAAAGTCGCTCGACCAATTTTCGTTTGCAACGCCTGCCGAGATCACCAAGTCCTCGGCCGGCCTAAAGAGCTTGAGGGACCTCGAAGACACGCACAAGCGCAAAGCCGCTCTCCTCAACCAGGCACCGCTCACCGGCTCTACCAACGGTGCCATTTTTGAAGAGGCACGTCCTAGTACCTCGGTCCTGTCCAGCGGATCCGGATCCGCCGCGCCGGCTACTAGTGTAACAGGCTCCAATTCTGCACCCAAGAAACTTCCACCACCTCCAGCGCCGCCCTCTCGCAACCAGTCGTTCCGAACTTCCACGTTTGCCGCCTCAGACGACTCGGCTGCTGGTCACAAATCTGGTAGCCTGAGCCGCAAACCTCCTCCCACTCTCGGGGTCAATGGTGGAGGTGCTGCTCCCTCGACGTCCTCGGCCTCTCGTGACATTCCACAGCGCAGAAGCTCGGTGCGCAAAGAGCTTTCAGAGCTTGATGCCAGCACGGCGGCCGAGACCAAGGGCGAAGGGGAGCCTTTCGCCACCAACGGCGGTCCGGTCTTGAGCGGTAATGAGCTTCCTCGCCCAGCCAATGACAGGGTTGATCAGATCAAAGAGCAGGCCGCGAGACCAGCCACGGCGGCATCGACGTCGAGCGTGCGGCCGTCCATAGAGACGGCTGGATTTGCCACCCCCGCCGGGTCACAATCACAGGATGGCGAGCATGCTGTCCAACCCGCATCGGCGCAGACAGAGCTACCCAAGACGCCGACGACCCCTTCTCGAGAGATGACGCAGGACTCGGCTGCTACGTTTGCAGCGCCAACTAGTCCGCCACGTCCTCCGAAGAACGGTCAGCGCACTCCTTCGCGACAGAACAGCAAGGAGCCCATCAACGGCAGCCTCTCCAAGTCACCCAGCACCACCTTTGCTCGTGCTGAGCCAGCGCTGTCAGAAGGTAGCGAATCAGTCGAGAAAGTGGTCCAAGCCGCCCCAGCCTTGCAGAATACCCTGCCTGGCACCGGCGCTGTCACCAATCCTGCTCATGCCTGATTCTGTTCAGCTCTTCCATTTCACCTCATTGAGGTCGCACTGTCTTGGTACTGGCCCTTCGTTTGATTCAATACCCAACACATTCTTTGCCGCAGATTGTTGGAGAGCTAGGAAGATGACGTGGGGACAGCTTCGACCCTTGTGAGAAAGCGAGCAGACGGCAGAGCGTGAACCGTGTGAGAAATGCATCCGGAACACGGACGAGCCAGGCTGAATGTGGAGAGAGATTTTTCAGAAATTGAGAAGAAAGTAAAAAATGCGAAAGACCCTGTCCTGATCGAGCTCGCAACAAACTCGGTCCTCTTGCTCTGATTGACTTTTCTCTCATCACTCACCTATTCAGCTTGTGCCCACCCCTGACGAGGCGACGACAGCCATGGCGGACTTCTACATCCGATCAGCTAAAGCGCTCGACCGGGTGCTTGGCGACGAATGCTCGGTGAAAGCTGCCGCCTCCCCGCACGCTGACTCGGGCCGGGTCCTTGCGATCCTCATCAACTCGCTGGCGTATCGTACCGCGCTGATGCACGCACTGGACGAAGCAAAGGTGCTGAAGCTCGAGGATCGCGTATTCACACTTGCTCCTCCGGCTGCCTCGGCAAAGGGCAAGACGAACGCGAACGGAAAGGGAAAGGGAAAAGAACCTCAACAGAAACATGCGTCTGCCGCTGCTTCCTCGTCCAAGTCTGTCCAGGCCAAAGCTAGCGAATACCCAAGCAAGCAAGCTCTGCTTCTGGTGCTATGCCACGACCTTTTGTTTCAGTCACGCGGCATTCAGGCGAGCAAGACGTGGCCACCGAAAGTGGCGCTCGAACGATACCGTGCGTCGCTGCATTCGTCGCTGGTGAAACTTCAGATCCGACAGGGCAAATCGCGCATCCAGGAGCTACGATCGGGTACATTGTACCAAGAGATGACAGCCCGTATGCCGCGGTGGGTCCGCATCAACTCGTTACGTGCTACGCGTGGAGAAGTTTTTGGCTGGCTTTCGGAGAATCGCTACGTTCAGAAAGAGGCCGAAGAGCTCGACGGAGTGAAAGAGTATGCTGAATCGCACCATGTTCCTGGGTTGCTGGCGTTCCATCCCAAGGCGACGAGTGCGTTGCTCAAGAGCGAAATGTACAAGGAGAATTGGATTGTGATGCAGGATCTGGCGAGTTGTTTCCCGGCTTACATCCTGGATCCTCCTGCGGATGGGGCAGTGGTGGATGCGACCAGCGCGCCAGGGAACAAGACGAGCCATTTGGCGGCGATCATGCACGATAAACGCGCAACTCAGTCGACAAGCGAGCAGCAAAGGGGCAAAATCGATGCGTTCGAACGCGATCCGGTCCGTTTCAAAACGCTGGTCAAGCGTTTAGCTGCCGTCGGAGCGCTAGCCTCTTCAACACTCACAGGTGGAAACGTCGTCGCTCAACGTAAAGACTTTCTCACCACTAATCCGACCGATTTCAACGACGTGACCCATATGCTGCTCGACCCCAGCTGCAGTGGGTCTGGCATCGTGAACCGCCTCGACTTTCTAAAGGAAGACGACGACGTCGAAGACGATCCCTCATCCTCATCCTCCAGCTCACAGGAAGAAGGCGGCAAGCTAGCTCATCGTCTCCGCCAACTCTCCGAGTTTCAGCAACTCATGATTCGCCACGCTTTCAAATTCCCCTCGCTTCGCAAAGTGGTTTACTCGACCTGCAGTATCCATGCGGAAGAAAACGAGGTGGTCGTCATGAAAGCATTGCATTCCGAAGAGGCGCACCAGGGAGGATGGAAGTTGGCCCCGCGGAGCGAGGTGATTCCCTCCTGGCCGGTGAGAGGCGACACGCAGGTTTGCAAGGGCAGAGACGGGGTCGCAGACAGCGTGATCCGATGTATACCCGGTGGGCGAGGAGAAGGCGACAAACCAAATGTTGAGACTTGCAATGGGTTTTTCGTCGCTTGCTTCGTGAGAGGCGGTGAGCAGCTGAACGGGGCGGATAGCAAGCCGTGCAAGAAAAGGACACTAGAGGAGGAGCAATCTGTAGATGAACAAGTCGGTGATGAGGACAATGAAAAGCCAGCGGAGGACTCAGAGGAGTCGAGGAATCGCAATGCGGCAGCCAACCGGAAAAAGAAGCTGCAGAAACGACGCAAAAAGCAGCGTTTGCAGGCTCAACAATTGTAAGAGTCGCAGCCAGCCTGGTCCCGCATTCTAACCACAATCAACAATCAGCCATCCTCGTCCTTCTCATCCCCAAACCGTGCGCTGAGAATCACAAGCATTCTCTCTGAAGCACTTTACGACGTTAAAATTGCACCTCGACACAACAACAGACTTTCATGCCGCACTTGACATGCCGCCACTACTGAATTACAAAAGCTGGGAAGTGACGTTTCAGTTGGACGAGCTGGAAATGTAGAACCACTTGTCGATGCTAGCGTCGATGGGAGCGGCAGGCTGTGGGTTGGCCTTGGGCACGCTGGCCACGGCGTTGTCCTGGCCACCGACCAGACCCTTGCTTCCCTGGACGGCCGTGTTGTTCAGGCTGATCTCGCCCGCATCAGCCTGGCCGCTAATGAGCCTCTTCCAAGCCTCGTTGCACTCGTGGACAATCTCGGTGGCATACTTGCGGTTCTTGGCCTCGCCGGAGAAGGCAAACTGGTTCTCGGGCTTTCCGTCGGGGATTTTGTAGATGCGGAACCACTCGTTGGTGGCGCGGATGAGACCGGGGAGGTGACGCTCGACGTCCTCAATGTCGTTGAGCTTGCTAGCCAAGGGGTCGTTGACATCAATGACAATCACCTTCCAGTCGGTCTCGCCCTCGTCGAGGAGAGCCATGACACCGAGCACTTTGACCTGCTTGATCTGACCAGTGTAACCGACCTGTTCACCGATCTCGCAGACGTCGAGCGGGTCGTTGTCACCTTTGGCCTTGGTGTCTGGGTGCGTGTGGTGCGGGTCCTCCCAGGTCTGGGGGAAGGCACCATAGTTCCAGATGTAACCCTTGTGGGGGAAGCAGTTGCGCACAAAGCGCAGCTTGCCCTTCTTGGTGTCCTGCTTGAACGGGTTAAAGTTCTCCTCCTTGCTGATCTCGATCTTGGCATTGCTCCATCGGGGGATCTCGACAATCATGTTAAGGATGGTCTTGCTCTCGTCGGCAAAGAGGGGCACATCGTGGAACGGAGAGACAGGCAGACCGGTCTTGCTGTTCTCGAGGTAGACGCGGTAGTCGAGCGTGTTGGGTGCACCGACGGCACGCGTCTTGAAGTCCTGAGCGGAAGCCATGGTGTGAATGGACGACGAAGATATACCGTTGGACAGCTGACGGGCGGTCTGAGAGAGTCTACGGATCGAAGAAGTGGCGCTGGCGCGAACAGGCGACGGCATAAACCTAGTGCAATGACAAGATCACAAGAGGTGTGTAGATGATGGGAGAGACAAAGAAGCCAGAGATTTCTGAGTGGTTGTTGGGTGTTTGACTCGCCGGCCTTGAATCAGCTGCAGAGACAGAGAGAGAGCGCGAGGTGTGTTCTTCTCAAATCACACTTCGACTTGGGCGCACGGTATCGATAGCCAGGCAAGGCTAGTGAAGCGCCGTCTATTTGAATCCGGACTCTTCCTGCTTCGTGCATCGCTTTTCTTTGGCCGCATTGCCCCGTGCTCTCGGCGTCTGGGTTGGCTGGCTAGCCAGCTCGTTCTTCCACCTTCTTCGAATACAAATTCACATTCAACCTCGACCCTGCCAAGTAAAATTTGTAATTCACGCTCATAAAGGTGCAATTTAGAGCGTCCAGCCACATCGGGAGGCCGATCGTATTTATTCCCGATCATCGCCGAGGCATGGTTCGAATGGCTTCGCGGTTGCTTGGCAGTCTCCGCCCAGTACACGCTTTCGTGCTCATCACGACTACGCCATCTTTGCATAATCGAGACGTGGAAATCAGTTTGAGAAAAGACAGTGACGTCGAGACAGAGACCAGAGACTACAGGAAATGAAGGGTGAAGACGAAGCACAGAGACGGCAGTGCCTCGTTTGTAGACAGCTCAACCATACAGCTGCCAATCAAACTTGACCTGGCTTGCCCAAACCTGGCCACACCCAGCATATTGACCGGACTGTAATGATACGACGTCCATCAACGACGACCCAGATCCGGCATGAGCACCTAGCCTCAACGCCTGTATATTTTGCTGAACTGCACCCCCGGCTGCATTCCACCCACCATAGCTGCCCGCATTGGGGTTGCCGCTCCTCACAAACCCGATCCATCGTGCTTGTACCTCCTCGACCACCTTTTTTGTCGTCGCGTCTTCCACTTTGCTTGGGTCTGTAAAGACCAGTCGAATGTCGTCCTCGTGGCACACCCTGCCGTCGACCGAGCAATAGTCATTTCCCACGTTGGAAGGATACTGCAATCCCCGTTCGAACAGCGCTACGTAAGCAGGTGTCCGGCTAGAGTAGCGCTGAGCATTGTCCCACGTCGGGCAGGTAAACATTCCCTGTGTGAGGACGTCTTCGAGGTTGCGGCGGAGACTATCGTTGGACTGTGCGTAAGTTTCCACCACTTCTGGAGCTGGATATGCGGAAACGCTGGTGTTCATTCCGTACTGCGACGCCGAGTTCAAAGTGACAGCACGTCCGTTGTTGAACATCTCGTCGAGTAGCTCTTCACGCGTCAAGGACACAGGGTAAGCACGCAGCTCTGCACTTTGAGCATCCGCTCCCGTCGGCAAGAGAAGAACACCCACTGCGGATCCACCTTCGTTTTCGACATTCGTAAAGATGATCGGTTTGCCCGCGGCCAGTGCTCCACTGGGATTGCTTTCGAAAGCTGTACCGGTGAGGGAGCCGATAAAGGGACGCCACACCTCAGACAGCGCTACTGAGGAATCAATGTTCTGCCCAGCATCAACCGCCGCTGTACTTGCGCTCAGCAGATCGTCTGCCGTCATGGACCGCAGACAGGCAAGATCAGAACAGCTCGTCTGATCCAACGCATAGTCGCTCACCTCTCCACTTGTCCTTTGCGTCTGTGTGCCGTAGTTGGCAGGATCTGAATGCAGGATGGCTCGCTGGAATAGCGATGCGGCAGAAGGAGCGTTGAGAAGCGATCGGATCAGGTGGGCACCGCTACTCTGCCCCGCAAGCGTGACGCCGTTCGGATCGCCTCCGAAAGAGCCGACGTTGTCGTGGATGAATTCGAGCGCTTGAATCGCATCACGAACGCCTTGATTGCCCTGGACCTCATTTTTCGAAGTTGACGATTCATCAGTAAAGTTGCTCGGCGAGAAAAAGCCAAACATACCAAGCCGGTATTGGATGATTATGACCACGACGTTGTTTTGACTTGCGAGCCACGAACCGTCCAAACCAGGTGCTGTCGAAGAGCCTGAAACAAAGCTTCCTCCATGCACCCACACCAGAACTGGCATTTTGCTAGATATACTGGAAGAAGCCGGACGATAAATGTTGAGGTACAGACAGTCTTCGCTGATGTTGTCCTGCGTGATGTTGTACCGTCCGTCAGGCTGCTGCATGCACGCCTTGGGAAGGTCAGTGGCATCGTAAACTGAAGTCTTGAAAGATGTGAGAGCTTGAGGAGAAGCGAAACGCAGTGATCCGACTGGGGACTGTGCATAGGGCAGAGTAAAGCGTTGTGCAGAGTAGTCGACCGTGGTACCGAGCACCGTTCCGATGGAAAGATTGACTTGAAGCGAGCTAACTGGCACTGGTGCAAAGATCACGCAGCCATTTTTGGGACATACAGAAACTGGAACGGCAGCACAGCTGCTGAGGCAGGTGATGAAACTGCATACAAAACAGAGGATGGAGCTGAGCAACATCATCTTGGAGGAGAGGTGGCTAGAGCGTGAACGGTAGAGCTTGCTGCTTTCTGCGGAACCTGAAGGAGAGCGAAGGGAAAGCCGAGTGGAGTTTTATAAGCTTTGAGCCCAGCAAACATCGTGCTCATTGACAAGAGGAGTGCAAAGTGAAGACTATGTTGAAAAGAACAAAGGGAATACGAAGAACGACGTGTAGCGATCCCCACCACACGTTCTACGCGACAGCGCTTGCCGAGCAAATATTGCCCACACCTTACAGTATGAACCCCACTCATTTCGCTTACGGTAATCAGTCTGCAGCTTTGCCTCAACAAGGCTTGCCGGCCCATGCAGTTGAACGCCACCAAAATGTGAGGCCGTGGGCAGACGACTGCCCTTTGTTCTTCATTCTAGAGCCGGCATCTCGGCGAGCCTGCCCACAACGTGTGCAACAATGCCTTGCAAGAGGCCCGAGCGCTTGTTTGGTCCCCTATGTCCGCTGTACATCATTTTTGCTGCGAACAATAGATAAATTGTCATTGAACCTTGTTGAGATGCTTGTTACCAGAAGGAAATAATTAGTGGGCAGCTTCTGCGAGAACAAAGGGACATGTTCCACGTGTCTATAGCGTTTTCGAACAGGCAGCTCGTCTTTTTTTTCATGCAATGCCGGCTTGGTCGTGCCATGTGCCGCTCCACTCTCCCGACCGGAACCCGTTACATTGAGGGTTCGATCGTAACGGGTGCATACACGACCCTGCATAGCACAAAGGGACATCGAGCTGATTGTCTGTTATAGTTTGGACTCAGCATTCGGAGATGCTCGAACGAAGACAGCCATTCGGCGATGCTAGTGTTAGCGAAAAGACGCCACTCCAGCTCACCGGATGAACGACGCAAAGCCGACAGCCTCGACGAGATGAATGCGAGTAGAAGGAAGATTCTGATCCCGACGTAACAAAGGGACTCGCACTCGTACAAATCAAGTGCCAGTTGTATCGCGGTTCCTCGAAGCTAAACTTCGCCAAAGTCTCCATGGCCTGTCTCCTTTGCATGTTGCACCGCCTGCTTTTCACCCTTCAACTTTGTTCCGCAAGTTTTGCACTTCAGACTGAAACTCGCCGTGTCCGTATAGTACTTTCTCCGCTTCAGTTCCTTGCATAGCTCCTTTGCGGCACTCAACACATCATCTTCTGCTTCCTCGATCCCCAGCGCGGTCAAATTGGGAAACACGGTCGTTTCATCGCCCCCCTCTTTCAAAGTGAGAGCATCGTAGTGAATGCCCGAGTAGACGACAATCGCACGGTTTTCGTACGCCTTGTCCTCACCGAACCGATGTACCGTTCCGGTGGCAACGTCGATCGAGTCGATCTCCACGCCAAAGTGCTGCGAAAGGATCGAGAGCTCGATGGCCCCTCCCCATGTGGTGGGAGAAAGGATCTTGGAGATGTAGCTGTCGCGTGGCTGGCCAAGCACAATATCGGGATACGCGTCCGGGTCCGAACGGATCGATGTGGCTACGGTCTGACGCAAATTTTCACAGACATCCGAGCCGAGTCGTTGGGTGAAGAGGTAGCCGACCGAGTTGAACAGGCATGAATTGTCGTCTGGCACCACTTTGAGAGTGAGCCGCGAAAAAGGGGAGGACGGAATGGCCACCGAGACGCTACCATCCGTGACCCGCGTCGGCGTCGCTGACGAAGAAGCGAGGGCCGAGGAAGAAGTAGAAGCACGTGCCGTGAGTCCGTCCTGTAGCGTTCGTGAGCCAAGACCATAGGATGCGACTGGGCCGGTCGCGGTCGAGATGTTGGGCTTGGGTCCTCCCATCGCACCGAACGAGCCCGAAGCGTGATTCGATCGATTCGGTACAGCATCATTCGACGCCCCGGTGCTCCCTGCTTTGCGAGCCACGATCACCTGCTCACCCCTTTTGATCCCCACATTCTCGGAACTCAGCAGCACGCCATCGCCCACCGAGCTGATACGCAGCGTCTTTGGCGGGTATCCAATCTTGAGCTCCTGGTCCGATGCTGCGATCCCCGACTGCTCTGCGATGTAGCTCTGCAGCTGGCCTAGCGTCGTTGTATTATCATCCACTTTGAATGAAGCCGTTCCTTGTGGGTGACGTATTCGGATCATTGCGAGCGTCGGGTGGCTCTGCGAGATGTTACGGTATTTGGATGGAGCAAGGTCGAACGACAATCAACACGGTGGCTTTTTGGTGTTGGTCTGCTTGCCGAGCAAGCGAAATCCTTCCTCCACTTGGTACGGGATGCGGGAATGCAAAGCGATTGCCGCACGTTGACGCGTCCTCGCATCAACGCAATTTATTGTCTTGGAAAATGTGAGTTTCAGCTGCTAACAGATGAGCATTTTCGATCTTGTCGTTCAGCCGACACGATGAACAGGCGGAACGCATAAAACGCCGCAGGCAGCTTCTGCCGAAAGACTTGACGTTTTCTGGACCTCCCAGACAAAGGGGCAACTACCTAGCTTGCGTGAAGCTGAAGCCAAACCAAGTCGAGGCACAGGGGGTTGCGATTTGTTTATCCGATAACGAGCGGGGTCGAAGTATCCGCCGAGCAGGAGACGAACGCTCATCTATGCACAATTTGACAGCCCAAGCTGTGAATCGTTTTATGCGAGGGGAGGACGCCCCGGGAACTCGGAAACTTATTTCGTCAATGTAGTCAATAGTCAGCGCAGACAAGGTTCATTCTGTTGTACCTCGTTGTTATCTAGTTCATGCAATCGGGATGCCCGATGTGACAGTAGCTGGTCCGAGACGATCAGAAACTGTGGGAATGTGGGATAATCCTGTCAAAGAAACAGAGCTCAGAACGCAATTTGCACTGGCGGGAACATTGCCGATGCATTGATGGGTGACCCACAACCTTGATATCGTAGGTATAAGGTCTCTGTGCCCTTGGAGAAGACGGTTGTGAATGCCTTTCCCGCGATACTGCGTTCCAGAAAGAGGTCTTTTTTCGTCTCTGCGACCGTCTCTGCACTCGTCTCCCTGAAGATGAACGCAAGGTATAAAAGCCGCTCCTTTCAACGTTCACTTCTGCTTACCCTATCTGTTCACACCGACTCCTTTTTGCCCCTTGCCCCCTTACACCAAGGCTCTTGTTGATACCATGCGTCTCAGCATATCTCTCCCGCTAATCTCTGCCGTTTTCGGGCTGATTGCAACCCATTCCGTCGTTGTGTCGGCTGACAGCTTCGTCACCGACAACGCATACAAGGGATGCTATGGCATTAGTGACACCAACTGGCCGGTGAAATTTGAGACCTACTTCGCCTCAGTCGACCAGTGCCGTAACGCATGTCGCAATGCGGGCTACTCTATCGCTGGACTCCTGTACCCTGGGAAATGCGCCTGTAGAATCACGCTTCCGGACACGATCCAGGACGAGGCTTACTGTGCTGCACCTTGCGCTACCTCGAGGTCGGTTTGCGGAGGACCAGTTGGATACTCGGTCTACTCCTCTACCGCTTCGTCGCAGCCGTCCACTATCGGAGACTGGTCTTCGCAAGGCTGTTATTCACAGGTCAACGGTTTTGTTCTCCCGCAGCGATACTACGAGGATCCGTCGTCAAACTCGATCACCAGGTGCGCCGCCCGTTGCGTTGGTTTCAACTTTTTCGGTGTAGACTCTGGCAAGTACTGCTGGTGTTCCAACACTATGAAACAAGACGCTCCGCTGGCTCCCAGCACCGACTGTCACCAACCGTGTCCTGGCGACCAAACCGAGAATTGCGGAGGATACAAGCGAATTGGCGTTTACAAGCACGTTGTCTCGGGCAAGCTGCCTGCCACGGCCAATGATCTCGGATGCTTCTCGTCAAGCTACATGCCCTCCCTTTACTATACGGCTTACAAGAACAATGCCACCAACACACCTCTGGGATGCCTCCAGACGTGCTCGGCCAAAGGATTCCCCTTCAGTGGTACCCAAAACGGCGGCGACTGCTTCTGCGACGTTTCGACCAACCTGGCCTATGCACAGAGCGCGAGTGGAGGCAAAGAGCAGAGCTGTAGTACGGCGTGCACTGGTTCGAGCAGCTTGACCTGCGGTGGCAAGAACAGCATGCAGATTGCGCAGGACACGCTGACGTCGGCAAGCTCTCTCAACTGGTGGGACTCGACCACGGGCTTCAAGAGGGACGTCTAAATTCGAAACGTCTTGAGGCGCGAGGCAGTATCTATCTCAGCCCGCCGGCATGAGCACAACATGACCTGCGCTTTTTCATGATAGCACACGAGCGTTGTTCAAGGTAGCGCACATAAGATCCGCACGGTGACCCTGGTAATCAACGAGGTCTGGTCGAAGCCAAGCCATCACGCGAGTCACCGAGAGGTCAATCTTCCATTTGCTTCTAATTAAATCCAGGAAATCAATTTGCTCCAGAGATTGCGATTCATGTTCTAGGGTACATACGCTCGTGCCTGACGGTGCTTTGTGAAGTTGCTGAACATCACCGGCTGTGCGTGGCACCGTGCAGCACCCAAGCGTGCAAAGCGTGTCCTGGCTACAAGCCAACGAGAAGCTACACTGTTGGCGGGCTGGGACGCGTCGCTTTGACTAGCAAACAAAAGGCGCCAAATTTGACAGCTTCCACCAATGTAATTCCGCGCGTCAAAAATTTATGCGACGGGCTCGTTCCCGAGAATTTACAAAATCCAGGTTTCCCTGTGCGGACGCGCAGAGCCCATCCCGTGCCCGTGCAGCAACGCAGGAACATGATGTATCTGTTCAAGGTCTGCCAAGCCACATGGAGGTAAGCGGACCTCGTCTCCGTGAGCAACGGAACGTCAGTGCAGGACACTTGGTCCAAAATGATAGCCCGGGCACATTTTGTCTGCAAGACGTTGCCTTTGCATGGATACGTCAGGCGGGAACAATCTCAAAGGTGGCGCTAGAAGGGTTTTTCCAGAGTGGCCCGCAAATGTTTGCCACAGCGCATCCTTTGCCCCGCCTTTTCGTAGTGGTAGCATAGGGTAAGGTGTGGTCGGCTGCTTGGCAACAAGGCATCGTATAAGAACCATTGCTTTCGAGTCCAGTCCCTCTTCTCGCTTCCCTGCACTGCTCATTGAGCCTTCCCCTCATTTCACACACACACGAACACACACACACTCTCTCTCTCTCTCTCTCTCTCTCTCTCTCTCTCTCTCTCTCTCTCTCTCTCTCTCTCTCCCTCTCAATCCGCCGTACATCCAGATCCGCTCTCCTACGTGTCGTCATGCGTGTGAGCACTCCTTCCACACTGCTTACAGCCTTCTTTGGGCTGGTTGTCACCACCCAGTCTCTCGTCGCTTCAGCAAAGGACGCTCCTCTGTGGACGCCCAACACCATCGACGACCCCGAGTACCAGGGATGTTACGGCAAGCAGGCGATGACAACGTGGTATTGGGGCTCGGATTCTATGAGCACGGGTAGCTGTCGTCGCCGATGTCGCTACAGTAACAAGCCGCTTGCTGGTACCAGTGGTAGCTACTGTTACTGCGCCGATTCGATCGTGGCCGGTGTCGACAAGCTTGCCGATTCTTCTTGCGATCAGACCTGCGACGGTGCCAATTACCAGCCATGTGGTAGCCGCCAAGCCATGAGCATCTTCAACACTGTTCCTAAAGTGCCTGCTACGCTCGGGCAATGGACCTCTCAGGGTTGCTACAAAGACAGCGATGATGCACCTATCCTCGCAGAAAAGACTACAGATGAATTCTACGTAACGCTCAACGATTGCGCCAACATTTGCGCCGACTACACCTACTTTGGAGTCGAGAACTCCAACACGTGCCAATGCGGCAACACACTTGCCCCAAGTTCCCAGACAGCAAGCTCTGAATGCTCGAGCTACTGCTACGACGATGCTTCACAAATTTGTGGTGGGCCTCAACAGCGAGTAAGCGTCTACAAGCGCTCGAGTCCTGCCAAGCTGCCAGCCACTGCAAAGGATCTAGGATGCTTCAACACGCAATACATGCCATCACTCTACTACGTTGCCTACAAGAACAATGCTACCAGTTCACCTCTGGGATGCCTCCAGACGTGCTCGGCCAAAGGATTCCCTTTCAGCGGTACCCAGAATGGCGGCGACTGCTTCTGCGATATTTCGACCAAGCTGGCATATGCACAGGGTGCCAATGCCACTGGTTGCACAAAACCGTGCACGGGATCGAGCAGTCTGACGTGCGGTGGCGACAGGAGGATGCAGATCGCCCAGGACCCGCTAACAAAGGCGAGCGTGCTCAGGTGGTGGGGTTCGACTACGAGTTTCAAGAGGGACGTCTGATCGACCATGTGCTTCTTTTGCAATAGCCAGTTGATTGTGTTCACGCATGTGTCCGCCTTATTCTGCCGTCATCTCAGGTGAGAATCAGAAGTGTGAACAAGGATTTCATTGACAAACGGAGCAAGTGGTGTAAAGCATATCGCGGAAAGAGGGAAGAACTCATTCGAAGGAATGGACAGGACCAGAAAATTTATCCAAGAAACTCGCCACCCATGCGAGCTCTTTTGTTGACCAGTTTAGGGCACTGGACTTCGGCATGGCCTCTTCCGTTGCAAAGGGGACATGAGCGACGATCACACGCTTTGGTGGTGTGATAGTACGGTTGCAGCGTGTGTTCGCGGCAGAACGTGCAGCTCTCTGGGCGTTCTAGGTAGTGCAACTGGAAACTGCCGTTGACCGTCTTGATCCAGCCTGGGATCTGGTCGGGCTGCCAATAGTGTTTGCTGTTCGGCCTCTTTTTGTACATGGCAACGGCCAAGATGGAAGATCCCCGCTGCGTGATCTCTTCAGCGCCGATCGTCATGCGCTGATCGCGGCGCCACATGATGTCGATGGTCATGAACTGATCCACCGCTTCGCGGATCTGCTGGATGACTCTGTCGTCCGTGCCGGCACCAAGGACGTTGTTGATCTTCAGGACGGTCTTGCGACGAGACATGGGAGCCGCGCTGAACTTGAGCTCCAGCCTCTGACTGTTCCATCGGAGTTCGAGCGATTCGGAGCGAACATAGTCGGCCGGGTTCCGGAAGTAGATATGAACGTAGCGATCCTTGCCAGATCGTGCAGGAAAGGAAATGTCGACCTGGTCCAATTCAAACCCATTCTCACGGAGCGTGGAGACAAACTTGGTGTACGCCACCATTTCGTCCGCCGGCTGAAGCCTGGTCGTAAAGAGCCAACGCCTGGCGCTGCAAGGGACGGCATTTTCGACAACCGGATCGCGAAGCTCTTCGGGCCTGTAGGCAGATTGTGGAGCTTTGGAAGGATGGATCCTGGTAAAAACGGGCTCCGGAGGTAGATACTGGTCGTGATCATCTACGATATCGTCATCCCCTTGCTCTTCGTGCAATCGATCCTCCGCCTCTTCATATGCAGCGGTCCGGTAGCGAATGATGTCGCGCTTGAGCGCAATCGAGCGTTCTAAGATTTTGACCATCTCTGCATGTTGAGGTGTCCGATCAATCTCTGGGACGTACGACTGATGGAGTTCGAGCATGCTAATCTCCCCTGCCAGCTGCCTTTCCGACTTGCGTAAAGCCTCTTCTGCCCGCTGAAACTCCTGCTCCCTCTCGCTCATACGAGTCGTCTCGGGCGTCGCATCACCGTCAAGGGGCGTCGCATCTTGGTGTCCATGTCGAAGCCGACCGTTGACGTTGTCTCCGACCAGCTCGCCCTCCTCGCCATCCCCAGTGTACGCAGTCGACATGTTTGCATCCTTACCCTACCCCGATTGGTCGGGAGTGTCTTCGTTGTGGCGGTGATCACGCTCATCCTGGTGGTTTGCGCCTCCTTCGACAACAGGTTCGGACAAGGTGTCGGCGGGAATCTCAGTGGACATATTGAGGAGTGGTGCAAGTGGATATCGGTGATGGAAGGATGGTTTGAGGGAATGTAAAAGGCTTGAATGGGGAAAAGGGCGAGCGACCCGGAAACCTAGCCATTTTTATGGATAGCACAAACGGTCAATGTGCGAACCCATCCTTTTGCAAAGATACCGGAACACGCAGCACCGACGAGAAGATGCGGTTATGGCGTAAATGAGAGACTGCATGGGGGCAAAGGCATTGCAAGCGTGCAAAGAGAATGTATTCAAGTCGCTCTGTTCCTTTGCAGTTACTGTTTGTGTTTGACCGCCACTTCGAGAGAGGACATTAGGGACGGTACGCGGTCGTCTTGCACCATTTCGCAAATGAAACACAAAGGGGTTGTGACGGAAGTCAGAGATAGACGGAGCAAATTGCTTCTGAGGCAGGACTCGACGGTTTCACAATTGGCAGACAAAGGGACGTGGACGGCCTGACCTTCTTCGGCGACGAGGTGCCGCGATCGGAATTGTTTGACAGCTTTAAGCGATTTGAGCGTAAAGTTTGTTTGGAGCCGAACCCGCTGATGGGGTCCACCGAAATCCCGGGCGATCGTGTTTTGAATATCCTACGGACAAAACAAAGGGAACCTGCATGCAAGACCGGCTAAGTATCGTCTCGCACATTCAGTCAAGGGCGAGTTGGTTGCAGAGACAGCAGCTCGGCTTGTAAGTAGGGTACGTTGCCAAACAATGGCAGCAGGATTTGGCGTGTGGCAATGGTACCAGCAAGGTCGGCGAGCCAAGGGACAAAGGAAGCAACAAACCGTTCCAAGAATTCCACTTTCTGGTGCCATCGTCTGACCGTCCTTGCATCCAATCGTGCCAATCCCCCGCATGGCTGCAAAGAGTGGTTCGTCCTCGCGAATAAAAGGGGCCGCGCCAAATGGTTCTTCGGTTCTCGCACGCTCAGCACATCGACGCTTCCTTCGTTCATTGGCATGCATGGGAAACTGCCTCGCACAAGGTAAAACTTCGTCGGGCCATTGGCATTATTTACGATGCTGCAGAAACACAAGAAAGAAGCGTTTCGATCCGTTGGCTAGATTGTCGCTACTGTCTGCAACATGGACAAGGATTTTGCAACGCGGTCTCCACCTCGCCAGTCATTGTCGTTGTTTTCTCATGCAGTGCGAAGCGTGTGGATTGGGCGGCGTTGGATTGCGTGGAAAGAGACAAACGAGATGGCTCGAATTCGGAGCACACACATGCAAAGAGGCGATACAAAGGCAGTATGTTCCATTCCTCTGTTGAAAGAGCGAGCGAACGGCCAACCGCGCCGCGATGAAATGGGAAACATGGTTACCCGGATCCTGGCATCGCTGATTCGGAGAATTGTCTTGTAGCACTCGAGCATATCTGTCGTATGCCTAGCGATGCGTCGGTGACAGGACAGACTATCAGCGAGTCCGACAAGACTGGGTTTGAGTGTTTGGGAGTGCAATTCTGAAGCATGACCCTGCGTCTTGCTTCCAGATCGAGAATTCCAATTCATCACACCCTGTATAGTCAAGCAACGGGCAAGTAGACAGATCATGACAATCATTTGCTTTGCATGATACACTTGGGGTTACATGAGACCTAGCACCGATACAAGAGGGAGTAAAAACGTTTCCAATGCGATCTGAGGCAAAGAAACTACGACCGAAACGGGAAGATGTGAATAGCAGAGAAAGAAGAGGGGGTATCTTCTCCCTTGTCCCAAGTCACAGGGCAGCAGGAGGAGCGATCGATATGAGACGTTGGCAAGACCGTAGTCGATTAGTGAGTCGAAGTGACGAGGCCGCCGGTCTTCTTGGCGTCCGACTCCACGATGTCGGAGCTCTTCTCGTCGAGGTCGCCCGAAGCGTTGTCGCCGCTGGGAAGGGCCTTGGACTCCTCGATGCCGGCAAGACGGAGCAGACCAACATCGCGCTGGGCCTGGAGCATCATGCCTGCCTCCCACTGTGAACGTCCAGACTTGTCGCCAAACACGGCGTCCAATTCGTCGAGCGACTTGAGCTTGGTCTCTGGGACAAAGAAGTACACGTAGGCGATGGCCACGAAGCAGATCAGTCCGAGGAAGATAAACACACCGTACGGAGCAGCAGTGATAAAGTCCGGAGTCGACATTCCGACCGCAAAGTTGTTGAGCCAGTTCGAAGCAGCGCCGATCGAGACACCCTTGGCTCGAAGGCCAAGCGGGAAGACCTCGGCAACGATGATCCAACCGCATGGTCCCCAACTGAAACCAAACCCAGCGGCAAAGAGCCAGACAAAGGCGCATGCCACCCACCCTGCAGCACGATGCGCAGGCCAATTGTCGCTGCAGGTGGCAATGATGATGGCAACGACCAAATGGCACGTACCCATGATGGCGGCGCCGGTAATCAGCGTAGGCTTGCGTCCCCAGGAGTCAATGTATAGCACGGCAGGGATGGTGGCGAGGAAGAGAACGATCCCGACGACACCCGAGGCCAGGAGCGAGATCGTGTTGCCTTCAAGACCGATCTTCTTGAAGATGAATGGCGCATAGTAGAGGATGAAATTGATTCCGGTCCACTGTTGGAATACCATGACGAGGACCGCCACCAACGTCCTCCTCAAGTTGGCAGGGTTGGTGAAAAGCGACTTGTACTGAGCAACACCGAGCTTAAAATTGCTGCTTCGGGAACCGTCCTGGAGGCTAGGGTAGTCGTGCGCCGAGACACGGTCCTCGAACAGCTTCTGCGCTTTGACCTCGAGGAATTCGAGCTGAACGAGCAAATCATCCTGGGGAAGCCTTCGCAGACCTGCAATGACGTCAAGCGATTCCTGCTCGCGGCCGACGTTGATCAACCAACGAGGCGACTCGGGCATCCAAAAGATGCCCACGCCGAGGATGAGAGCGGGCAAAATCTGGACGGTGACAGGGATCAACCAGGCAGCGCTGCTCTGGGTGGCGCCCGTGCCACCGATGTAGTTGGTTCCGTAGGTGAACCAGTAGCTGATCATGACACCGGCGACGATGGCGAGCTGCTGGAGGGCGACGAGCGAACCACGGATCTCGGGGGGAGCCAATTCGGCATTGTAGAGGGGCACAATCATCGACAGCGAACCGATACCGACACCGACAACGGCACGACCAGCGGTGATATAGTTGTACGATCCGCCATGAGTGCACGCCTGAATAATGGCACCGAGAACAAACCAAAAGACACCAAAGACGACACATTTCCTACGACCATAAGCGTCGGAAACGTACCCGTTCATCAAAACACCGGCCCAGGCGCCCAGCTCGAGAATGGCGGTGATGAAACCAGCGAGGGTGGGGTTGGTGATACCCTTGACACCACTAGCCTCGGCAAACGAGGGCATGCTCAGAATCTGACCAAACATACCCTGGTTGTAGCCGTACACCAGACCACCCATCGAGGCAAAGACGGCGATGGCAAACGTGCGGGTGTTTTTCAGCAGACCTGCAGCGCCCGTAGCGCCGACCATCGAGAGACGATGGTCGGCCAGGGCTTGGGCCACCTGGCTCTGGTCGTTGGTGGTAGCGACGCCAACCATAGCTGCTTCCCTAGTCTTGCAATGTCAAAGAAGAGAGAGAGAGGAGAAAGGTAAAGAGGGTGAAGGAAGAGATGCGGGGGGATGTGTGGGGAATCGAGATGGATGAAAAGCGGGGAGACGGGGCAGCTATTTCTACTTTTTTGGACCAAGCGACGATGGTGTTGCTGAGCGGGTTGCGAGATGAGGTCGTGTGTTGCGCGTCCGTAACTTTGCCTCACTGCATTGCTTCGCAGACAAGCCACAGTGTAGATGTGCGTGTATGACGAGACAGCTTACGCCCACAGGAGTATGACCGGTGTTGCCAGAAGACGGATGCACGAGGACAGCGTTGGCTTCAAGAGGATGTATGCTGAGGCTTGTTGGACGGTGCCTGAATCTGAAAGACAAAGCGCGGCACTAACGAAGAGCACGGAGACGAGTGACAGCCGAACAATGGCGTCCCGTCAGAGGAAAATCTGGACGAACTAAGAAAAGAGAAAAAAAATCACAAATAACGGGGACGCGGGGCCCAGTGTGCACTGGAGCAGTACCGCACAACTGAGCAGCGCCACGAGCAATGTACAGTAAGTACAGTACCAACAGCAACTTGACCGTCTCCGCGATTTTGTCCCACTGAAGCGCATCGGTGTCAAGGGTAAAAGAGCTCAGCGACGGGAGCTTGGCAAAATCATTCTATCCTGAATCCTTGCCTCTCATCTCGTAGACACTAAGCCACCTTCCATCTTGCTCACATCACATCCCTTAGGCTTTGTCTGTGAGAAGATCACAAGCGAATGTTGCCAGATGAGATAGCATCAAAAGTGGGCAAAGCTGGGGTGACTGTCCGAAGCAGAGTCACATTGCGCACGGGATGAGACTATGCCGGCCGTTGACGACTTCGGGACTCGTTGCTCCTTGTCGCCCCCCCCCCCTCACTGCTTATGCGCTGGCTCAAGCTGCTCAGCTGATACAGATCTTGTGCTAGGAACGACAATTGATGGTCAGCATCGGCATCAGCGTCTGCGAGAGACACCGACCGGTCAAGTGCAGTGCGATGGCCATAATGGTCAGCAGGTGGCAGAGGCAAAGGGGGATCAACGTCGACCGGCAACTTTGTCTTTGCAGAGTAGAGCGAGGGACCCCAGCGCGCGCGACCTCTTCCTCGTGTCTAACAGCCATGCAAAGAAATCTTGAGTTGTGCTGAATCCAAATCCCAACCCCGGGAAATGCATCACTGTCTCTCTTTCTTTGGCGAAATGCTCTGCTGTCTGAAAGAAAAATGAAAATGGAGAGTTAAGATTGAGAATATTTCAAAAAGAATTATCCTCTTGGCAGCTGCTGTGCTACTGAATTCAACCTGTGCGCAAAGCCGCTATTGCAAGCGAGCGACAGAAACGTCGTGACCAAGCAAGCGACGACTTCGAAATGCCAGGGTCCTTTCCTTTCGGCCTGACCATTGTCCGCATCTGCAGTGGCAGCAGATGTATGCACATATTTGTCTTCTCATGACCTCGTCTCGAGTCGCGCTCATGCACACTCGCCGGTCAACCCCAGATCGGCGACCTTTTGGCCGAGGCTCTAAGTCAGAGTCCGACCAAAACCGGCGAGTCAACCTATGCGTCCCATTTTCTAGCCGAGCCTCTCTCTCTCTCCCGCCTTCTGGCCAGATCCCGTAAACTTGATGCATGTGCGCTGCTTCTCTCCTGCACATGTCGTCGGTTGCGTGCCACACCCCCGTATTTCGAGTGCATGCCTCGTATGCGGTGCCCCGTCTTCCCCGCAAAGACGACTCGTGGCCTTGTCCCGCTCGATGGACAATGCTCCGCTACTCTAGCTTGGTCTCTTTTCCAAGTCTCATGACACGGTCTAAGACCAAATCTCCTGTTTTCCGAGTCTGCTAAGCGGTCGACTGCATGTCGTGGTGCTTGCGCGCAGGTTCCGTCGCTCAGCGCCACGATTGATGCCGACCTTCGCTTGCTTCCGCTGCAACAGAATGCCGCGGGTTGGATGGCCAGCCCTTGTTCGCAATCTTGTGTCGACCGGCGATGTCGTTGCCCCCCGCCGTTCCTCGTCGACAGGCAAAGACAGACAGACATTTCGTACGACCTCTTTGCGACGAGCGAGCCTGGGCTAGCGCATTGCCGCACGAGAGGAAGCCGCACCAGATTTCGTGCGTCAGATGGAAACGTCGTATAGTCATCGTACAGTAGAAATCTATCGGCCTCGTCGCCGCTTACGCACATCTTTCCTTCTTGCTCCTTCTTGGTGCTCACCTTTTGGTCGGTGTCAAGTCATCCCGCAATGCCGTGCTGTCGGTCAAGAGTATGATCAAACCAAGCAAGGTCACCCTTCGGCCACTTTGTGCTGCTCAGAGCCGATGAGCTAGTTGACCGATTCCTTTTGGTAGCTGCCAAGCAGCGCTTGTGGGGCTTGCGCGTGCGGAGAGAGCCGGCAAAAAACCAAAGCAATACCCCGGCACGGTGACGCTCATCATCGGGAATAAAGATGAAATGAAACTATACTCCTCGGCCAACGGTCTTTTTTGTCACCGACACTCATGATCCACCAAATCCGCCGATTCTCGTTCATGGCTGTTTTCTCCCCGACGGTGATGATGGGCATACCTTTTGGCTTAATCTTGGCAGCATCGCCGAGTAAGATGTTGTTGATGGTGTTGAAGCCTGGCCTCATGCATCGGCCGGAAGCGACAAGATCAGTAAGCTACAACTCATGATGAGGAGATCAGGGTTCGATTGTAAGTGTGCTCTTTGATCGGGTGATGCAGCCTCAGATGAAACCAAGGGCAAATGTTTCCAGGCCAAGTCCGCCTTGCTTCTCGGCTTGACTTGCCTTGTGTCTATATTGAACGTCAGAATCCAGTCGCAGCTTGCTCTCAATCAGGTCGGCGCTCCCGTGCTGAACCACTTCGCCTCGGTCTAGCCTGTTGAGTCACGAGCCAAAGCAATCGCGTTCAAGCCCTTTCGCGACGCGTTTCTGCTTCTTGGCCTTTGCCTGTCCTAGCTTGTGGCAGTCCTCTCCAAGGAACTAGGCCTCTTCTCGATGCTGTCTCGTCCTCCATTTGCTCTTACGTCTTTGATGATGCCGAAGCTTCTTCAATGCTACAGGTACGACTCTTAGCTACCAGGACAAAACCTTCGCTTCAACGCTCACTGCAAGAGCTCATGGTGGGGCTCGGTTCGTGAGCAACAGTCATAGGCACCAACAATGCAGCTCGACGGAATTGTCCCAAGCGACTTGCATTCTTTCAATCAAGTTCAGGCGTCCCCGCGGAGCGATCTGTCTTGCTCGATGAGTTTTGTTCCAAATGCCGGTGTGGAGTGGGACTGGCTCGCCCATGCTTGTCAAAAGCACATCAGTCTCCCCGCATCACATGAACGTCGCCGGTCGCGAACAAATCTTCTAACCTGCTATTGGTCGAAAGCTAGGCTCTACAAACCTCACCGGTCGCACCTTGCTTTGCCCTTCTCTGTTCCGCCCCGATTCTCGACGAATAGCCTTTGCCAGTGTCCATTGCACGGCTCAGACTGGATTGCTTGCATCACGGCGGCTTCTTCTGAAGCTTCACATCAATTTGGGACCTCGCGATCCGCAAAAGCAAGCCACTCTTTGCCACTACGTCGCAAGCTTTGCTCGCATTGCACTGTTTCCGAATCAGGCACTGCATGCATTTGTGCTGCAACCTCATCATCATCAGTGCATGTTCCGACGGAGACTTGCATGTTTTCGAAAGAGATTCCCGATCTTGATTCATAGTGATCACCGAAAGCATGTCGAGTCCCTTTGTTTGCGCGTAGGTCCTGACCGGCAACGTCGCCTTGAGCAAACATGGCGTCTTGCCCTGCACTCCTGCTCATGGTTGCTCTCGCTTCCGAGTAGCTTGGCACATGTGTCGATTGTGAGCGATCACGACATTCGAATTCGACCAGCAATGCCTTGAGGCCGAGCAGGATGCCTTAAAGAGTTGAGGGGTGTCTTCTAAGCGGGTGAAAGCAGCGTGTTCTTGAGGGTTCAAGTCGCCGGTGCGCATAGGCGAGTAGGTTATGTGGCAAGAGCCGTAATTAACAGACATCTCGTCCGTCTCATCCGTTCCGGCTGCAACGGCCGACACGCTTCAACTGTTCGACGAGTTCCTCAGAGTGCTAGCACTGCCGCTCGTGAGGATCTTTGCTCGTGTCTACTCCGTCTGACAAATTTCTTTTCGAGGAACGTCTGCTACCGCCTAGCGTGAACACGTCAGCCGAGTTGCCCGCGTGGCCTGGCCCGTTGCTTGCTCAGCATCATATCCGGGACCCTGGTGCAGCTGATTCGCATCGTGATGCAGATCGCTGTGGTAAGCCAATGCATAATGGAGGTGTCGACGTGCTGTACGGCGAAACAAGCTTGCTTGGACTTGTTGGACCATCTTTTCCGAGCCTCGATTTTGTCTTCTTCGCCGCAGTCTCAAAACCTCTGAACTCGTTTGTGCAAGCAAATCATATACAGTACAAGACAAGGCGGTGGGAGCTTTCAGATTGCACACCATCGTCTGTGATCGCTAGGCATGCGCTGTACACAGAAAACTGCTCAGAAGCTCTACAGATGTCTCGCACCGTCAACTTTCGGGATCCGCAGCACAATATGTGAGAATGGTGGCTGTCCGAGAACCCACATATGTCGGACTATCGTACGGCTGACATTCTGTGTCTCTAGGGGACAACATGAGCGACGGTGGAGCCGTTTGATTCCATCGGGCAAGTTCGATGAGACAGTGAGCAGCAAAAGAGGTCGCTTAGCTTTAGACGAGCTGCAAATCTCTCGCTCGCTTAGGACCAAGACCAACGCACACACACACACCCTTTGCTATGCTCTCGACGAGAACAACATCCTCGCCGGTCAACCGTGCCGTGCCGATGACAATGAGAAAATGCTTTTGTGCGAGGATGTAGGCTTCCCCCACGTAAAATTGGGCCCCCGCATTCACTGCGCTCACGCCGTCATTTAGCGCCTCTGTCCGCCCCGCACAAGCCGCCGATCGAGATCCGCACAGACTCGTCGCCTTGCACAGAAGCATCTCCAAACCAGCACCGGACATTTTTCTCGCTTCTCTGACACTCTCTGACAGCTAGACAGTTAAAAATCGACTGCATCTCACTAGCCTATAGAGGCGCTTGCGACAACGTTGTTGTGCAGTTTGCTTCTATTGTCCTTCCACTTTTGCACTTGGGCTGGTATGCTCTCTGCCGCTTCGGCAAACTTTTTCCTCTCAACCTCTCTCCCCCACTCTTCCGGTTCACCTCGCTTGGAAAGTCGTCCGCTTGATGCTAGCTAGTGGCATGAGTCTGTCGCTGCAACATCGTGGACTTGTTCTTCAACCGGCGATCAAAACTTCAAGGTCACCGGTAGCTCGTCTTCTGACTTGCATGACATACAACTTTTCTCGCTATAGAGCCAAAAAAGGTCTGATTGTATGACACGTACGGTCAAGCCATAATGAGGCCGGTCGCTGATCTTATTGCTTAGGCAGGGCCCTCTGCACCGCCTTTTCGCCCTTTGAGAGTGCCTAGCCGTGCTCAAAGTGGCAAGTCTGTTCGTCAGGCCTCGTGATGCATTGCCGTGCCGATTCTTCTCCACCTACATACAATTTCGAGCAAGATGTGTGTGATTCAGAGCAAAGACCAATACTTGGAACAATGATGCCAAGACCAGCCGGTGATCTTGACGCTCGGTTGTGTGAAGTGGCAGCCCACGGACGATCGAGACTGAGAAGCCACGACTGTCGTTTCTGCGTGTTCTTCATCACAGCATCACAGCGACTGAACAGCCCTGTCTCACCCCATACGCTTGTCTGTCCACCTCTCAGAGCTCAACACAAAGACGGTGCTGGCCTTCTTGACAGGCAAGCGCGTGTATAAGTACGTGGACAACTCCGCTAAGCGTACTCAGGAAGGTTGCAATATCAACTTTCCCCCCTGCCTTTCCTCCTTCCTCTCTCGTCCTATCCCTCGCACTCTCTCGATCCTCGGCAGATCTCCGCTTCACTGCGTCGACGATCGTTCAAGCTGATCACATTACCGCTCCAAAGATGAAAGCGGCCGTCAACTCGTTGCTGGTGCTCAGCACTTATGCGGCCACCGCACTCAGCGCACAGGCCGCCTCGCTCGAGCATGTTAATTTCTTCCTCAATGCACGTCAAGCGGAAACATCAAATCAAAACACCTCATCGGATCCCAACTGGAACATTAGCTCTTCAGATAATTCGGCTCTTGCTCAAGCACCGCTCGCTGGCACCTTCTACCGAGGTGGTCCCGAACTCGCCGATGTCAACAGCCCCTTCCACCCCGTCACCGGTAATGGCGGATGGGAGTGGGCCGTTGACAAGGCGCGCAGCGTCGTAGTCCAGTTGACGCTTGAGGAGAAGGTCAACCTCACTGCTGGTATCACTGGTGGCCGCTGCGAAGGTACGCTGGGCCGGGTCGACCGTTTCGGCATCCCAGAGTTGTGCTTCCAGGATGGGCCTGCTGGCTTCCGTGCGTCCGACTTTGTCACTGTTTTCCCTGCCGGTGTCACTACGGCTGCTACCTGGAATCGTGATCTCATGTACAAGCGTGCCGCGGCTCTGGGTGCCGAGTTTGTCGCAAAGGGTGTCAACGTTCACCTTGGTCCCGTGACAGGTGGTCCTCTAGGCCGCAGTCCGTTCCAAGGTCGAAACTGGGAAGGATTCGGACCCGACCCTTACCTGCATGGTGAAGCTGCTTACTACACTGTCTCTGGAACCCAGTCGGCAGGTGTCATCTCTACGGCCAAGCACTTCCTTGCCTACGAACAGGAGACGTACCGTCAGCTCTATGCTGCTTCGGACCCTTATACGCTCAACCCGAACAACAACACCGAACTCACCTACAGCTCCAACCTCGACGACCGCACACTCCACGAGCTCTACCTCTGGCCCTTCATGAACGCTGTTCGTGCTGGTTCTGGCGCATTGATGTGTGTCTACAACAGGATAAACTCAACGCAAGGATGCGAGAACAGCAAGCTGCTCAACACCATCCTCAAGGACGAGCTCGACTTCCAAGGATTTGTGGTGACGGATTGGTCAGCTGCGTTCAATACGTCTAATACGTACAATGGCGGATCGGATGTCGTAATGCCCGGCGGAATGACTGGAGGCTACAAAAATCTCGTAGGTGGCTCGGACCTCGTCCGTGCACTCGACGCCGGTGAGGTCAAGATCGAGCGAATCGACGACGGCATCACCCGTCTGCTCACACAGTGGTACCTGCGTGGCCAACACGAGGGTTACCCCACCGTCAGCTACAAGGACGGCTACCAGAACACCATCTTCAACGGCAGCGTGGTTAACGAGCACCGCAACGTCCAGGGTGACCACTGGAAGGTGGTCAAGGAGATCGGAGAGGAAGCGGTGACGCTCATCTACAACAAGCGATCGTTCCAAGCCGGTCCTCAGGGCAGCACCGAGTTCGGTCTCGGCCTGCCGCTCAGCAAGAAGGCCCGTGTGGGTGTCTTTGGTAGCGACGCTGGTACCAACCCGTACGGCATCAACTCGTGTCAGTCGTGGATCGGTCTCGGCTCCCAGCTGTGCCCTGCCAATGCTACTTCGAACGGTACCCAGGCCATTGGCTGGGGTTCGGGGGCAGGCTTCTTCCCGTACCTCATCAGCCCGCTGGCCGGTATCTCGCAGGTGGCTCAGGAGAATCGCGGTGCGGTGCTCGACAACCTCAACGACGTCGGTGACGAGTACAACCAAATGCTCGTCTCGCAAGCGGCGGGTCTCTCGGACGCTGCGCTCGTTTTTGTCCAGGCTCGTTCCGGTGAGGACAGCGACCGACATTCGCTGCGCCTGGATGCGCAAGGCGACGAGCTGATCAAGCTCGTTGCTTCGCAAAACAACAACACGATTGTCGTGATGCACACGGTCGGACCGGTTCTTATGAGCGACTGGTTCGACCACCCCAATATCACGGCACTGGTGCTGCCGCACTTGCCCGGTCAGGAGTCTGGAAGCTCGCTCGCCAGCGTGCTCTACGGAGACGTCAATCCCTCCGGAAAGATGCCCTACTCGATGCTGGCGGACAAGGACGCTGAGCACTACCCCAAGATCGTCGGTGGCCCAGCTAGCGATCCTCAAGTCGACTTTTACGAAGGCCTCTACATCGACTACCGAGCCTGGGACAAGATGGGTCTTGAACCACTCATCCCCTTCGGCCACGGTATCTCATACACCAACTACACCTATTCGAACCTCCAGATTCAAAAATCCGGTGACACTTGCTACGCACCTAGCGCATTCCAATCCAAGACGGACAAACAGCCCGGTGGATCCGGCAGCCTCTTCCAGTACCTTGTCGAAGTCACGGCGGACATTCGCAACGTCGGTGCTGTCAAGGGTGATGAAGTCGCCCAGCTCTACGTCGGCTACCCAGATGCAGCCGATGCGCCCATTCGACAACTGCGTGGCTTCGACCGAGTCAAGTGCCTCGAGCCCAAGGGCGATGCCAAGACGGCGACATTCAAGCTGACCAAGCGCGACTTTTCAGTGTGGGACGTGGTCAAGCAGAAGTTTGACGTGGTGGACGGAGACTACAAGATCTGGGTGGGTAAGAGCTCGCGCGTACAGGATCTCACGCTCAAGGGTTCGGTCACGATGAAGAACGGAATGGTCGTCGAGATGAACAGCTAAGCAGTAGACGCAATTACAAAAGAACAGCTTAGGGCAAGCCGCCTATCTTTCCGTTGCGTTCTTGTAAATGACGATCGCTTTTGCAATCATGCCTTGTTGCCAACACTCTCGTGTGAAGGGCTAGATGTACTCTTCGAGCTGATTGTCGTGCTTGCTGTTGCATCAACGCACAAGTCTCTTGGTTGAGTGAGAAAAGGTGAGGTCGGCCAACAGCCGTGTTAATATGACGACGCGCTCTGAAGCTGATTCGTCGGTCAGCGTCGGACCGACGGCAACCTATCTGGACCCTGTCACTCTTACCGCTCTAGCCGAGGCGTTTGCAATTGTGGCGGGCAAGAATGCTCTTCTCCGCTTGATTCCTTTCGACACTCCGCACGCCGACGGCCGTTCGAACATTGTTGTAAAGTAACACGCAGATCAGACTGGAGCTCGCTGTATTGCCGTTCGCGGACCGATGCTGCCTTGCGATAAGAAGCAACTGCAACGATAGAGGAAGTGTTGACCGACGCCAAGGCAGCGGCCCAGATTGTTACCCCGCATCAGACGCAAGTTGGTCGCATGGCACAAGTCCGAAACAAGGGTCAGATGGGATCTGCAAGCCATGGATCGAGATAAGGGAGCGATCGACCGTCGGTGCAAGCTCAGCCGAGGTGAGCAAGTGGCGCGGCAGGTCCCGTATCTCCTGAAGCTGAAGGGTGGCCCGCGAGTGGCGACGTGCTTGGTGAGAAGCTCGAAGGCGAGTTGATAGTGTCATCTTCAGGGTCGTGTTCGCGATGCAACACGTGTGGCTCGCTTGTAACAGATGCAACAGAAGTTTGTTGAATGATTAGAAGCATCGTCGGCGAAAGGTACTTATACCCGACATGTTCCGGATGGCATTCCCAAAAATACACATTCATCGTGTTCTTCATCCTCCCAAATCAGTCTAGCAAAACATGCTGTGGTCAAGCCTGTTGCCAATCGCCTTGGTTGGCCTGCTCTCCTCGTCAAGCGTCACGTTGGCCAACCCTGTGCCGCAGTCCGCATCCCACATCAACCTCTTGCAGGTTGATGCGGCACTCCACTCTCTCTTCTCCTACTACAACACCACCGATGGCCGCTTTGACACGGCCGCATCGTGGTGGCTCACCGGCAACGCACTCACCGATGCGATCGAGTACACGGACAAAACCAAGAACTACCGATACATGCCTCAGATCCTGCACACGATCCAAGAGCAGAAGAAGCCTCTGCCATGGTGGCCATCCGGCGGTGGAATCTTCCGGGCCGACTCGACCGACGACACGGGCTGGTATGCGCTCGCTATGCTGCGCATGTTTGACATTACTCGAGACACCAAATACCTCAACTACGCTGTGCTGGATGCCGAATACATGCAGAGCTTCCAAAGTGACGAGTGTGGAGGCGGCATCATCTGGGACATTCCTTCGCGTAGCTACAAGAATGCCATCAGCAACGAGCTGTACCTCTCGCTCACCGCTGGCCTCGCCAACCGTCTGCCGGACAAGACGCAAGCTGCCAAATGGTTGACCATCGCCAAGAAGCAATACACGTGGTTTGTCAACAGCGGCATGATCAATGCTCAGAACCTGATCAACGACGGCCTTACCGATGCGTGCGCTAACAACAACGGCGACGAATGGAGCTACAACCAAGGCGTCATCCTCGGCGGTCTCGTCGAGCTGTCCAAGGCCGACAAGTCGACCCGTCAATATCTGCAGCTTGCGCAGCGCATCGCCGACGCTGTCATTGCCAGTCCCAACTTCAACAGCGCCGCTGGAATTCTGATCGACAAGTGCGAGCCAACGGCCAGCTGCAGTACGGACGAAGACGCGTTCAAGGGCATTTTCGTGAGAAATCTGGCCAAGTTGGATCAGGTGGTGCCCGGTGGCAAGTATGCCAAGTACATCCAGCACTCGGCATTGGGCGCCTATGCCAATGCTCGCAACAAGACCGATTTCTACGGTGTGCAGTGGACTGGTCCCGTGGATGCGGCGAATGTGGGCACACAGGGCTCGGCGGTAGCCTTGCTGGTGGCAGCGTTGTAAGGGAGATACAGAGCAAGCATGTTTGGCGGACTTGATCTTTGTAAGCGCTGTCAGACATCGGAACGAAACATATTGAGCATGTCACTCGAAAAGTCCACTGGATCGGACCGACATCGGGCAGATCGTGCCTTGAAATTTGTGAAGCTGCAAACTATAGTGTGATGAGAGGGCGTGCCGGTATGGCCAATGCGGGCCGTCGCAACCATCTGCGGGTTGCAGACGACAGAACATTACGGCAAATCCGACGGTGGCACTGATTCTCTCAGCAAGTAGACGGCGGCAGGCAACCGGTGGTTCAGGCCAGCAGTCCACCAAGGCGCAATCGGGTCTGTCGAAAAGGAGGCGACCGCGCGGTCAGTGCATTGCTCGTTTCCTCTTGGCGTTGATCTTTGACCTGCATGACACTGTATGTGCAATGAAGCGACTCCGCAAGGTCAGCGCAGGAACACCCCGTGCAGTACAGAATTGTACTGTGCATCACTTGCATTTGCCTGCGTCTCGCACCATCCAAGGCCATCGTGAACAAGCCCCTGTCGTGCCGTCGCTTGCGCAGAAGCAGCTTCGGCAAGCGAGAGCGGTTTTACAGTACAGTAACCGTGGAACGGCGGCTGTCAGCGATTCCCGCTCCTGCATTTGGCAGGCGGCGAAGGTGAAAAAGGGGTGGAAATTGGTCTCAGGGTCCAAACTTTGCTAATTCGCAGTGTGACGCGGTTCCTTGGAACTCCGATGCAGTAGCAAAGACAGGGTCAAGCGAGAGACCAACACTTTTTTTTTGGAAGCGCATCACAGCACGGCTTCAAATGACCGCTTGTGGTCGTGGATGTTCTCTCATTCAAAGATGCCGAATGCTACCTGTGAACGCCAAACTCTATATTTTTTCATGGCTCTCGTCCTGGTCGCCGGCAGCTTTCGACGACGCCTTGCCTTCGGTTGCTCCGAGCCCTCCTTACAAGGCTGCTCTGACCCTTGCTTTTAGCCATCAGCCATCATCCACGTTGACCTCGCTGAGGTGCATTACTGTACAGGACTCGCTTTCTGCCGGCAGAAAGCGCCTGGCTAATTTGCTCCGCTCCACCTGCCCGATCAAGCAAGTCGAGCGCCGTCGGTCGCAATCCGTGCCTTGGGCTCGTCCCGGTCAAGGCGGTGATGCGAGACGCTCATAAGCACCTCGCTCGTATTATTGCTTTGCACGATACGTTTGTTTGCCCTTCTCTTTCCTCCTCCATCTCGCTACCCTCTACCCCAGGCCAAGCTTTCACGCAGTATAGCTCTTGCCCGCTTCTCCTCATCTCGGAGGCGTAGCTTCATTGTAGCGGTTTCTTCCCACCATGTCATCGCCCTACAGCCCCAGACTTCAAGGCGGCAGTGGCGGTGCTTACGAGCGCATCACTTCCGCCAACCTCGACGATCGCACCACGGCCTATCTGCATCGACCCCAACCACGCTACTATCAGCAGCAGCCACAGCTGCAGTACGACGATCAGCAATACCAGCAATACCAGCAACAAGGCTACGCTCAGGAGCCAGCCTACGATGCTCCTACACCGGCACTCGCGGCCGACAACTACTCGCCAGAGTACAGCATGGAAGACATGCGAAAGCCCGTCACACCAGGCTCGCACCGTTTCTCGATCGCTTCGTACCCGCGCGACTTTGCCGATCCGGACGCAGGCTGGCAAGAGAAGCGTCAGTCGGGCGTTCAATTCGACCAATTCACGCCTGCACCTCCTGTTCACAGCCGCAAGAAGATGATGTGGACCATCGGTGGTGCCGTGGTGGCTCTCGTGCTAATCATCGGTACAGTGGCAGGTATCGTTGTTGCTAGGCACCGCAGCGACAAGAACGAAACATCTTCCAGCGGAAGCAGCAGCAGCAGCTCTACGCTCTCGAGCGATCCCTCCAATTTCAAAAAGAACTCGGCGCTTCACAACAGCTTCTATGGCATGTGCTATACTCCATTCAATTCGCAGTACGAGTACGGATGCGGTGTCGACCTCGCTTCGGTTGTTGAAGACGTCCAGACGCTCTCCCAGCTCACCACCCGTGTTCGTCTGTACGGTGCCGACTGCAACGTCACTGCCCTCGTCCTCGATGCCATTGAGCGCACCAAGGTCAACCTCACCATCTGGCCCGCCATCTATCTTGACCAGTCTGACCCAGGCAATGCTGCATGGAGTCGTCAGCTGGCCAACATCACGTTTGCGCTCGACAACTATGGCACTGATCACATTGGCGGCGTCTCCGTCGGCAACGAATATCTTTTGGATGGCGGTTCGGCGACCAACCTCTTGGCGTACGTGCAAGAATTCCGTACGACGGCTACCAGCAAGAACTGGACGTTCCCCATCGGTACTGCCGATGCCGGAAGCATGTTTACTGCCACCGTGGCGGCGGGCGTCGACTACTTTATGGCCAACGTGCACGCTTGGTTCGCCGGTACGCTGGTGCAGGATGGTCCTGCTTGGACGTACGAGTACTTTGAGAACAACGATGCTAACATTGCCGCCGCTGCTTCCAACAAGCCTACCGCCTACATTGCCGAGACAGGCTGGCCGTCGGGCGCCAACACGACGGCCGCAGCTACGTACGTCAACTCGGAAGGGCAAACGACTGGTGCACACGCTGGTATTTCGGAGCTGCAGACCTTTTTGGACGGCTATGTTTGCGATGCCAACAAGAACGGCACGGGCTACTTTTGGTTTGAGCTGTACGACGAAGAGTGGAAGAACGCTCTTTATGGTGGTGTCGAGGCTCACTGGGGTCTCTTTGATGATACCAAGACGCTCAAGGCGATTACCATTCCTGACTGCAGCCACAGTTAGAGAATCAATGGGGTTGTAGCCAACGATGTGTGTTATGTAGTCATGTTTAGCTTGACGGACAATTCAATGACTTTATTCGATAAGATGTCCGCCTCTTGATTCTTGAACAGGTGTTGAACTTGGTTTGCTTTCTATAATGTATTCTGACAGCATCTTGCTTGCAGCACTTTACTCGTCGCCTGGATTCTTGTACCTGCGCAACGCCCTCTGCCGTGCCTCTGCATGTTGCACGATGGGCTCTGGATAGCCGAGTTTGGCGAATTCAGCCTTGGCCAAGCGATGAAAGGGGTCATGGATTGCGTTGCCCTTGACGTTTCTGAGTTCGGGGACAAAGTGGCGAATGTAATCGCCCTGGGGATCGCTCTTTTCGCTCTGGGAAAGCGGGTTAAAGATACGGAAATAGGGTTGCGGATCGGTGCCGGTGGAGGCGCTCCACTGCCAGCCGCCGTTGTTGCTGGCAAAGTCCTGGTCGATGAAATTGAGAGAAAAGTGGCGTTCGCCCTCGCGCCAGTCGTGGAGTAAGTGCTTTGTGAGAAACATGGCGGTGATCATGCGGCCTCGGTTATGGATGTAGCCTTGCTTGATACATTGTCGTTGAGCGGCGTCGACGATGGGGTAGCCTGTTTTGCCTTGCTTCCACGCCTCGAGTGTTTTTTGATCTGTTTCCCATTTGACGTCTTCGTACTTTGTAATGAAAGCGTGACCCATGCATACTTTGGGCCAGGCGGCGAGGACGTGTCCGTAGAAATCACGGAATGAGATCTCGGTGTTCCACATGGCAGCGCCCGAATCGCGGCCGACGTTGAGCTTGCCCTTGGTCAATTCTTTTGTACGTCGTAGACATTCGCGCGCCGACACCAACCCCGCAGCGAGGTAAGGGCTGATGCGCGAGGTGCCGTTCTCGTTCATCAGGTTGCGACCCTCGGCATAGCGGCCGAGACGTGACTCTTTGGCATTGCCACCAACGTCTTTGGTCGAAGGCTCGTTGGCGGGACGATCGAGCGCCGTCTCGCCGCCTTTGCCCTTCATAAAATTGTCCAGCACTTGACGCGGTGCATCGTCAGCTACCGGCCACAACTTGGCCATGTAGTCGCGATCTTTGCATTCGAACCCGTCCAGTTGTTCGGGAATCCCATAGCCAGCGCCGAGCTTGTCGAGCTCAAATAGCGGTCCGAGCTTGGCGTCTTTGTGGATAGATTTGTCGTTCGACGATGGATCGGGCGACGCTTCGATCAACGACATGTCTTTCGAGATGCAGTCGGTCCAACGCCGATTCCAGGGCGAAAAGACCGAATACGGTCGTCCGTCATTCGTCGTAACTCGACCAGGCGGCACAACGTAGCAGTCGTGCAACAAGCTAAACGAGACACCCTTTTTCGTTTTCGATTCAAGCATACCGACATCGCGCCAAAGCTCGTCAACTTCGTACTCAATGTTGGCGGTGAGCTGCGAGACGTTCCACTCGCTGCAGAGTTCGAACAGTTTTTCCCCGATCTGGGTGCGTTTGCCCTCATGCGTGTAGACGACAAAGGGAATGTGGAGCTTGTCAAACTGCGTCTTGAGACTGGCCAGCGTTCGGAGGACAAAGTCGATGCGACGTGCACCGCGATCATGTGCGCGATAGTCGGCCGGAGTAATGACAAAGAGCGCAATCAGATGTCCGCCCTTGCCCTTTTTCCGGCGCTCTTGCGCCAAACTCGAAGCATGGGCAAGCGCACGGTTATCGTGAATCCTCAAATCATGCATCCGCATCCAGTAGACCACATTCTTGCCGTCTGCCACGTCATTGGCTTTGCTCGGAGCGTGCGCTTTGAGCGCCTCCTCAAGCTCCTGCAGCGGCGTTTTAGAATCGGATCTTCCCTTGGGAGCCGGGTTGAAATCGGATCGATGCCAGTCGGATCCAGATTTGGCGTAGGCCGAGGAGCCGTACTGGCTTTTCACCTCGCCGTTGCCCGAGATGACGGCAGAGCGCGACTTGTTGGAGGATGACGCCTTCTTCTGCCGCTTCTGCGAGGGCGGTTTGGATGTCTCGGATTCATCTTCATCCGGGTGCTCGGCGAGTTTGGGATCGAGCGCCCTTTCGTCTTGATCGTGCGGGGGAGAGGCGGATGCGGCCGAGCCAGCCGATTTGCGCTTAGGTGCCATTGTTAGCGTGGATCGAGTGCGAGTCGACGTCGACAGAGAGTGAGATGGTTGGGCAAATGGTCCACGATTCAGAACAAGGTTTTGTGGTGTCGGGAAGAAAGAGCGTATGGTCGAGTGGAAAAGGAGGCCTCTTAATCGCATAGAAGAAGAGAGACGGGAGAGCGAGAGGGATGGATGCTTGTCGATCTGTGCCGTGTGGAAATTTCCGGATGGTCCTTTTTAGGTCAACGGTCTGTCCTCATTGACATCGGACTCCGAAAACGGAAGAGCCGTGTTGGCCTCTGGCATGCTGAGGGGATCAACCAAAGCAAAGGAACGACCAACTCCGCATGACGACAAACCGCCATCGCATCTGTACGATACGTATGGATCGGCTTTGCTAATTGTGAACGCATCGCGCTTCGGAATGCCCGCCGAGCTGTCAAACATGGGAACACGCATTTTTGGCCCAAATTTACATATTTTCCTGTGGAGGCATGAGGCCAAATTTAGATCGGAATCGACAAAACGATTGGAGAAGATCCCCGATGAGAGCCAAAGCAGGACAGAGAGATCCGAAGATCCGTTTATCGTCCGGATGGGCCGAGCACTCTTTTTTTTTCCCTTTTTGCCTCGCTACACGTCGAGTTTCACTTCTTCCCCACCCTCGCTCTCTCACCCTCACTCTCCCTGTCTTTCTTTCTCGGGCAGTCAGAGTGACACCCGACGAAAGCCAACCTTAAAAAAAATCACACTCTCGCATACACTGAGCGCAGACTATGAGAAGAAAAGCGAGCTCAAATTTCATACATCGCAGTCTCGTCCGGCAGCAGCAAGAGAAGCACGAGCTTTCGTTGCGATTCGAGTTAGAGGAGACAGACAGACAGTGTGTGTTGCTAAGGCTTTGATCTCGTGAGTCCTTCTTGACTCTCTCTTTCTCTCTTTACCTTGTTCCGCTTGGTCAACCCCAACCCCCCTTGATCTCGACCACATTTTTTACCACAAACCGACACCATGGCGACCAACGCAGGAGGCATCAAGGTGTTTTCGGGCACCTCTCACCCGGAACTCGCCCAGCTCATCGCCAAACGTCTGGGTCAACCTCTAGGCAAAGCGACTGTGACACGCAACGAATCCGGCGAATCCATCGTACGCATCGCCGAATCGGTGCGAGAACACGATGTCTACATCATCAACACCTCGTGCGTCTCTCCTACCCCGACCGGAGCCGCGGCTTCGCCCAACACTTCGCTCATGGAGCTGCTCATCATGATCCACGCGTGCAAAACCGCATCGGCCAAACGCATCACCGCCGTCATCCCGCACTTTTTCTACGCACGTCAGGACAAAAAGGACAAATCGCGCGCTCCGATCACTGCAAAACTGATTGCAAACATGTTGGAGAATGCTGGATGCGATCATGTGATTACGATGGATTTGCATGCGAGTCAGATTCAGGGCTTCTTTGATGTGCCGGTGGACAATCTGTATGCGGAACCGGCGGCATTGCAGTATATTAGGGAGATGGTGGATGTCAACAAGGCCGTGATAGTGTCGCCTGATGCAGGTGGTGCCAAGCGCGCTACGAGTCTGGCCGATCGACTCGAGCTCGACTTTGCACTCTTCCACAAGGAACGCAAGCGCGCCAACGAGGTCTCGCGCATGGTTTTGGTCGGCAACGTCGAAGGCAAAGTAGCCATCCTGGTCGACGACATGGCCGACACGTGTGGAACGCTAGACCTTGCCGCCTCGCAACTCATCGAGTACGGTGCCGAACGTGTACTCGCCATTGTCACGCACGGTATTCTCTCCGGCCCGGCCCTCGATCGCATCTCGCGCTCGCGCCTCGAAAAACTCATTGTCACAAACACGCTCCCGCAATCGCACAACCGCGCACGCTGCTCCAAGATCGAGGAAATCGACATCAGTCACGTTTTGGCTGAAACCATTCGTCGCAGCCACTATGGCGAGTCGGTGAGTGTGTTATTCAACCAAATTCCGTATGATACTGCGCAGCCGTATAGGCATGAGCATGACGAAGAGATCACGGCGGCTGCAAAGGAGGGTGCTGCAACCAGGTTGACAATTCAAGGACTGTCGGCTTCGCGACCGGCGAGCCGAGGAATGAGCCCAAGTGCTAGTAAAGGCTTCCCGCCAAGCCCGTATACGCTGCCGGACCCGCCAGTGGCGGCCAACTACTTTGCGGATCAGAGTCGAGCTCAGGGTATCTCGCCTACTTTGGCTGCAGCAACCCCGACAGCTGCAGTAGTCGAGGGTGCAATCGACAGTCTATCGACGCCGGCGAGAACCGCTGTGGAAACACCTAAGGCTTCGGCGGCGGATCCCAAGTACACGCCGTCACCGCTTAGGAGGAACGTATAATGCGCCAGTTCCAACTTTTTTCACATGGCCGTTTTCCCACCTCCTTCATCCTTCCTATTCATTACACATGTTGACTACCGTCTCAGAGCTTGTACATACCACCTTGACACATGCGCGTCTGCTTTGCGCAAGACACGTTTAGCATCGTTATTTTTTCCCATCACGTCGACTGCAGCCCACTTTGATTGCCCCCCGGGTCAAGGCAATGCTAACCCCATGAGCAGCGCCGAGTTCGAGCATGCGTGCTTGGCCGAGATTGCTACTTTACTTACTTAGGCGCTTGCACGATGCGGTGCGTCAGCGGTACGGTAGGATCAAGCAAATTCATCGTGTGTGTCCGGCGTGCTGTAACAAGCCGCTCTAGATTGACAATACGGTTCATTGCATACAAAATACAGGGTGTACATGACAAGGTTACGCATATCCATAACCGGGAGGAGGCGGAGCGGCGTATTCTGCATACTGGCTGCTGTGTTGTCGCTGCACCTGCTGCCTTTGCATGCCCTGGTAGTCGTATGGGTTGTACATTGCTGTTCCACTCTGTGCGTAATCCACACCATGAACTCCCGATGTCGGCTGCTGACTTGGCTGCTGCTGTGGCTCACCGCCGTACGGCGGAGCGGGAAACTCGCTACCTGCCACATTGAGCTCGTTGCTGTAGCGTCGCCCTTGCATGTTGCTCGGTGTTCCCGCTGCTGCAGCTGCGCCCAACGGATTAGCAGCGGCAGAAGCGTGCGAGTTTGACAGCCGCTTGTTGATGTGTAGCGGCGGCACCGAGTGGTCCGAACCGTCAGGTGTCGTCGCCAGGTAGGCACCTGGTGGCGCGGGGGTCGACAAGTTCGAGTGCAGCGTCGGCGGTGGTGGCAGCGGGTTCTGCGACGGCGAAGACCAGTGCTGCTGCGCGTCGTCGTAGATCGTATTGCCCGTGGTAGAGGCGGGGATGGAAGAAGAGCCGACGCCCATGTTGGCCTGGCCGGATGGGTTGCGTGAAAAGCCGCGACGGAAGGCGGCTGCGGTGACTTTTTTGCCTTCTCCTCCCTGCTGTGGTTGTTGTGGTGAGGGAGCAATTCCTGCACCGAGCGCACCATACGACGATACGCGATTGGCGTTGGCAAGCGGGGGCGAAGTGGGCCTACGCACCGCTTCCTGCATGGCACGTGTACTGCCGATGGATTGGAAGTAGGCCGAATCGTCGGTAGCGTTGCCAGCAGCTGTATACATGGTGGGCGAGGCCACGGCTGTCTGAGCCTGTGCTTGTGCCTGTGTGGTGCTGGTCGAACCGTTGAGCGGCGTAGCGGTGCGAAGAGGTGGCAGCGTAGGAGCACCGAGCTGAGTGTTTCCAACAGCAGCATGGGTCGCGCCGAGGTCGTGGGGAGCTGTAGAAGTGTAGCCATCGTAGGCCGACTCGGTCTGGTGTCCACCTTCGGTGGAACTAGCCCGGGCAGCAAGCGGCGCTTCGAGGGCGTTGACATGGCCACCCTGGGCACTTTGGAAATCGGCGCTGTTCCTATTGGAGCCGTACTGCTGCAACTGCGGCTGCTGGTGCTGCGATGCAAGACCGCCAGCGGAACCGTTGTAGGACTGACTGTTCTGCATCATGAATCCGCCATCGGGTTGGTCGGGATCGCCGTGACCCGGAACCGTGTTCAGGTCGGTACCGGCAGTGGCAGCCATGGCAGCAGCAGCGGCTGCAGAAGCGGAAGCGGACGAGGTGTCGGCATGGTCGTAACTCGACTGTGCCCACTCGTGGGTGGATGCATCTGGCACGGGATGTTGTTGGGTGCTTGCGGCAGCAGCGCCATCGACGCCTTCTTGCGCCCACGCCGATCGAGAAGCGTGCTGGGCATAGATGGGGGTGCGTGCAGCATCTTGGTCGCTAAGCACACGGTTGACAGATGGACTGTATCCCGTGTCAAAATCCACCGAATCGCCAACAACGTCGTGTGCGGCCGAGTCAAAGTAGATGTCGCCGCCTTCGGGGTTGGCGTACGAGTGGCTCATATCTCGCGAGCCGTTGGCGGTGGTATCTGCGAGCGTCATATCGCCAAAGCGAGGGATGCCTGCCGAGGGACCGGTAGGGTTGAAGGCGACATCTGCAATGGCTCGGGTGGCTTGCTGCAGCAGAGATTCAGTCTTTGCAAAGCCATAGTACTCGGCGCGGGGCATGCCGGGACGAGTAGGTTGCAGTGGGATTTCTTCGAGCATGAGCTTGGAAATCTCGGCGAGGATGGTCAGCTTTTCAGCCATTTCGAGAAGCGCGCCCGATTTGATACCGAGGGCCTCTTTGACGCTGCGTCGCTTGAAATCGCCAATAGCGGCATCCTCGTTCATGACCTCGATGTGCAAGCCCTCCATCTCGCCGCGCATCTCCTTGAGCTGAGCGGTGACCTTCATGAGCTCCTTGTTCTCGGGACCCATCTTTGCCAATTTGCGTTCGACCTTTTCGATATCGCCTCCGAGCGAACGTTTACGACTCTTGAGATTGGCCAACGCCTCCTCCCTGGTACGAATCGACTTGAAGTGGAGCCTGACGGTAGCCAGATGCGAATTGAAGCGGTTCTGAGAGGCAGCATAGTGGTCGTATAGAAGCGAGACTTTACCGGCTACATCGTTGAGATCGGCGCCTTCTTCGGTAGACCAGGCCTTGATGGCCTCTGCGTTCTTCTTGAAGTCGACGGCGGCTTTGGTGTTGGTCTGGATGAACGTCTTTTCGGATGTGATGACGTCTTGGAGCTGCCTGAGGTCCTGATTGCCGAGTGCGGGTAGTTTGGATGTATGGGCAACAGTCTGTTGCGCTTTCTTGAGGAACGACATGGTCTGTAGTGCCACCAACGCTGGTGCTGGTGCGTTGAAGGGTAGAGTGCTTGTGCTTGTGGTATTGCAGATGTCCGGAAACCGTTCGAAAAAGGTGGGTATATGCAGCGAGCTGCTCTCTGTTGCGGTTCGGACAAGCCAAGGATGATGGTAGTGGTAGCTGTGAGATGGATTGTAACCGACGGCAATGAATGGCGAAGACGGGCAGCAGTAGCAGCGACGAGAGCAAAGGACGAGGCTGTGCTCTGAATTTGGCAGTTGGCAAAACTGACCGACACAGTCACATAGGCAGAGACAGAGGCAGCATAAGCTCAAAGTGGAGTTCCGCAACGCCAAATCAGACTCAATTCAGGGGGAAAACAGCAAGCTGAGACACTCTTTTCTTTCTCAGACCAATTTGTGCCTTTTTGCTAACTGACAGACCGCCGAGAGACTTTCCGCGCCATGAAACCAAAGCCAAAGCGATGACGGCAATTTACGCCAACTCCGACTGACCGCCTCTCAAAAAATCCTTCACAATGTTAGACCTCAAATAGGGTCATCTTTTACCCTAGTTGCCTGACGTCACGTGCTGCACGTCTTGCATGAAGTCGAGAACAGAACCGTAAAGCCGAGTCGGTTGGGCCGCTCGGCACGGTAGCGCACGCCGGTGGCAGCGTTGCTGTGACAGTGTGGCTCGAGCGTCGTTGTCCTCTCGAACCTTTCCCCACAAAATCCAGCTTCTTACCGCCTTTCCCCACTAGACTCACCCCCTCGATCCTTGCTCCTTCTGTAGCACAGCCAATTCAAGCTATCATCGTCACGGTCAACGTCGTTGCGAAAAGAAACAAGAAACACACGATGACCGCCTCCATCGCTCGACGAGGTCTACGAGCAGCCACTCGAGGAGGCTGGTCACCAAGATGCCTCCCACCAGCCGCTATTCTCGTACAGTCTCGCTCGCTCATCGTCCCCTCGCGTCCCACATTGGCTGATCAGAGCTCCTCTTCCCAGTCAGACGATTCGCAGCAGCCCAAACAAAGCCTGCTCAAATCGCTGCTTCATGGCTCGGACAAGGCCAAGTCCGAGGGGGTCACCACCCAGTCGCACTCGTCGCAGGTGGCACGCGGCAAATACATCCACGAGATTCAGCGTCAATCCGTCTCGCCTGCCCATGCTGCCGAGTACCGCTCGCTGGTCGCCGAGTACTTTCCCAAATTTGCCGAAAAGCGCCTTCCTATGCGTCTCACCGGCAGTTGGGAGGTCATTGTCGGCGATCTCGAGACTTTCTACCACATTTGGGAGTACGACGGGTATGCAGGATACGACAAGGCCGAATCGACGCTTCGCAACGATGCCGACTTCCAGCAGTTTGTTCAGCGATTGCAACCGTTGCTCTCGAACCGATCCAACTGGCTTACCCAGGAGTTTTCCTTCTGGCCCTCTTCCCCGCCTCGCACCACACACGGCCTGTACGAGCTGCGGACGTACCATCTGAAACCCGGCCATCTGTTGGAGTGGGAGCAGCACTGGCGACGCGGTCTCGAGGCGAGGCGCCAGTTTGTCGAACCCATCGGCGCTTGGTTTACTCAGATCGGCGGTTTGCACACCGTCTTTCACATCTGGGAGTACCCTTCGCTCGAAGAGAGGAAAAAGACGAGGGATATGGCATGGCAGGTCGAGACGTGGAACGATACCGTCAGCCAGACGGTCAAATTGATTGACAAGATGCATGCCCAGATCATGAGGCCGTTGCCGTTCAGCCCTCTCAAGTAGCAGAATAACAAAGCACAACATTCTTTCCAGCAAAGCTAAGCAATTCAAAATCATTTTGGCCACCTTTGCACACCCAAGCCATCGTACGCCTGGGTTCCATCATGTGTCTGTGTGCATGTGTATGAAGCGATCGAGTGTCTGTATGCAATCCTAATCTACTGCAGGAGAACCGCTGAACTTGGCCCACGTCTTGCTCGCTGTCTCACTGATCCTCTTCCACGTGGCTTCGACATGCTCCTGCCTGGTCTGTGGACTGCCAACAACAAAGCGTATGCAGAAGCCGACTTCTGGCAAGCTCGTCTGCGTCAGTACGAATTCGGCTGCCAACTCTTGCAGCTCTTGCCAGAAGAGTTTGTTGAGTTCGTTGAGCTGTTGGCTCTCACCACTGGTTTGCTGGCCAGGCGGATGGATCCTAAACACGACCAATGCCCATTTGGGCGGAGCGACAATCTGAAACAATCCTGCCTTATCGGCTAGCAGGAGCTGCTCGAAACGGTTAGCCAGCTGCATGGTGGATCGCAGATGCTGCTGGAATCCTTTGACGCCGTAAGCGCGCAGAACAAACCAGATCTTGAGACTTCGGAATCGTCGTCCCAAGGAAATCTGGAGGTTGCGTAGATCCAGCACGTTGCCTGCATCGCCGTGTTTGGTGCGCAGGTATTCGGGTGTGATGGTCAGCGCGCGTGCAAAGTCGCCACGATCACGAACCAAGACGGGCGAACAATCAAACTGGACGAGGCCCCATTTGTGGAGGTTGGTGCTGAAGCTGTCCACTTTGCCGCTATTGATTGCGTCGAGATGCATAGCAGCACGGTAGTCGGGAAGGGAGAGGCAGACACCTGCATAGGCGGCGTCAATGTGCAGCCACAGTGTCGGGTGGTTTTCAACGACCGAGATAAGAGACGAGATGTCGTCGACGGCGCCAGAGGAGGTGGTGCCGATGGTGGCGATGAGCAGAAACGGAACACGACCTTGCGCTGTGTCTTGCTCAATGGCTTTGGTGAGAGTAGCAGCGTCGAGCGAGTAGTTAGGTGCAGCGACGGGGAGCGCGCGGAAGTCGAGGCCGAGGATGAGTGCTGCTTTGGCGGCAATGCTGTGCGTTTGCGTGGTTCCGTACACGACCAATTTCGAGGTGAGAGATCCACGCCATTGCGCCATGCTCGTATTGGCTCGTACTGTCGATTCCTCGCCTACCTGAGCTGCCGTCTTGCCTTGCCTCGCAACATGCTGATCCGCATCCAGACTCTGCGCATTTGCTCCTTCCGCTACATTCAAAGGCATAGGATACGTCTCGGCCAAAATCGCAATACATCTCTCCCTCGCCGCAATCGCCACGGTCAGCGCTACCTCGCTGGCACTCCCCAAAATCACACCTCCACCCTTGCCACTCTTGCTCGTACTCAACCATTCTTGATCCAACCCCAGCATGGTGCCCACCCAATCGACCATGAGGATCTCCAACTCTGTCACCGAGGGTGAAACGCTCCAATTGAAACCTGGGTTGCTGATGCTAGCACAGTAGAGGTCGGCGATCGCACCGGGAAACGAGGCGTTGCAGGGAAAGTAGCCGTAGAAGTTCGGATGCTGCCAGTGCGTGATGCCCGGCATGATGATGCTGTGGTAGTCCGAATCGATATCGTCCCACGCCTCTGCATCGGTGGGTGCGGTGGGGGGAATGGAGCGTGAGAGGAACCCCGGTTGCACCGCCGACGAAACAGGCAGATTGGCGAGCGAGGCATAATAGTCGCAGATCCGATCGACGGCTTGATAGCCTGCTTTGCGAAACGCTTCGATGTCCATCGCTGACGTTTCCTCCGAGATAGGTCAGATGCTACGTCAAAGGTGATAGACACTATGAAGATGATCAAGATGAGCATGAGCGGGGCGAAAAGGAGATGGTAGCTTATATATGTGGATCTGTCTCACCGGCTATGCTGCTCGGCGAGAAGAACCGGACAGGACAGGTCGGTGCTCAAAGCTCAAAATCTGCTTTACCGCATTGGCACAATTTCCGCACCGTTCGATGCATGTTGGCCTCGGTGTAACAACTTGTTTGGCCAAATTATGCTCCATCGGTCGCTTGCCTCTGCACACCAACGGTCTCTACACAACCCTATCCCTGTTCACGAGCAACAAGATCGTCCTTCAGTCGACTTTAGAAAGTTTGGATGTATCAATTGGCAAGCGCAGTAACCTTACAAAGTGGCAAGTGAGAGCTGGGAAGAGGAGATGTTGAGACTCAACGATGAAACGCGCTCGAAACACCAGCATTGGGGCCGAATGGGGTTGTGAAGGGAGACAGCAAAACGGTAACATTCGCTGGTTGGAAAGCATCTCGACGCAACCAACGTTGGTTAGTTTGGATTGTCATTGACTGGAAGGTACCAACAGTGTCAACCCAAGCGCGTCTGCACTCGCATCTAGTCCAAACGAGGCAGCGGGAAGACGGGCAGTACCTTGAACCCTTCCTCTGCCAACATGACGCTCGTTGCCGCATAGAACAGACTAACGCTGACTGCGATGAAAAACGCACCGCTCGCCTTGCAAATGGTCGCATCAGGCGCACCACCAATGTATGCGCCGCCCAACAGACCGAGCGCCACGACGATCATCAACGCTGCGCCCGCCACCGGACCCGAGGTGCGGAACGAAGCGAGGAAGATAAGGAAGATTGGGATCAAGCTGATGAAAAATACCATGGCAGAAGCCTTGTAAAACTCTTGGATGCCTGCAGCCTGGTTAGCGGCGCCGAGCACGTAGGTGGCCTGAATGCCCGTCCAAGGGAGGAGGAGGAGCGAGGCGCCACCGATGAGCCCAGCGAGCGTGCCAGAGATCGTGGCGAGATAGGTGGAGCCTTCGGCATACGAGAACATGCACGCGGCAAAGTTGCCAATCATTCCCAAAGGCAGGCCGAGTGCAATGGCTACAATATGTGCGAAAACAGCGAAGGGGTCGATGTACAGTCAGTTAACCTTGTTGTTTGGTCGCACAAAGGCCCAACCAATGCCCCGGAGGCTGCGAAGGGGGTGGATTTCCAAACTTACTAATAGCAGGGTAAGTAACGCCGCGATGGCCGACCAGGATCAGACCGAGCATCAAAAGATAAGCACCAGTTGCAATGCAGACCAGAGGGAAAGGGCTGCCAAGACAACGCAAGAATCATGAAAAACAAATTGTACATCATCATCCCAAAGGTCAGCTTCACTTTGCCACCACCTTGTTGGTCGTTGACATGTGAAAAGCATACTCACTTGCCAATCCTTCGATGGTAGATGGGGAAGCCCGGTTGCGACGAGTCGACATCGTGACCACCGGCGGTGACGGTACGCGTCAATCGGTGGCCCTTGGACGTGACGACATGATCGCTGCCGTTGGGATCCTCGGCGAGACCCCACTGTTCCTTGAGGTTGGGGTGCTTGTAGTTGGCTGGCGTCGACATTTTGTGAGTTGCAGAGGAAACAAGTTGAGGCGGACAAGTGGATGGTGGTGTCAAAGAAGGGATGCAACAATAGGGTCGATGGATGAGACAAAAAGAGAAAAAGGTGGAAGAGGGAATCCGTTCTTGATGAGCAAAGGCGTGGAGGGGGTTGGTATACAAGAGTGCAGTGGCAGGGAAAATGCGGGGGAAAAGCTGGGGGTCATCCACCGTGCGCCGCTGTTTAGGTGGTGTATAGACGAGCGCTTCGCTGCTGCTGGAGAAAGAGAGGTTCGCCATTGTGCTGTTGCTGGTCCAAACAATCGCACCAAGCCAGTCTTACACACCTGCATGCATGCACGTATACACAGACAACACGAGGCATGGCTGGCTTCGCCCCGTTTCAAGCGAAACGTCGCTGCGTACATCCCACTCGTTCGGACACGCATGCCCAAGGGGCCATCCTGCCCATCTCGGCAAAAGCAACGCAATGCGCACTCGCAGCAGTAGCCTCTCTGTCTCATGCCTTGCTGAGACCTTGTTGATCCGGCATGCTATAGGCGGGGTAAATCAGTGGCGCTAGGGAAACCAGGCACGGAAACTTGTCCAAGTCCCATTGGGCTGTTTCCGCGCGCGCACGCCCAAGCGGAGCCTTGGTGACATTTCACCCTCTCGATCCTCCAGTGCGGGGTTGATGTGCGCATCAGCGGTCATCATGCGATTTACTCTTGCGTTTTGCAGAGAAGCGATCTTTGTCACCGACACTTTTCTGAGCTACTGCAAGCGGGGTTCGGATTTGCTTTTGCGGAGACGCGTACATCTGCAATCGAGAGAAAAACAAAAATGGCCGCGGACGCGGATGCGGAGCGGAGTCACGTCACATACGTATCGCCGTGACAGCCGCCTCGGCATTCAACGCTGTCTCTCTGTTTTCTCTCGTCTCTGTCGGGTCTTTGTCGGCAAAGCACGTCGTCCTATTACTGTGCATTGCAAGTGGGTTGTGCCTTGGCACTGGGAGCCACTGTCGTATGCCAAGAGCTCGCGCCACGCTAACTGCATTTGCGCCCCTAATTTAGTTTGTGGCATGATTGAGATCTACCTTAGCGTTATCTCTTAGCGCGTGGATTATCATCCGAGCAAAGATGTCCAAAAGCGGCGTCGTCGGACAACGAGGTGCTCCATGCAAGGTCACATGGTGAGATCCCCTGGCTTCGATGTGTTGTGGTTTGAATCGTGCTGTGTCACTCTCGCGGAAAGAGCCGAGATAGCTGTGATTCGCTACATACAGCACTTTAGCAAGCATGCCGAGATCAATGGCCTTACACCAAGAGACAAAGCGATGTTGTTTCACCGTTCAGTTGAGAGAGGTCACATTACTCTCGAAACAACAAGCGGAGGTCGAAAATACACATACACACACACGCAAACACAAGTCGATGCCGCTCCGAGCTGCGTCGACGAGACTTTCGACAGCCATTTTTTTACTTCGGACATGTTGGCCGATGGTGTTGTTGTGTTGTTCAGAGTCGTCGATAGCCACTGTTGATCGCCAAAACCGCGCGCGAAGAGAAAAAGAGAGAGAGAGAGAACGAGAGCGGAGTTTCGAGCCATGCCGTCAGCGACGACGTTACCCCGCATTTCTTTGGTTCGATTGGGTCGCATTTCGCCGCAGCTTGCAGAGGCGTGCATGCGCATTGGCACAGAGTCGCAGTTACTGCAGTGTCAGACAGTGCACAGGTGCGCGCGCGCCTCTGTTTTTTGTTCTTTTTTATCTCTCCGCGGCCTGCTTCGGCCAAGGCGCGGAGAGACGCGGCAAGTGCCCCATCAGTGGTTTAATTTTACCAGAGCACGGCGACTCGTCTACTGTGTCGACCTGTCTGTCGTACCCATTTCTCCTGTCACGATGCCGAGTGCGTGGTTTTCCGCATTTGCCGGCCTCTGTCACACAATCATGTCGACAACGCAAAACATCAGCCGGCTAGTCTGAATGCGTTCTTGTTCTTGTTCAGCTCGGCCAGATCTTGTGCCAGTCATGATGCACCCTCTCTCTTGGTGCACCTTTGCACTCTGCGTGTTTTCGACGGTGTGTCATGCTTGCCCCGTTCGCTCGTATTGCTCCTCTCGTCTTGGCACGAGCCTATCCAGTTCTTGCTTTAGCCGAAGCATTCCATAAACATGCATGCAGCCGAGGAGAGTCGGAAAAGTGTGGGGAAAATCGTACGCTCGTCGAGGGCATGGGCCAACAGAGGAGATCGCAGTATGTTGCATCCCCCCGAACTCGCTTTGGTCGTGCACACGGCAGCCAGCACAAACAAACAGACAAACAATGCGACAAAGTGAGCATGCAGCATCCTCGTTTCGTGTCGACTGAGAGTCAAGAGGTGGGGGGTCCAATGGGTCAACCTCATCCCCAACCCCCTCCATTTGACATTGTCAATCGCCGCGATCCCTCCTCCCTTCCTCCCCTTACTCGCTCTCAACGACGACCACCCTTGATTTCTCTTCTTTTGACATCCGACCAAGAACACACTATCATATTGAAGAATCATATTGAAGAAACAATGGCATCCAACGGTCACGCAATGACGGCCGCCGCTCCAGGCGCCACCACCACCTCTGCGAACAACGGAGCCTTCGCCGCGCCGGCTGAGACCACTCACAACGCGCACAACGCTGCGGGAACCAACAGCTTTGCCAATGGTAACGGCAACGGCAATGGTCACCACAGCTTTGACAACGAAAAGGCGACCATGGCTCACCAGGCTCCCATCTACAATGGAGGCGGTGCGTACAGCAACGGCCTCAGCCGTACCTTGACGCCCGGTGGTCACTTTGCCGACGACGACCTGCTGGCGATTGCCAATGGTCACAGGAAGATTGGCAATCCCCTTCCTCTCGGTGGTAAGTATTTCTTTCTTGCATCTCTTGCTTTCCTTGCCCAAGTTTGACATTTCTACGTGGCATAGAGCGCTGAACCACTCCTCTTTGTCTCCTCGCACAGTCTTTGGCTTCTCGACCACCACGCTGCTGCTTTCGCTGTACAACATCCAGATCCAGGGGATCGCCATTCCGAACGCCGTGCTCGGTTTCGCGCTTTCCTACGGAGGACTCGCGCAGTTCCTCGCCGGTCTGTGGGAGTTTGCGAGCGGAAACACGTTTGGTGCCACCGTCTTTTGCTCGTTTGGCATGTTCTGGTGGGGTTACGCTGTGATCCTTATCCCTTTCTTTGGTCTCATGGGTGAATACAATGGTCAACCGGGTGTCTTTGCTACTGGCAGCCCGTATGCTGGTCAGGCGGACAACGCTATTGGCATGTATCTCTGGATTTGGTTCGGTATCACCACCATCTACCTCGTAAGTTGCTGTTTCCTAAACAAAGACCTCTGCTTCTGCTGTCGGAATCACTGACATGGAAGATCTTGGGCTCGTTTTTTGAACGCTGAACAGATCGCATCTACTCGAGGCTCGGTTTCGCTCTTTGTGCTCATCTTCCTGCTCTGGGTCACGTTTATCTTTTTGGGAGCACATGCATACACGGGCAATGCTCACCTCCAGACCGCAGGTGGCGCATTTGGCATCGCGACCGGCTTTGCAGGCTACTACCTGGGCATCGCCAGCTTCCTCAGCCCGTACAACTCATTCTTCACCCTACCCGTCATTCCTCTGGGCAAGAAGGAGTGAGCACCTTTGTTCCGATTCCCCAATTCACGCTAGAGTTGACCCACGCTCGGTCAGTGGAAAGAGAAGGAATGAGTAATGGTCCGGTAATGCTGCCCCTTTTTTGACGTGCATACCGAGCTTGGTATGCTCAAAAAGAAGAATTCCTGCGGCCGTTGCTCTTGTTTGATCCCTTGTACTGCCCGCGCCCCCTGTGCTCGTGCTTGGTTGTTAATGGTCTTGTGTAAAGTTGTATACGCTCCACACACCAATGGAAGATCTTTACCCTTTCTGTCCCTTGTCTACTGTCTGTGGACATTTGTGTGTGCAACAGAATGCGGTGCTCACGACTGCACGCAGGAGCAAGTTCAGCTGCACCGGTCGATGGTCGAACGATAGTTTGCGAGTGAAATGCAAGAGTGATACAAATACAAGAATGGATGGTTTGCTTGTCGTTACGGATTGTGCCAAAAGTATAGTAACCTCTGTTGGATATCTGGTCAGATCAAATGACGGTGTTGGACAGCTCGATATGCCTCGGCAGCTTGACAAAGGTATCACAGCCATGGCCGTACAGCGAGACGAGATCCAATGCCGAGCCGTTTTTCCAGTACTCAGCATAGATTCTCGCCATGGGCAAGCCGTAGCCCAGGCCGGCCAGCGTTCCCAAGCCGGACGCCAAGCCCATCTTGCCCATCTCTGCCAGCGCATCGCCACCCGTTCCGCCGACAGCTTGCATGGCATAGGGACCACCACCGGTCTCTTCGGCGTCATCCAACTCGTTGCCGCTGCCTGCGGTGGTAAAGGCGTAACTAAAGACGTGGGGCAGGTTCGAAGGCGAGATTCCGGCACCCTGGTCTCGAATGCGCAACGAAACGTGGTTGGCCGATTGGGCGATCGTAACAATCACCGGAGGCATTTTGGCGGTCGAGTGCGACTTGAAGTGATTCTCAGTGGTGGCTCGGTACGAGTTCTTGAGGAGCTCAGTCATGACGTACTCGAGGTGGACGGGGACGCCGGTATAGGTGACGTCGAGGTCTCCTTCCAAGATGAGTTCGGGTGCGGCCCCCAACGTGCCTTCGCAGAGATTACGCACGAAAGCGGCGCACATGCGTGTCATTCGTGCTGGAGAGAGTTGTGTTTCTATGATGCCCACAGCGGTAGGGCTGCCGTACTCGTGATGCCCTTGGCTGCTGGTGCCTTCTGGCGGGAGATCGGGATCCAAAGCATGATGCGGGTGCTCGTGGTAGCTATCGTTGGCCGCTCTCGTCGATCTGTTCTGGCTTTCGCTGGATGTCGCCGAGAGCGCCAGATGCTGCTCTGCGATCATGCGGATCGCTATTCTCGAGTGAATGGCCGCATCCAAGAAGGCCGAAATCTGGCGTGCATCCATATACTTTCTCGCCTCCTGAAACCCCCTCGCCAAGGTCGGAATGTTCTGCGCGTGGGCAGAGACAAGATCCTCAAGGACGGCAGTGAAGCGTTGGTTGTCGGCCTGCGTTTGGATCTGCCCGAACTTGACCAGCGTTTCAAAGCTGGATGCGTAGAGCCGTGCAGTGCGGGAGATGAACGGATTGCTGCCGACGATGAATGGTAAAGCGCGGAAACCCCCGACACGGCGAGCGAGACGAATAGGGAGTTCGCGATGCGTGTGTTGGGCAGAAATCAGCAATTGGTCGGGCGTTAGCGCTTGACCGGGCTTGCCGCCTTGCGCCATGAGTTGGCGCAGAGTGAGCGGCGCAGGTTGGAGCGAGAGGTAGTGGGTGAGCAGGTCGGGTGATGCTCCAAAGGTGGAGAAGGGAGAAGGCTCGATGGAGATGGTACCGGTGGCGCTGCTGGTAAACGGCTCTGGTGGCGGATAGTAGCGCTTCTCGTGGATGTACGATGTCGAGGCGATGGAGCGGAGGTGTGTGCTCGGACGACAAGTGTAGGCTCTGCGGAGCAACCGCGCTCCTGAGCTAGGAGCGAGCATGTCGATGAAGACGCTCTTGATCTTAGCTGAAAATGGCGCTGTACAGCTTCTCCTGATTGTCCTTGTGAGATGGTGTCCAATGTGAATCAGAAGCATGTGCGTGGGGGGAGCGAGTGCGACATGGGAAGTTTCCAAAAAGACGGATACCGCCAAGAGCACCTGACTGCGGGACGTGCACCTTCTCGTGCGGTTCATTACCAAAAAGCGCGTCTCGATTTTTGGAGCCTCAATTAACGCCACGCGTAAAATGTATATGGGAATTGCAGAATTGCTCAGGAATGGCGCATTTCGGCTCAGACACAAATGCGTGTCTGTCGGAAGAGGGCCGAAAGCGTTTGAGAGAGTATGTGTGTGTGTGTTGGTTTCGCAAGTTGTCACCTTCGAGTTGATCTTGTCCTTGCCTTTCTCCTTCTCAATCCAATACATCGTCTCGCTTGGCGCAACTTCACCAACTGCCATGCCGCCGCCAACCATCACACCAAGCTACACCTTCGAGCCGCTCGATCCGGTGATCGCTTCAGAACCTGGAACCTCCACCAGCCATTATCGCGCTTTCACTCGCCTCGCACGCCCAATCGATTCTGTCCCCGACTCGGACGCCGAGGAAGCTTCCTCCGACGATGAGAACCAAGACCCGCGCTCTCGACGAGCATCCCCTTCTTCCTTGAAATCTAACTTGGAACCAGAAGAGTTTCGCATCGGCGATGTCGTCTATTTGCCCTCTTCATATCAAGCCCCGCTAGCTGGAGTGCTCACCCACCTCTGGACAGACGCATCCGAACAAGGCAAGATCTTTGGAGTCTGTCGGCTCCTCCATTGGCCAGAATGGATGTCAACCATGGCAAAGAAGCGCATGGCGCGCATCACGAGTCGACACGAGATCTACTACACCCATAAAGCGACATCGCTCACGAAGCGAAGAACAAAAACCAGCGCACGTTCCGGCAAAGAAGGCGACACGTTTGAGGCCGGTCCGTCCCTGCACGACTATTCGTTTGATGTAGACGAGATCATTGCCAAAGTGCACATCCACTCGAGCCAGACAGAATGTTCGAAAGCGATCAAAGAGTCATCTGCGCTTTCTACCATTCAAGCCAACCTTCCTGCCGACCAGGCAGCAGCGGACACAAGCGCAAATGGCAAGAAGAAACAGGCAAAGACGCATACTCTGTACAAGAACAAGTCGTTCCCTACACATCTGTTCTGCGAGCGTGCGGTCGATCCCAACAGGGAGCTGTTTTGGAAGATCGACTGGGCCAAGCTCATCGACAAGGGCAAGTTGGGCGCAGGCTGGGACCTCAAGGATGACTCTTCGGATGTCGCCACTTCGCAAGGTCAGGGAGTCAAGGATCTCGTAGAGCAAGTGCAGAGGGATTCTGACCCTGGTTCGAGCGGACCATTGACATTGACGTCTCGAAAGGCAACGCGAGCTTCGACGCCCTCCACTGTCGCCTCGGCTTCAGAACTCCCCTCTGCCAATCCCAATCGCGCCCAAGCCACCGGCACGCCATCTTCGAATGCCGATATCAATGACTCGGCACCCAAACGACGTCCCGGTCGGCCGCGCAAAGAAGACTCGCTCTCTGCCGGCGTCGCTGCTCGCAGACGCACCTACACTCGCAAAAAGGCAAACGGCTTCGACACCGACTCGGACATTGCCTCGGACGACTCGTTTCAAAGCGGTGACGAGTTTGAGGTCGAAGACAATCTGTTGGTCAAAGCGAGACATCTTGATACGCCTGAATCGTCCGACAACGAGGGATCGCAGTACAGCGCGCCCGCTAGCGACGCAGAGGACGACGATGAGGACGACGACCACGACGATTTTGGCAAAACGTTCAACCTTACGCCTCGGAAACGTGCAAAGCTGGCCAAAGATGCTCCACCCATGACGCCGACCAAGCGACGCGTGCTTTCGACACCGCAAAAGATGGCGTTGGGCTTGGCGAGCCCCGCCAAAGCGCAGGCTACGCCTCGATCCAAAGCGCGACTGATGGGTTTGAAGGCGCGCAGCCTTCCCCATCCTACCCTGCCTGCGCGACCCCCCAAGTTGTCGCTTTTGCCCGAGCAAGATGCGCAAATCTTGAGCGCACACGACCGCGCCAAAAGACTGCTGCACGTCGGTGCTACCCCGGACCATCTGCCGTGCCGCGAGGACCAGTACGAAGAGATCATGGCTTGCGTCGAAGACGCAGTAGAGGAAGGCATCGGAGGCTGCGTCTACGTCTCTGGTGTTCCAGGCACCGGCAAAACCGCCACGGTGCGCGAAGTGATTCGTGCACTCACCTCGCGCGCCGAACGCAACGAAATGAACCCCTTTTCGTTTGTCGAGATCAACGGTATGAAGCTCGCAGACGCCTCGCAAGCCTACACCTTGCTCTGGTCGGCCATCTCGGGCGGGCAGCGCACCTCGCCCAAGACGGCGCTGGGTCTGCTCAGTTCGCACTTTGCGCGTGTGGGTGCCAAAATGTCGGGCGCAGCGGGCGGCGCTGGTGTAGGCGCCGGTCCCGGTCGGGCGGCCACCGTGGTGCTGATGGACGAACTAGATCAATTGGTCACGGCGAGGCAGGATGTCATGTACAACATGTTCAACTGGCCAAATACCAGGGGTTCGAGGTTGGTGGTGATTGCAGTGGCCAACACGATGGATCTGCCCGAGAGGACGCTGAATGCCAAAGTGGCGAGTCGGTTGGGCATGACGAGGATCACGTTTCTGCCGTATACCGATCGGCAGCTGGTCGAGATTGTCAAGTCTCGGCTAGGCATCGCTTCATCGTCAGAGTCTGCAGTCGACGAGACTTCGGACACAGGCGGGTGCGACAAAGTGCTCAGCCTCGACGCCATCACATACGTGAGCAAGCGAGTCTCCAACGTCTCTGGCGACGCACGACGCATGCTTGACGTCTGCCGTCGATCCATCGAACTCGTCGAACTCAAAGCCAAGACAACTTGTTCCGACATCAAACCCGTCACGATTCTCGATATGAAATCGGTGCTCGACTCGATGGTGAAATCGGGCAAAGTCTCGCACATCCTCTCTTTGCCTTTACACGCCAAGATGCTGCTCCTCAGCCTCCTCTCGTGTCTCCGAAGGAGCGGTCTCGCCGAATCTGAGCTTGCCGATGTTGCAAGTCACCACAGAGCCATCTGCCGCATGTACGCCATCGTCTCGCCCGCAGAGGCGGCGCTCAACGCTCCACTCGCATCCCTCTGCTCCTTAGGACTCGTCATCTGCGTAGGCCAGGGAGCGGGAACTGGCAGAGCAGCCGGCTTCGCCAGACTCATGCTCGCCTGCCAGGAGGACGAGGTGCGCTTGGCTTTCGAACACGATCCAGATGAACGGCTCAGGAAGATGCTCTAGCAACATGAATCACAGACATTTCGTTCTTGCAATTGCACATTTACTCGACTCCCTCTTCGTCTGCAGCATAGAGTCTTCAAGGGTTTGTGCGAAATGTGTCGATCTCAAGCTCAAGCTGAAAGTGAAGATCACGGCCGAGTTGAAGAAGCAGATGCTGTGAACAACATTGTTTTGGACGAAATTTGATGCATGGAATATGTCTGCTTTGCTCGTCCATCTGAAGATTATATGTTGCAACTACGTTAGTGCATGCTGTTAAACGTTGACTGCTTCAGGAGGCAGCTCTGGACGCGGCAGGAGCCACGTTGCTGCCGCGGTTGCGGAGAAGACAATAGTCGCCGTACATGTTGGCGTTACCAGGCCACGAGTTGGGCAACCAAAAGGCGCGGTGCAACGCAGCACCCCCCTTGCGCATCAGCTTGCTGATCAACGAGTCGCGCGGATCCACGACAGGCCGGCTGTACTCGGCATCCAAGAACGCGGCGCAAAAGACGCGGTCCCACTGCTCGGTCATGGCGGCGTAGCGAGGTTCGTATTGCGACTGTTGGCCGCCCGAGGGCAGGTCTCGATGTGCGAAATCGAGGTCGACGAGGTAGTCGCAGGTGGCGACGTCGACGTAGCGATCCAGCTCTTCCTTGTTAAACTCGTTGAATCCGGACGGGAGGCGTCGTGTGATCGAGGACCACGGCCAGACCCAGCCCAAGGTGGTATCGAGCGTGTGGGCGACGGCGTCCGAGGGTTGGAGCTGCGAAGCGGCGTCTACGTCAAAGTGCTTGGGAAGGATGCCATTAAAGTCGCTCTTTATCCACTCGACTTCGACGCCAGCAGGAACGAGGAAATGCGTGGGGAAGCGATGCCATTCTTTGCCGTAGCACAGCCTGATGGGCTTGTCGAGAGTAGCTAACGGCGAAAGATCGATCGAGAGATCGACACTGACACCCTTGTTCTCGGCTCCGTAGCCGCGATCATTGTACTCCTTCTCTTGCTCGGTGGCGACGGGCGAAAGACCGCGCGCGATGCGCTGCTGGATGGCTGGGCTGAGTGTCTGCGGGAAGAGGTCGGCGACGACGCGGGGCAGCTCGTAGCCCTCCAAATGGAAGAGGACGTCAAACGAGGCGTGGTAGTGGTTGAGCTGACCGACAGATCGGAGAACCCCGAGAACGAGACCCAGAGCCAGCACGGAAGAGGTGATGGTGGTGAAGAGGCTCGATTTGGAAGCGCGGTAGGGCGATTTTGTCACCTGGACAAACGTGACTTCGGCGAGGGTGCGGATCAGGTAGAGAGAGACGGCAGCGTTGAGGCAGAGGAGGGTGTATGCCGGGTACATGAAGCGTTCTTCCTTGTGCGCTTGAACGCTGAGGACGATGAGCCAAATGTAGAAGGGTACGATGCGGAGAAGCGCGAGGGAAAAGAGGCTCGATGGCTTTTCGGTGGATGCGTGGCCTTTCTTTGCGTCGAGAGCTGGCCTCCGGAAGCGTTTAGGGTCGACTCGCGCGGTGACGAGCATCAGGGGAAGCGAGAGGAGAGCGAGAAGGAAAAAGACGTTAAAGTTGAGGAGCAGATTGGAAAAGTAGAACGTAGAAGGTTCGGTGCCGTAGAGCTCGGGGCCGGCGCCTCGGCTTCGGGAGAAGAGGTTGTAGAGGAGCGTGTTGAGAGGCACAAAGGCGACCTTTCCGTACGCGAGCGTGTCGATCGCAAGAGCGGGCAGAGCGACCATGGCAGAGAGGATAGCAGCGCCAATGGCAGTGGACCATCTCGCCATGACCCAATTGGAATATTTGCCATTGGCGACAATGTCATCGCCACGGAGGAGGAGCTGTTCGATGACAAAGGGAAGCGCCAGCACGATAGCGTACGGCCAGCCGATAATAGCACCTGCAGCGAAAGAGAGGGTGGCAAGCAGAAGACGCTCGGGTCTGAATGGTCGCTGTGATGGATTCGAGAGCACCGATGGGTCCGAGGAGGGCAGTCGTGCTGGGTACAGGCACGCAGAGAAGGCAAGCGTGGTAGCATGCATGACAAAAGAGGAAGGCAAGAAGGCCGTCGATGCTTCGTAGATACCAGCGCTGGTAGCTAGCGCCATGAGACAGTAGCGGCCGACTCTTGGGCTAAAGACATCGGCAACAGCCTTGTAGAACCTTGCATCGACAAAGGAAGAGATAAAGGCGAAAAACAAGCGAATGGCGAAAAACACCTGGCGCTTTCCCATCCCAAAGTAGGCGAGTGGCTTGGCGAGAGGTAGATACTGGGCGATAAAGGCCCACGATCGAATGGCGAATTGGGGCGAGTACTCCCAGGTTTGAAAGGATGCGGAAGCATTGTCGTTGCCGCGTGGAAAGACGAGGAGGTGGAGCGGCTCCCAGTAGCCAAAGGTCTCGTCGCAGTCCTTGATGACCGAATACATTGCGGAAGAGACACGAATGATGATCAGGAAGCGAAAGGCAGCCGAAATCGAGGGTGACCACGCCGGTTTCTGGTGCGCCCTGGTATAATCCTGGAAGAGCGCATTGCGACGAGAGAGGAGAGCATCGGCAGCCGCCGCATCCTTGGCCGCGGTAGCTTTTGCGTAAGCAGCATCGCCGCGCTTCTGAAAGCGCAATCCCTGATCCTTGGGAATATGCGGTGGCGTCGCCATGATGTCGGATCACCAGGCGTTGCTACAGAGCGCGGAAACAGGTGAGCAAAGGGACGGTGACGATGGTGCGGAAAAAGGTTGGACGAGAAGAAAGCCAGACGAGCTCGAATCAAGAAACGCACGCGCCAACCCAACACGAAGAAAATCTGTGCCAACAATCCAATTTTCGCTCAAATTTAGAGCTCCGAGATGGAGACAAAGTGTTGGTCTTTGTAGCCAAGAAGCTCGGCAGAGAGCAGACAAGCTCTTGGTGGATGATCGAGGCCATCTGCTTCGCATCAAAGTCAGATCAACATTGCTCAAAAACGTCTGTGCTTGCCGAATACACGAGCGTTTTGCAGTGCACATTGAGCCCTCTTCCGCTGCTTTAACTTGTCAAAAAGGAGCAATGTGCAACGATAGCATTGAGTACATGGGTGGGTATCGCAACTCAAATGTGAACACGTCGAGGTGAACCAAAGCTTGTCTCACTGGCCAAATGCCTTTTCAAGTGCCGAGAGCAGTCGCTGCTCAAAGATGTGTTCGACAAATTCTCCTTGCTCGGTGAACCATTCGCCTGTCAGTGAGCAAGAGCAAAAGTCAGCCTAACCCTTGCAGCTTACCGCGCAGATGCAGATGCCTTCGAGACTTACCCAGATGGCCCAGCGGCAGCGATGTGTTCTTTTGTATCACAAGAGATGGAGTTTTATCGCTCTTGCGTGTGTAGTGGATCTGAAGCGTGTATGCTGGAGGCGTCAAGATGGGTTTGCCGTCGGCGGTCTTGGATTTGTGTTTGGTAGCTTTCGGGAGCGGCGCCGATGCAATGGTGAGACGCTCCGTAACGACTTGGTTGGAGAGCGTCTTGCGTGTTCCGATAAAGATGTTGTTGGCTTGCAAATACGAGTCGACCATCTGAACGCCAGATAGCAGGATGTAGATGACGACAGCAACGGCACACGCATGCTTGTTGCGCTTCCATTCCTTTTCAACAAAGTACGCCCAGATCGAAGTGCCAATCATGATAGCTGATGCTGTGAAGCCAAGAGCGAGGCGCAGATCAGTGTGAACATGGCTGGCCTTGAAGGGAGCAAAGCTCGTTGCTTTAGATGAGGCTGCATCAGCTTCCGGTTGACGCGAGAGGATGCGCTCGACGGCTTCATCGCAGGTTGCTTTGAGCTCGGTGAGGTTCGAATTATCGACGACAATCCTGTCGACACTGGCCGTCTGTGCAGACTCTGTCTTGGCCATCTTGACAATAGTGTGGGGCTGGGTATATGGCAGGAAGGTGCAAAATGTACAAAGGTTTCTGATCGGAAGATCAGTTGATACGGTGCTCCTCCTCGACTTGCAAATCCAGTCCTTCGCGGTCTGTCTCAGCCGCTTGCTCGCTACGTGGAAGTGAAGCTTGACGCTTTTTCGGCTCACAATGTTCAATCGCCTTACCTACCACTTCTTCCACAGCGTTTATTATTTTGTTAGATCTAAAATTTGCTAGAAGACAGCAAAATACCTCGAATCGATTTCCTGATGAACCAAATTATAATGGCACCTGAGCAGTCTTTCGTCGATTCAAGCTGTGTCGGCAGTGTGAGTGCGTAAAGGGAACTTGGGCAAGGCTAAAAGGAATTCTTCTCGAGACCCCCGTTCTTCTTTTTTTCTGCCCTCTCTGGCTCCCGGCAACAAGGCAGTGTCGAGTCTGCTAGGACAGCACGGCGGTACTCTAGTCGGCGCACACTGCGAAGAATCTGCCCCTTTGGCCTTCCCACAAGTCAAAAAGTCGCAGCCGTGATCCGAATCTCGATTTCATTTTGCTTCTCGTGTCACAAATCTCGTCAACGGTCCTTCTCCTTTCTTCACCACACCTCTCACACCTAGCCTTGCTTCCTTCTTTGCAAGGCCTATCTCCACCTGTAACGGTCCTTCTGCTCTCGCTCGGACCACATCCTTCTTCCAGCACCCAACATCGATCGACCCGTGTCGACAGAACCTTTCGCCCATCATGCGTGAGTATCGGGTAGCATCGGCACACTTGCCATGCTTGCCCCGCTTCTCAGCCATGTACTTCTGCTGATGCCTCATGACTTTCTTATTCACCTCCTTGCTGCGCTTGATCTTACACAGCGCCTAAAAAGGGACAGAAGATGACGCTCAACGACTTCTTGGCCGACGAGTCCACCGGCAAGACCTCGTGGGCCGACGAGATGGACGACCTTCCCATCTCCTCGGCTCCCCGTGACTCGAGCTATCGTCGCGGAGGTGACTTCCTCTCCAGCGTCCCCGATCGCGTCGACCGCGACCGTGCCTACGCTGATCGTGGCTTTGACCGTCCCGAGCGAAGCTACCCGCCCCGCGAGGAACTTCCCCTTCCAGACAAGCCTCCCTTCACCGCATTTGTCGGCAACCTCTCCTTTGATGTTCTAGAGACCGATGTCGAAGACTTTTTCGCCCCTTCCAAGACCGTCAGCGTCCGCATCGTCACTGGCCACGACGGCAAGCCCAAAGGTTTCGGCTATGTCGAGTTTCAATCCCAAGACGATCTTCGAGCCGCCCTTGACCGAAGCGGCGCACAGCTCGCCAGCAGAACCGTACGCATCAGCGTTGCCGAGCCTCCTAAGAGTGCTTTCGGCGGTGAACGTTCCACGCTGGCCCCGAGCCAGGCCGACGACGCCTCCCAGTGGCGCCGCGCTGGCCCCCTTCCCCCCGCAGAGCCTCGCGCCGGCTTTGCTCCGCGTCCCGAGCGATCCGGCGTGCCCCGTACCGAAGGTTCTGGCTTCGACAACATGGATGTGAGCGGCGGTGTACGAAGCGGCTTCGGTAACAAGTTCCAGTCCGCTCCTCCCTCCAACCGTCCCCCTCGCGATCTCGCTCCTGCCGAGCCAAGCCAGGGCGACCTCGCTAGCCAGTGGAGGACCGGCAAGCCCGTCGAGGGTCGATCCCCCGCCAACTCGCGTCGTCCTTCCGGCATGGCTGACGCCGACTCGCGACGCTCCTCGTTCCGTCACCGCAACGACGCCAACGATGTCGACGACCGATTCGCATCCCAGGAACGAATGGGCTTCGGCTCCAAGTTCACCCCGGACCAAACTCCACCCGAGAGTCCTGCCAATGCAAAGAAGGGCTTCGGTTTCGGTGCCGCCGAGCGCCGTACCGCTGGTCAGTCTCCCGCCGTGACCACCGCCTCTGAATCCACCGACAACTGGCGCACTGCCAAGAAGCCCAGCTCGGGCTCTTCCAGCCCCGCTCCGTCTGCTGCTGCTGCCCCTGCTCCTGCTGAGCGCAAGAAGCTTGACCTCAAGCCTCGCTCTGCCGACAGCGCCGCTGCTGCCGCTGCTTCCACCAACAGCTCCAAGCCCAGCCCCTTCGGCAATGCCAAGCCTGTCGATGCATCCGAACGTGAGAAACAGATCGAGGAGAAGCTGCAACAGCGCGAAAGGGAGAGGCAAGAGGAGCTCAAGGCCAAGAAGGAAAAGGCAAAGGCAGAGAAGGAGAAGGAGAAGGAGAGGGAGAAGAAGGACAAGTCAGAGGCTGATGCTTCCGCCAACGACGCTGCCGGAACTGCTTCTCCTGCTCCACAGTCCGCCCAACCTGCAGCTGCCAAGGCGCCTCGTGCAGCGCCACCGACCGGCGCCTGGGGTGGAGGACGTAGGCCGGCTGGCGCGCTCGTCGGCGGCGAACAAAGCCCAGCCGATGCATCCGCTGCCGACGATGAGAAGATCACCGATGCACAGGTAGACGAGGTGGCCGACAAGGTTCAAGAGTCCAAGATCGAGGCTTAGACCTTTGCCTTTTGCACAAGTCAATCCACTAATCGCGATGTCTATTGCTTCCAGTCCTCTCTCTTTCCACCAAAAGAAGTGCCCCTCAGATCCACCTGCAGGCCTTCAAGCTGCTTTCTTCAGCATACATATCTGCCGTTGCGCACAGTCATCGGTTCTCAGAAGCCGTCAACTCTCTGGATATCCCTCCCATTGCTCTCTTCGAAGGTGAAGAGCACTGCTCACTTGTCCATTCGTGACGCGCACACGCATTTTGTTTTCAGTCAAGATCCTGCGTCTTGCCTTGATCTCTGTAATTTACAGCTGGTTCATTCTGTTTCCTTCTCTCCCGTGTCAATACCATGGTCCCCCCTTGCCGTGGGCTTGCGGCGTTCTCGTTTCGTCATCAAAGTGTGGTGGGCCTCTGCCCCTGTCTGCGACGGCAATTGTCAGACAATTCACAGGTCTTTTTTTGTCAGCACTTGAAGTGATACAATGGCAAGATGACTTTGCGTGGGCATCTGAAGGTGGAGAATGCTTTGGAAATGTGGAACAACTTCACAGATCGGAGAAGGGCCTCAGTCCAGGGTGGGGGCAGCTGTCGCGTTCCACATCTGGCCAGCGGCAATGAGCTTGCGGACAGCCTCTTCGCAAAAGATGACGCCCAACTTCGTCGAGCAGATGCCGGCGGGACCTCCTTCGTCGCCACCGCCTGTGCGCTTCTTGCGGTCTCCTACCCGCCACCACCCGATCAGTGTCGAGCCGTTTTTGGCAGGTGCCACCAATGTTTCGCGCTGCTCCTGGCCCCAACCGTCGACATCCGCATGGATCCTCCAAAAGCTGGAAAGAACGGCAACAGGTCGTTTGGACAGCAAAGATTGGTAGTCGGAGCTGGAGTCCTGGAGACGGACAAAGTTGGGGCTCGCTGCACCGAGGTTGGCGTCCAGACGCTCTAGCCAGGAAGACATGAGGAGCCTTGGATTGCCGCCGCCGGCGCCGTAGATTCGCCAACCTCCACCACCCATGTCGTGCTGACGTGCAGCGCGTGCACGCTGCCCCGGAGCCAGAATACGGTCCACAACTGTCTTGCCTTTGAGCAGACCAATGATGCGTGTGATGCCGGTTGGCTCTACAAGGGCAGGCAGGAGATCATAGAAGAGAGCTCCGAAACGTCCATGGCGTTTGGCGAGATATCCTGCGCGCGCTCCTGAAACTCGTGCGGCCTTGTCGGTATACCACGAAACAGGCGTTTCCGCATCCACATGGAGGAAAGAGTGCACAAGGTCAGGATGCTGAGAAGCGAATTCTTGAGCAAACAGGCCACCGTAGCCGGTCGAAACGAGCATGAACTTTCCCAACGATTCGCCGTCGCCCTTCTTCTTTTTGCCCGTTGCGCGCTCAGGGCTACCGCTCAGGTCGACCTGGTCATGCTTCTGGAGTGCATGGTAGAGGGCCTCAATCTGCAGTCGCACAGATGTAGGCTGATAGACAAAGTCGGAGTGGCCGTAACCGATGCGATCCCAGAAACACACGCGAGTCAGAGCGAGATGCCCATCGTCGCCCCCGCTACCGTTCGAGTCGGCTCTGGCCACCATCTCGCGAAGGAACTGTGCAGCAACGACACCAGATACGCCACGCTCCGACATGACGAGGGCAGTGGGTGCGATGATGGACGAATTTCTGGACTTGTGATTGCCTCGCTGAGCAGGCGCAGACTCGCAGGCAAGGTGAAGGCGAAACGAGACTGGGTAAGGGTTGACGTCGGCCGGATCTTGAGGGTATACAGGCTGCTTGGTCAACGAAGTTGGATGAACTAGGGTGAGGTTGCCGAGAGGTCGAAAGCCAGAGTCGGCAGCGTCGAGCACCAAGTCAAAGGTGACGAGCGCAGCTGCGAGGGCAACGGCAAGGCAGCCAAGCAGAGCCCAGATGAGCTTGAAGCGTCTTTTCCACTTTGCTTGAGCTCGGGCGAGCGGGAGCTCGGTGACGATGGGGGCGCCAACATCAGGGTTAAGTGTGAATGGAATCTTTTGCTTTTGAAGGTGGTGGGACGATAGGAAAGCCCACAAGGTGGACAGGAAACAGAGGCCAACGGAGGAGAAGCCGAGGTAAGAGTGGGTGACGCGGAATTCGGGGACGGCCAAGAGCAGCACCACATCGGCCACGGTACAGCAGAGGACGAAGAGGTGGAAGAAGTTGGTAGCATGAGTAGCGAGCTCGAAGAAGATGAGGCCTGGCGCTAGCATGGATACCGAGATGAGGCAGAACCAGAAGGGGAGCACTGCAGGTGAGCGATGGGGCGGCAGCAGTAGAGGGATGGGTTCAAAGTAGTTGATGGTAAGCAGAATTAGCAACACGGTGACGGGCAGTAAGAGAAGCACGCCCATCGCAAAGTAGAAGCGGAGGAAGAGCGTGAGATAAGGTGATGATCTCGATCGCCGTACTGGTGGTGCTGCCGATTCATGGGGGATAGCGCGATAGTCGGAAGGTGCCGAAGATGATGCGAGAAGGGGCTGTCTCTCGCTGTCCTGGCCATGATCGGAGACGGAAGCCGCTGAGGCGGATGACTTGTGCACCATACTGGGCTTCGCGACGCTTGGCCGTCACACAACTTGAAGTATGAAAGGAACCAAGAAAGAAAGCGAGTCGAGATCCTTTCCGAATCTATGACGAGGTGCGAGGCGGACTGAGCCGTGATGTTGGCGTAGCACAGCTTGCTCCTTCAACCGCTGTCGGAGGCCGTGTAGAGGATGATGGTGTTTGGCAGTAGATGATTCTGCTCAGCACGCGACGTTGTCATCCTCGACTGGGTGTGTGTGCGTGTGGGGAAGCGGAATCGCCGACGCTCAATAATACGTATGACGTCTAGAAGCGCGCTCCGCTGATCAAAAACGTGTGCTGCAGCAGCAGCATCGAGGAACGGAGAAAAAGTGGAGGTTGCAGGGCCCCGAAATTCGCTTGGTAACACACCTCGTTGAGCTAACACTGTTGGACGTGTGCGGCCAGCGCGCAGATGCTTTCTGCCTGAAAGAACAGACCATGCCCTTCCGCCTTTAGATACCATTCCTGTCTTATCTGGAGCTACGGCAGTCTGCCCAAGTGAGCGTTCGCGAAAGAGAGCGTCCTTGAAATGCAATCAGACGATCAGATCGCTGCGCTTTCTTGAGAGGGACATGTCTCTAGCTCCATGCGTCGCTTCTTGGCTTTATTGGAGCAGTGAATGAGCACGCGCGCGCCTTGGTGCGTGTGTGTGCATCTCACTTTGCGGAAAAGAAAAAGAAAAGTGTTGTTCGGCGTACAAGGTTGTTTATTTTGCAGAACCAAGCCACAGGCAATTCTCGACGCGACAGGAACAGGGTCGGTGTCAGTGTCAAGCAGCGTCAGGGTCAGCATGTTCAGGCAAAGCAATTTGACTTTTCTGGTGTCACTTTCCACTCTCGGAATCCCTGCACCATCGCAACTTCTCCGACGGCTTGCTCTTGATTGCTTTCATTGTTCCGACTGTTTTCACCCACGTCCCACCACCAACACCACCATCATCGTCTCGTCACCTGCGACATTCAGAGAACTACTACGACCGTTCTCACTTTCGGATCGCACCAGCCGATCGAGCCTGGTGCTGGGCGCAACACAGCCTCACACGCCCACTTCATATCGGTCTCTACCGGCACCGCTATCAAGCATCGGCCTTTTCTCCTCGTAGCCTTCTCGCCACCTTGCAAGCTCACCGCGCAGACAAAAACTCATGGGCCCTGTTCGTATGACTTGATCCTAGCTTTTGCAGCATTGCAGCACATCTACCTTTCGAGTTCGCCGCTCGTGCACTTTCGTGCCAATTGAGCGTCTCTTCACCATGGTCAGCACCGTTTTCGGCCTGCCGCTCAAGCAGGTCTCACTCGCCGTGCTCACCATCCAGAACACTGCGCTCGGTGTAGTAATGCATCACAGTCGCGTATCAGCACCTGTCGGAAAGTCCTACTTCTTCCCAACCGCTGTGCTCCTTACAGAGCTTCTCAAATGCGTCATATCGTTTGTAATTGCCGCCCTCTCTATTTGCACCTCGAGTGATTCGCTTCCGCTCCCGTCAAGCTCGCACAAGGTTCCGACACCCAAACGCAAGTATTCGACTCCAGAACAGGCTGCACTGCAGCCGCTTCGATCCGAGGCCGCTCCTGTCGGTCTGACTCACTCCAAGCTCAGACTCGTGCTCGACGAGGTTGCAGCAGAAGACTATTGGAAACTTTCCATTCCCGCCTTCCTCTACGTCCTTCAAAACAATCTGCAATACGTCGCTGTCTCCAATCTCGAACCGCCCGTCTTCATTTGCGCGTATCAGATGAAGATCCTTACTACCGCCTTTTTCAGCATCGTCCTCCTCCGCAAAAAGATCAGCATGTGGCAGTGGCTTTCGCTTGGAATGCTAGCGATCGGTGTTGCCGTTGTGCAGATTCAAAGCAAATCCGTCTCCGGTCTTGTTCCTTTCGAGGTGCACACTCACGGCTACGGCCTCGCATCCGCCGGCCCTGCGGCCGATCTGCCCCCACCGCCACCACCACCTCCCTTTGATTCACATCGCGCACCACCGCCCGATCGTCCTCCCAGCATGGGCCACTTTCTCTCCGGCTCTGATGCCAAAGACTATGCTAACTTGCCTCCCTCCTCTCCTTCGTTCCCCGGAGCACGCATCTCTATGAGCATGGAGGAAAGCGCCAAGGTCGAGCAGCCAATGCAGCCCATTCAAGGCTTCCTCGCTGTCATTGCCGCCTGCTTCACATCGGGTCTCGCAGGCGTCTACTTTGAGATGGTGCTCAAGACCTCGGACGCCAATCTTTGGGCCAGAAACGTTCAGCTTTCAGGCTGGTCCTTGATCCCCGCCGCCCTTCCCGTCCTCCTCGAGATGGCTCGTCACGGTCTCAAGGCGCCTTTTATGAATTTCGGCGCGAGTGCTTGGGCCACGGTGGTGCTGCAAGTGACTGGCGGTCTAGCCGTCGCCATGGTGATCAAACACGCCGACAACATCCTCAAAGGATTCGCCGTCAGCTTCAGTATCGTCCTCAGCTTCGTCTTCAGCGTGGCATTCTTCAATTTCCCTTTGACAACGCCCTTCGCTGTAGGCATCACCTTGGTGGTCTTGAGCTCCCTCTCGTACTCACGCGGTCCGGTCAAAAGCTTAACAAAAGCTCCGTCCAGTTGGAGCGCCGTTGCGGACGCAGGTTCATCTGCCGCAAGCTCTTCCTTACGTGACAAGACGAGATTGCTCCGGGACTGAACCATCACAAGCAATGTCACATATTTCAGCCGTTCCTCTGTTGTGTGTCCAAGCCTTTCATTTTGTATGGTTTGTCTTTGGTTTCAAGCGTGGCCGGACGCTACAAAGCGGACCGGTCATGGCCCTGTCTGAGCTCCTGTTGTGTTGCGGCCAATCATCATCAGAAGTCGTCGTCTGCGCTCTCGGCTGGACGAGGTGCAAGGGTCAACGCAAATCGGCGATGCATTCTCGTCTCCTCTGATCATGAAATCAGAAGAGATCCGCAGCTCTAACTTTGTGGTCTCCTCTCGTTTGCCCAGCAGCCTGCTCGGCTGGTGGTGACGCCTGTGTTGTGGCTCCGGCGATTGGGGGTCCTGGTGCAGCGCCGTATCCGGGCGGCGGGTATCTTGGAGGTGGTCTCGCAAAGTTGGGTGGTGGCACTCCGAACCCTGGTGGCAGCGCTGGCGGAGGCACAGAATATGGCCCCGCTGCCCCAAAGCTACCTATCATTCCAGGCATCATGCCAGGCACTGGCGTCTTGCCGCTCATGAGTGCTTTGTGTGCCTCCAGCTGAATCCGCAGTTGTTCTTTGGAAAGGACCAGCTTCTCGATCCTCGGCCGCTTGTTCTGCGTTGGCACGTTTCCATCCGCCTTTTGAGCCGCGCGGCGCGCTTTCCATTCGGCCAAGTCGTTCTCTGGAATACCTGCCATGCCGTAGATCTCGATCTCGAATGAGTCTCGCCCTGGTAATGTATTTTCGATCCTGTGTGCCAAAGCATAGGTGTGAGACGTCAGCGGCATTGAAAACGACGGATAAGTTATCCGTATGGAGCCATGCTTACTTGTCTGGCTCCGCTTTATGAACTTGTGTGAGATGTACTGCCAGACCTCCGGCAGTGTTCAGCCTTCGTGGGCATTGTGGACATCTGTAGTGCTTGGACTTTTGATGCTGCAGAAGGACTGTTCAAGGTGGCAGTGATGTCTTTTCAGGTCAGCATGTGAGTTCTTCTACGCCTCTCCGTAGGCTCGCTACTCTACCTTTCTCGTCTTCAAATTCGCGGCTGCAAGTCCAGGTCAACGCAGACATTAGGATGAGGCTCGTGATGTGGTCAGCAAACAGCGTTGTCGGCACGGCTTTGACATGACGGCTGACTTACTCGCAGTACCAGCACCATGCCTCGAGCTGGGGTGCTTTTCTCTTCTTTTTCGTCATCTTCGCTTGCTAGCTTCTTCTGTCGAGTCCGCGGCGGCTCGAACTGATCGGTAATGGTGGGAAGAAAAACCAAGTAGGTGTGGGAAGATTTGCTATGAGGCAAGCTCCACTATTGTGCGAAGGACCCTGGACGCGTGAGGGGTTGCTGGGGGAAGGGGGGGGGGGTTTGTAATGCTGACCAATCAGGGCAACTCGACAACTTGCCCCATAATGTCAATTGCATGTCTGATCCGATCCGTACGCGATAGCTTTCTCGGTCGCAAACCAACACATTCACTTGTGACCTGCCAATCCATCGCGAGTCAGAGTTGTAAGACATCCGTCGATTTGCTAGGCCGCACCGAAGTTCCTGCTCGGCAAACCTCGCTATGTGTTGGCACACGAAGCCAGCGTACAAATTATTTACGTATGTATCCACAAAATATTTGACCATTGTCCCTGATCCGCTCGACAACATCAGAATTCTCGAATGCAATTTCACACAAGGTGTCATACATTGGCTACATTGATTATCAACTCGATCCAGGCCACTTATTGTCTTGCAAGATTTAGAGGAAAGGACCGCGCCTGTGTTTCCGAGCGGCCAGTCTGCTGTGACCGTATTGTAAATCACCGAACGTCTCCTTCCGTCACTCCGCCCTTCGCTCAAGCAACAAGGTAACCTTCATGACTAGCGACTGACTGTCTGCATATTGCTTTTTTAGCATGATCTGGTTCAACGTGACAGCCCTTACAATCGATAGACAGCTTCGAGGGAGACATATGAGCGTCTTGTCTAGATGCAGATAGCTTATTTCAGGTTGCTCCTATTGACAAAATATTCCAGGTTATTGTCCAAGAGTATTGTCCATGAAATTGTGTACTGTTACGATAATTATGAGAGGAGACCCCAGCGCGAGGCCGCTGTATATTAGCAATGTGGCTATAGTACGCGCAAGATGAAAAATGAGGATTTGTATGCGCCGCACGGCGGATGGGCATTACACGCGGAAGAGGCTAGAGGTACCACTGTGACTATTCTTATTCAAATTTTCTAACATTGTAATTGCAAAGCCCGCCCTTCCAAACTACGGCAAATTGTTCGAAGTATAGTTGGGATGGGTACGACACTATTGATTGGTTGTCGATCTGGAAAGGAGGGCATCTCGACAAATTCAAGCAACACTCGTCAATTTGTGTCGAATAAGTGTTATTTTGACATCGTCGATTGTTATGTCAATGCAGCTCTAGCCGATCCGAGACGGCAGCGTTATTTGTAATCGTGTATGTGACAAATTTTAGACGGGAAGAACCCAAAGGAGGGCCAAGCCAACGGCGTTGAATGCACAGGTACTTCTCCAGTTGTCGTCTATTCCATGCATTTCCTCAACTCTTAGAAAATGATATTGAAATGCCTTTCATCTGAGGACAATAAGAATGATGTTACTCCGATGACAATTTGAGCTTAGAACGGCAAAACGGACATGCATCCGACATTTAAAGGCGTTGTTGATCCGCTTTTGTGGCGAGTAGCAGCAGCCGTCACCTATTGCGGAAACTTCGTTAGCTTACTGATATCTGCAGGCTCTGTCGAGTCCTCTTAATGATGTTCGCAACAATCTTCAGGGCTGTGAAAGCTGAACGACGATGAGCTCAGGCCCGTGTCCAACGAGACAGCTGAACTGCAGAAACTAGGTACGGACGGGAATGATGAGACGTCTTTCGGTATTTCAGCCACTCACGATCCAGCAAACAAGGCATATGTCAACGATGACGGGTGCTTTTCGACCGAAGCACTATCTGTGTGCTCCTACGAGAATCAGCTGATTGAATCTGAATCTCAACTTTTTCGCAGTACTGAGAAGCAACGCATACAAACAGTTTGTGAAGGAGGATGATCCATTGCGGCCAACTCCTCGGAGGGAGGCCAAGCAAATTACATTGGTATACACTGGGAGAAAGACAAGCTGTGACTAGACTAGACAAAGTGCCTTGCCGAGTCCCTTGGTGCGTACGGCGGGGGTAGCAATGTCTCGCCAGTGTGATCGTCAAACAGGCCATCTTCCGAGAGATGGAACGAGCAGGCATCTTGTTCGATGCGGTAGCGCTGAGACGTACTGCGACCGAGGGATACAGGCGTTTGCAAGGAGGAATCGGCTGAACTAATCTGATCCGAAACAGGTGGTGACAGTGTTGATGAGGTCATGAATGGGGAGAGCGTCGTGGGACTAACGGGAGAAGCTGAAGTGGGAGGAATTGGCAAGGGGCGACGTGTACCTGTCCTCGTGAGACTAGACGCAACGACCGGGGCAGGCGGATCTTGGAATGGGTTCGCATTTGGTGTCGAAGCGATGCGATCGCGATGGAAGTGGCTGGTGCTTGTGGCGGCAGCGGGAGCAGCTGGAGCATTGGTAGAGGAGATGAGATGCAGCGAGTCTGAATGCTGATGCGAAGGCGTTTGCCTCATTTCTGGCTGAGCGTTCAGCCCAGATGTACCTTCCCAGAAAGCAAGGTGGTGAGTTGGTGTGTTAGCAGTAGCATAAGCAGGGTTCGTAGGCGATATTGGCGAGAGTGGCTGGCAAAACTCGGTCGAGAAGAAAGTGGAGCCCATGCCCGTCTCGCTGGTAGGGCTGAAATCCTGCACTGGGGAGGAAGCGGCCAGAGCGCCCGAAGGTTCGAGACGAATTTCTTGGAACACGGCGGGCGTCCTGGTTGACTGTCTCGTAGCAGACTGCCTGGTGTCAGTGCTCTGAGCCAAATGGGTTGCCGGTCGGACCCAGTATTGAGACTCGTTGGTTGTGGCGGTGACTCTGCTGTGTACTCTCCCGAGGTCACCCTGGCTAGCGAGGAAATTGGTGTCGAGTCGCAGGCGTGATGATCTGCGCGAAACAGTTGTGTCAAGGTTGGAGGTGGACGAGCTAGAAGGTAGCAGACCATGCTTGCGTTCGGCATCAAACTGCGCCTGGAGTTGTCTCCGTGGACGCAGAAGCTTGTAGTAGTAGACCAGCGAGCCCACAAGGAGGAAGAGACTGGTCATGACTGCAGCAGTCACGGAGGAAGCAATGACTATCACTTTGGTATTGGAAGTGGCAGCGACAAATGACTTGCCTGGCTTGTAGTTGTTGGGGTTGATGACGACGCCCCAGAAGTTCATGTCAGAGACGTTGTTGAGGTTGCTCATGATGACGTAGTGGGTGCCCTCATCAAAAGTCTCGGAAGTCCAGATAGCGGGTGGAAGCTCGGTGCCGTCGGCCTCGGCAAGCTCGTCTGTGGTGGAATACGCATCGACGATGACCGAGGTGGAATTGTCGATGGTGACGTTGTATTTGCCTCGTGTAGGACCACGATAGTCAAGCACGGACAGACCGTGGCCGCTAAAGTAGAAATTGACGAAGTCTCCAGCGGTAGACGAGGTGTAATAGTAGTCGATAGGCGCTGTGTTGACATTCGCTGGAGGGGTCGCATTGTGCCAGTTAGTAGCAGGCCAGAAGGAAGAATGCGGATCTCTGTTGTCAATGATACCGGAGGACCATAGTAGCGAGGTGTTCCAAGGGTTTGCCACGACATCGGGTGTCAAGGGCGCGGTTGACGAGGTGCTGTCTTGATAAAGGTCGCGGCTGCTGCTTGTTGTTTGCTGGGCGGTTGCAGCTGCCGAGCTGATGAAGGAGGACGACGCTTCGCTCGGCGGTTGTGTGTCAGAGTATGCTGCATTCATGTTGAGCAACCACAACGGCCGAGATGAAGAATGACGAGTATGTATGTCCTGATACGGTGCTGGTATTTGTTGCTGACGCGAATGCGGTCTGGGAGAGTGGTGGTACGCTGTATACAGTACAAAGGTGGACCCGCTGTCGATAGAAGCAACGAGTAGCGGCAGCCGCAGTCTCTCACGTCGACGAGATAGCCCTATCGAGTGGTGCTGTGGATTGAGGAGATGATGACGATGATGAAGAGTAGATGCGACGATATGGTGGAGTGAACGAAAGGCTGGCGACAGCTATCTTGGAGCGGCGACTTGAATGCAGAAACCTCGACGGCTAGCGTGGCGGGCGAAATCAGAGAATGGCTACGGAAACTTACTACCCTACACAGTAACGCATTTGCTCAACTGTCCATGGTTCTCCGCAAAAGAAACCAAATTTGAGGGTGGCCGCTGCGAGTGTGCTGCAGGTCTCTGCGTGCCGACAGCCGCTGCCCTTTCCCTCCCCTCCGAAACAGCTCGAATCGGCGGCGCAATCTCAAATCTCAAATTGCCATTTGCTTGATATTATTATATCGTATTTGAAAGCGTGCAACAGCTAGCATGGTGATAAATACAAGTGCAACTGAAATCATTGCGAATGCAGACCCGTCAGCTGCTGCATGCCTGAATCCAGCTGCAGCAGCGTGGGCCACGCAGCAGACTCAACTCACACGATTTGGCTCAGGAACCAGGGTGGTCGACCAACGTCATGTGGAACGGCTTGTATTCAAGTTTAGCCGCTTGCATGTCATTTCATTGGATTTTGTGCCGTGGCAACTTCACTCGAAGCTTGGCAAGTGAAAAAACGCTCCGACGAGATGCATACCGACAGTGTCCCATGGCTCACCCAAGCATGTCCAGATTCTTGGCAGGAGGCTCGGGCGATTGCGCGCCTCTTCTTGCTTTATGGTGTGCATCTGCTGCTCTTTTTCTTGACACTCTCGATCCATCCGACATTGCCTTGGTATCAATTACCACATCGCAATGTGCCGCCGCACTGGCTCGAATGAACACTGGCTCGTATACACAAGTCATCATCAGGAGAATTGCAATTGCATGCGGACATGAATGTAGGGCGCGTATGAATGAGCAAGATAGGAATCTAAGAGGCTTATGAGAGAGATAGAGAGAGAGAGAGAGACATTTAACACGGTACGGGTCAACGGAAAATGCGAACGTAGAGCGACGAAACAAAGCAGCGAGACAGATTGCTGGTTTATGGAAGAGCTGCTTGACTTGAGTGCCAAGCTGCCGAGAACGGATCACGAGACTGGAAGCGAGACTGGGTTGTAGGACGAGGCTTCGGAGCTGGCGCCGAGCCGAACTGCGTGCAACTCGAGCAAGACGGTTTGCTTCTGTAGAAGTAAGTATGTCTAAGCAGACTTGCAGTCGTTGGGCAGCGCGTAGCCGTCCGAGCGCTTTCCTCCACCCCACGGCGTGCGTCCGATCACGCTGGCATCCGTGCCCAGACCACGCTTGGCAAACGCCTTCCAGAGCAAACACCTGTTCTGTCCGCCCGTGAGATGCTTGTCCGCCTGCACAATCGCATCACGCGCATCAAAGAAGCTCGGTCGGCAGGGTTGAAGCTTCATGCCATCAAGAATCAGCTGCACCAACAGCGAGTTGCCGTGACGGGGAACACGTCGCTTGCTCACGCGTTGCTTGCCCAGCGCAGCCAGCTCGGCCTCGTCGAGGAAGAAGGCTCGCTGCTCCTCAGCGGTGGCGTTGGTGGCAGGAGGGAACAGGTTGGAGGTGAAACCATGCTCCAGCACAAGCGATTCCTCGAGCTCGTTGAGCATGGTGGCCCACACTTCGCCAATGGCGTGGACGCCCCAATAACCGGCGTGGTCCAGATACGAGTAGGTCTCTGGGTTGACCGTCTTGTTGGTCGAGTAGGGGTAGTTGCGGATACCCTTGGCGCGATTGGAAGCCCATGAGCCCATCGGCCAGTCGTGCGGAGCCGCACCGGTTCGACGAATGATGGAAGCAAGCGCATCACCCCATCCTTCGCCCATACCTCCGGACTCACCCCAGCCGAGACAGCCACTGTTGGCAGGACCTCCGGTGAGACGCGTCGACAGACCGTGGCTATACTCGTGGATGACGATGCCAGCTTCGAAGTCGCCATCGCGGAACGGAGTCGACTGGTCCCACACGTACATGCGCATTCGACCGCGCTGGCCATCGGGCGGCGTCATAAAGTCAGCATTGTCGGTGCCGGCACCGTCCTGAGCAAAAGCGATGACACCGTCGTTGGCTTCACCGCCGCGGCCAAAGTTGTGTTCCTGGAAGTTGCCTGAGGCCTCGTCGAAACCATAGGCGTACAGCAAGTCATGGTACTCGTTGATAGTGACAAAGAGCTGCACCGTGGCAGCAGCAACGTAATCGGCGGGAGGCAGTTCGGAGTGCTTCTTCTCCGACTTGCGCCACTTGTAGGGATAGTTGAACATCATGTCGGTGGACTTGTCTTCGCTCAGACGGCCCTTGGGTCGCTTGATCGAGCTCGACTTCCACTCGCCATTGCCCGAGGGATCAGCTTGGGCAAACACGTTGTTGCCGCGGGTGTCGGTGTAAATCGTGTTGTTGCCCACGACTGAAACAGCGTCGTCGTTGTCAAGCAACGAGAAGGGCGAGTGTTTGCCAGGAACCGTGTGCCAACCAACGGGAGAAGCCTCCTCGTAGCGCTCGCCCTTTTCGTTGGATCGCTTACCTTCAGTGGGGTCGTTGAGGCCCCACTTGAAGACACGGTACATGGGATCGTGGCTCAGAGGCGCAGGGGTATCGGCCTCGGTAGGCTTGGACGACTCGGCCGGGGCGTAGCCGGAAAAGTCGGGACGGCCAAGCTCGGGCAGCTTGCTGTCACCAAACCAAGGACGACCGAGAGAGGTCATCTTGGCCGGCTTGACAGCCTTGTTTGCGCGGGGCCGGGGCATGCTGTGCACCCAGTCGACGACGCTGCTGATGCTGCCGGGACGGTGTGCATCGGCGTACGCCTCGTAGGCGTTGTCCTCGAGAGGGATCTGGAACTTCCAGACGAGGTTGAGACCTTGGTCTTCGGTCTGGACGTAGGCGAGCTGAGCGGGCACGGGGCCCTTGGCGGTGGGGACGTTGTGGAGATACTCGATCTGGGTGTGAGAACCCGGAGCACCCGAGTCTGTCTTTCCGGCGTGGGGCTGGAGCTTGTGCTCAAAGGTTGTGACGATCTGAGCGGCCTCGCTTTCGGCAGTGCGCGGGTCGGAAAGACGTGCAGCAAGGCCTGCATCGGGGGTGGCCTGCTTGAGGAAATAGACGAGAGCCAGACGAGGGTCGACGATCGCTTCAGGGCTGTGAGCATCGCGCTTGGCCGGGAAGTGCGAGAAGGTGCCTACGATGCGAGAGGAGAGGTCTGCCCCCTGGAGAAGTGGGTCATCCGAAGGGAAGCCACAGAGCTCGTGAAGCTCCTCCTGAAGAGGCAGCACGGTGGCCGGGTCTACGCTTGCGCGGCGCGTGGCTTGCTCGCTCGTTGAGCTCGAAAGGCGTTCAAAGACGAATTGATGGACGCCGCCACGAACGAAAGCTTCGTTCTTGTTCGTCCAGTCGGCACCGCTGGACTCGGTGTACTCGGCAGCAGAGGCAGCGTCGGTGAAGAGAAGAGATTCAAGCTTGGCGCGAAGCTCAGTGCAGCGGAGCTCAGCTTGGTCCTCGGTGGCTGCCTCAGAGGACGCAACACCCTGGTGGGTGAAAGGAGGAGGCGCCTTTCCGGAGAAGAGGGTGGAGCCAAAGGAGAGGATCTTGCCCTGGGGCGAAATATTGATGTTGAGATCACCGTCGGCCACTTCGAGACCGTTGACAAGCTGACGGACGAAGTAGTGCGAAATTCCGCTGGAGGGATCGGTGTAGGAGTCGGGACGAATGTAAAAATCGTGACCGGAGGGAGCAAGGCCATTGGCATAGCCCAGGAGGTGCTTTGCGAGGCGGGTGGCCACCGAGTAGGGTTTCTTGGGACCGTCTTCCGCATTGACGTAGTGGATAGCGGCTGCGTAGGCGTGCTTGCGAGACGAGTCCGCGTCTCGCTTGTTGAGAGCAGCGTCGTTGGTGGCCTCTAGATCGGCAAAGACCTTGTGAGCGTGTTCAGGACCCCAGGCGAGCGACTTGCGCGAAGGATCCTGGGGACGAGCGGCGATGCCGTCGACGATGTGAGCGTTTGCAACTGGGTGCGCAGTCAGAGCAGCAAAGCTGAGCCAGAAGGGAAGGAGGGCGATGAGCGCAAACAGGCGCTTGTGCCCTTGGTTGGCGGAGCGCGCCATTGTAACGACGTGGAAGTGATGAACACAGCCGACGACGATGCTGCGAACAATACCAGTGCGTCTTGGAAAGGAAGCTCTAGAACGGATCAAGATCGTGCCACGATCAACGCTGCAGAGTCTTTATGCTGGTGGTCTAGTAAGGTAGAGCGGTGCTGGACAATTAAAGGAACGGATGGATAGGCCGATGGATGTGGATGGAATCGGGACAGTGTTTGTCGAGCCTCGATTCGTCTTGATGAAAGAAGTTTGTGATGGTGTTGGTAAAGAGACGAGAGCAGGCTGTGATTGCGGATGAGGGTGAGGATGTGGATACGATATGTGGATGACGAGTTTAGCGGATCGGCCGTCGTCCGTCCAAGGTGAGGGTCGTCCGACTGAGCGAGAACCTGAAAGTGGCTGAGGCGTCTGACCTTGTGTGCGCGAGAGAGAAAGAGAGGGGTATGGATCAGGGTCCTCTGTGGAGTTGCCCAGGCACAAGTTTAGAGGGCAAGGCAGGGTTGATGCCGTTATCTACAGTGTCCTGTATCTATGATACTAAATATTATAAATATGCAAGGCAACTGATTGCGTACAAGCGAGCAGTGGCGGCAATTGGGCAGTGTCGAGATGCGAGACAACAGGTGAGTTGAGCTGCCGGCCCTTTGGCTTCTCCATTTTTCAGGGCGGATGGGCCGATCGCCCGTTCTTTTCGTCACTCACACTTGCGAGTCACGCCACCAAGAACTGAGCCAAGGTGGAGCCGAAAGCGGCAGGTGGGTCCCGCAGCTGCGTCTCCGGTCAGCGCGTCTCGCTCATCCACAGATTGCGTTGAAAGGACGCCCAGCCGGATAGGACTTGACAGCAACCAACCCCTTTTGGCGTTCTCGCTTGGGTCGCCATCGTTGACGGCACAGCAAAGCGACCTTAAATCGTCGCGTCTCTGCGGTCTTTGCGCAACAAAGACTGTGAATCACGAGCTCGTAGCTGAGCTACAGCGCCTTCCCACGCTTTCGACTGTTTGCCAAAAGCGCAGCTTGGATTTACATGTCCTGCCAACGTTCGTTGTCTTGTTGATGTTTGCAGTCGATGACCATCTCTCTCTGCTCAAGTCAAGCTAGAGATTTGCGATTGGAGTCGCGTCCAACTCCACGCTGCAGGTTCATTTCGTCACCCTTGCCTTTTATTTGGATTTTGGCTCTTGAGCCTTGTATGTGTGAAGCTGACTTTCAACCCGAATTGAGGTGAAGATCGGGCCGATCCGAACTGCCCGATTGAGAATGGTTGTGGAGCTGATCGCGAACGCACAGGTCTCGCTTTTGAGAAATTTGGTGAACGCTTTTCCTTCGCGCCCAAAGACAATCAACACGCAACACAGACACTCACACTTGCCCAAAGGATCACTACCCACCAACACGATCCAAAGGGGGCCATCGGCGGCGTCCATCCTTAGTAGACGGTCAAGCCATCGACGACTCGGCTTTTGCGTCGACATGGTGCAGCCAGACATCCAATCAGGCTCGTCCACCAGCCTGGCTTCTACATCCAAAGCTGGCGCTGCATCCTCATCCTCGTCCGAACTCTTCGTTTCGTACCAAGACATATTTGAGCACCTCGAACTCGCTCGCCATCAACGTGATGCGGACCAGATTCGGTCCATTCTCGCAGACCGCAAGGACCATCTCAAGTCGTGCCTCCAGCCATTCCCTATCACCTCGGTTCCCGACTTTGGCTCTAGCTCGGACACCTCGCCTCCCGCAAATCTCAAGCTCTCCGACGGCTCTACGCATACACTCACAGAAGAGACACGGCAGCTCTGCAAAGCTGTGGCTGATCAGTACCGAATCTCGCATCAGGATGCTTTTGTTCTTCTCCGAACGTTCCTCGCCTCGGACCAGCGGTATGCCGAAGGGGTGCAGGACATCGTGCGCTCGCACCTGCACGTAGCTCCACCTACCCCGGTCAGAGGCAGAGCCTCTCGCCTCAAGGACGCATCTTCTCGTCTCCACAAATCAGGCGCAACATCAGAAACCATAGCGTCCAAATCCGACTTGCTCGACGCGTTCAACATCTTCTACTTCGAAGAGCGCATGTATCTCCTCCGCACCATCTCGTCCTTGATCCGCATCACCGAGGATTCAAATCATGATTACTTCGATCTTGCCAACTCCATTCTCGACCTCTTTGCCGACGAATCCTTTGCTCTCTCGTGCATCACCCACTTTAGTGCTCTCGTCAATCTCTCGTTGCCCGAGTCGATACGTCAGCAACCTCGATATTCGTCGCTTTGGGCCAAGCAGATCCTCCGAGAGCAGTTCGGCCTTCTCGAAGTCGTCTTCCTCCTCTTCTACGGCAGGCTCTCTCCATCCCCCTCCTCCTTGCTAGCTCTTCTTCGCGTCCTACAGGACACAGAAGTTGGTCGGCGTCAGGCCAACCTTGGCTTTTTCGACAACGAAGCTACAGAGACCGTCGAATGCGTCAGCCACTTGCTTGTCCTCACCGCTGTTGAGATGCTCTCTCTGGAAGAGGTTATGGACGGTTTGGACTTAAAGGATGGATCTGACGCCGACATCTTCAATCATCCTGCTAGCCTTGAACAGGCTCTCGATCTTCTGAGCAACACTTCAGCTGATCCCCTGCAGGCGCCGATTCTGCTCGCTTGGGCTCTCGTCCTTCATCGTCTTGAAGATGCTCTGGCAGTCCACTTCGATTCCTCTGAGCTAGACGCCTCCCATCAACCCTCAGAGTCGACACACGAGCTTGCCAACGTCATCAGGACGGAAGACGGAGGACCTCCCTTGTGGAGAAGGTTGGCACAAGCCGCTTTTGCCCCCGAGCTTCGACTCTTTGACACTCTCATGTCTCTGCTCGCTTCGCCGTTGTTGACGAGCAGCAACGGCGCAAGCACTCCCGCTGTTGCTGGTCCATCCGCCCTGGCCTATCGCGCCGTCTTCAAAGGTCTCTTGCTCAGCATCACCGAGCTCGTCAAGCCCGAATTTCTCCCCAACTTCAATGCTCTTGTCAGTCTGTGGGAGGCCACATTTGGGTCCGGTATTGCGCTCCAGCTCAGTCAGGCTGCCATTGATGGTGTTGCTGCTCTCTGCGATCAGTTCTGGCAAATCGACAGCAGGTACGAGTCCAGATGCACTACTTTGGACACCGCCAGACGTCGATGGCCCGTCAGTTTCCGCCCATTGATTCTTCTCACAAAGGCCCTCTCTGGACACGCCCGAGTCGACGCACAAGCATCTTGGCCGTCTCTGCTCGACGGTCGCTCGCGTTCAGCGGAAGAGCGGGCATGCGCTGCCGTCTTTGACTATCTTGCCAACTTGCCCACGTTCGCACAAGTCTTGCCCGTGAGCGCCAGCACTCCCAACGCGCCCTTTGAGACCATGGAAGGAGGCGATTACACCTCGGTCACCTATCGCATCACTCGCACCATGCGTGTCCCAGGCACCCAGATTCGCCTTTCTTCTGGTACCACCGGTTCCACCATATCCGAGCTCGGCAAGGAGCCCGTCATCGTCCTCTGGAGTCCAGCACGTCCTGTCAGCGCCTGGAAGCTAATGCGGGATATCCTCTCTGCCTTCCCTCCTGCCATTGCAGAGCACAATGCATCTTACGCAGACGCTGACCCTTTCCGCGACCAGAGCCAGGGGGTCACCTTTGCTCAACTCGCGCCTGCCGACTGCGACGAGCCTTGGGAGGAGCTTGCCTCCGATGTCCTTGACCTGTTCGCCAGCATCGTCTCTGCGAGTGCGGACCTCGCCTGGACACTGCTTGCGCATCTCGACGGTCGCGATATCAATGCCGACGAACTTTCGCTCGACTATGAGCCTGAAGAGCTAGAACAGATCCAAAAGGAGAAGGAAGAGCTTGCAAACGCAAAGGGCCTCGCATCGATCACCGTCAGCCTCTTGTCGCATGCGCTTGTCGCCGCTCCCATCAACGTTCGCCTCGTGAGATCAAGCCTGCGCTTGCTCACCGTCCTTCTGCCGTACGACCCGGATGCCGTGTGGCAAGAGGTGCGATCATCCAATGCTATCATCGGCAGTCCCGGCGCCGTCCCCTACCTATCCAAAGGGTCCGCTGGCGCAGGGTCGTCCACAGTATCGGCGTTGCTCATTCAGGAGATGTCGCGTGCCACTTACGGTGGCTTGATCTCGTTGCTCGACTTTCACATCTCGCTCTTTGCAGAGCTGCGCAGATCACATTCGGCCTCATCCACAGATGTTCTCGAGACCAAGACAAACGTGCTCCTCCGCGCCTTTAATTGGATGTTTGAATGTGTCTGGCCGGAATATCAGAGCTGGCGATATATTCGATTGGCTGACAGACTCGACATTGGAATCAAATGCACTCATCTGCTCCAGATGGCTCTCGAGGAACGTAGTTGGCGCTTCTCACCGACTCCGACGTCGGATCTGGTCGAAGAAGTCGGACCGACCGCTGTCTTGGTTGAGGCCGCAGAGAGAAGCTTGGTAACTCACCCTAGTATCATCGGCCTGGCTCCCATGATCACCTGCATCGGCGCGGGGCAGCAATTGCTCGATGCATTGGGCAGGGCAGGGAGACAAACTGATGCCATCTTAGCCGAAGAGTGGATCTTGTCTACCTTGCGTCTTGCCGCGCTCATTGTCTCACGAAAGCGCGAGCTCACTCTTGCCGCCTTGCGCGATCTATCGACGCTGCCAGCGGAGACGGCCAGGAAGGTCATCTCCGTAAAAATCAACGCGGGCCTCTTCGAACGTCTTTTCTTCGACCACACCATCGTGGCGTCCCGAACGGCTTTCGGCAGCGGCCGCCGGTCCAATCGAGTCGAGCTCGCCAGTGCCACTTTCGCTTATGTGCTGTTCCCTACCTCCACCGCCATCAGCTCTGAAGCAGCGCATGTCATCACCTCGGTGTTGAGATCAGTGGCGGATCTTAGTACAGCAGGTAAGCAGACGCCCGGCCTCATTGGCCACATGGGTACCCTTGAAGAGCTTGAAGAAACTCTTTCCGGATTGGTCGGCCTAGTCGCCAATCCAAATCAAGATCCTGCTCTCCAAGTGCGGGTCTGGACGATGCTTGCTGCTATTGTCGACTCCCAGCCAGCCCTTGGAACGCTCCTGTTGACAGGACGTCACCTTGCCATGACCACCGAGACGCGTCTCAACGAATCAGAGGGCGACGCGAACTCCAAACAGAGCCACCCTGTGGGATCCGCACCCGTCCCTGACCCGCGCGATCCCAACAATGGCAAGGCACTGGCAAAGACAGCGCTCGACGTCGCTTCAGAAGCTATCTTGTCCTGGCGAGCAGCTTATGGCAACTCTTCGCAGTTGCTCGAAGCTGTCCTTCGGTTCCTGGACGTGGCGTGGATGCATGCGGCAGAGCACGTAGCTGCGTTCGATACAATCCGCACAAATTCAGCTTTCTTCCGCGCCTTGGCTGATGTGATTTGCGAGCCCTCCGAGACTCCTTCGACTTCCGCCGAAGACCTGATAGATTCAGGGCGCGTTTTACATGCGAATAACCACGCCGATGTATCTGCCTACTGCTATCGCAAAATGTGTCAGGCACGCTCGCTTCGACTTCTCCAGCACGATATACAGTTGGGCGGCATTCTCAAGAACCAGACCAATGGTAACACACCTAGCAAAGCCAGTCTCGAGGCTTTGCTCGACATCCTAACCTCGTCGGATCGCACGCTGCAAGCCATCGGAAAGAGCTTCTCGATGCCCTGCGATCCTTTGATGCGCGCTACATTGGAACAAAAGCTGGCAGAGCTCTTCCCCACCATCCAGATCGAGTCTGTGCGCCATCCAACACGCAAAGACGACTTCGACCTCGACAAGCGGTACGGCGACGACTACCACTTTGGTGTCTCGTCCTTCCGAAACAAAGCCGAAGGCCGCGTCCTCGACGGCGAGTTTGGCGGCGAGATAGCGCTGATCGAGGAGGGAATCCTATCCATCTTCACCATCAACATGGAGTGGAGTCTGATCGATGTGCAGAATTCAGTGCTCCAGGCATGGACGCAGTGCATTGAAGCATGCATGGGCCGCATGGTTGCGCAGGCACTTAGCAAGAATACCGTGTCTGCACTTGGAACAGCCGTCATCACGAGCTGGACGCGCCTTGCCACGCTAGCTGCCGACGAAGGCCGCGAGGGCGACTTTATGCGCGGTGTCCATGCAACCCGACTCGCTCTTTTGACCAAATTAATGGAGCTCGCCTGGGGTCATCGGCGCAACAAGGAAGCGTCGTCGACTGACCAGATCGTGCAAGCGGCTACGCTGTGCGGACGCCTCGTGACGCACCCGATTTTCCGGGTCGAAGACAGTCTGAAGGCAACCATGTCGCCCGAGTTCCATCGCGACGTGTTCGAAATGGTCCTGGTGTGCGTTGCTCGCATTCGCGCGCTCCTGTCATCTGAGGGGACCATGGTGCGCCCAAACGACAAGACAATCGAGGGTCACAAAGCTCTTCACGCTTCTGTCGAGCTCTTTTGTCGTCATGTCACCGACGCTCTTCGCATCAGGATGGAGGCTGCGCTTAGAATCTTGCAAACTGCCCAGCGATACAACGTCGATTTACCAATGCTGGAGGACGACCTCGACATCCTCGTCAGTATCTTTGAGATGACAATTCGACGTGATCTAGGCGCCGAGACTGCGGTTTGGCTGGCGCACGTCCAAGAGACGCAGCTCTTGCAAATCACCATCAGCCTCTTGGGACGAGCGCCAATTTTGCGACCCGACAGTGCCAATGGCGCCAACGTGTCTGCCAACCCCAATAGTGCACATCACGTAGCCTTTTTGAAGCCTCTGCTTTCGCTGCTGGTGGCTATCGCTTCGCAACCATCTTCGAGCGAAGAGATTGCTCTGCAGGGCGCCGTCAACGCGCTGGCCTCCAACATGCTCACCGACTCCCTTGAAGAAGGGCAAGTCTCGCCCTTGTTGCTCTCTGGCGACCCCAACCCGTCCCATGAATGCTGGCGCTTGATGCTTCGAGTCGTTGTCAATCTGATTGATAATTTGAGCGCAGGTAGCGACAACCCGAATTGGCGAGGAATCAGTGCCAGATTTGTCGAAACAGACGTCTATGGCTTCGTTCGCGTCTATCAGAAGCAGATTGACCGAGCCATGTACCTCACCGAGCTGCAAACGCGACTCGTCTCCATGTCGGGTGTCATGAGCCACGCTCCCCACGATCGGTTCTCGGTCGGCAATTCCGGCCCCGGTGTCGGCCTGGAGCAACTCGAAGAGGTCGAGCTGATCTCTAGCCTGCTTTACAGCTTGACGCGGATCGAGAGCGAGCAATCCTCACGCGCTGCAGACGCTGCTGGTCCCTCGATTGTGCAGCACCTCGCCGAGACTTCGGCTCGGACGCTGCAACCGCTCGTGCACCTCTTGCAACACCCAAACGAGCTCACAAATCTGCTTGGCCTGGACTCGGAAGCAGCAGAAGAGTCCGACGTCGTGCAAGAGGCAGCAGCAACCAAGATTCGCTCGATCGTGTCTGTGCTGATCGCCAGCTTGTGGAGTCACACCACTTGCGGGTTGGTGTTGTGTCGAAGCTCGGACGCCTGGCCGCTTACCGACTCTGGATGCGCGATCGTGCGGCCGACGACCCGCACTAGCACCGTGCGCATTGCTACCCTCGGCACGCTTCTGGACCTGAGCACCCATCTCACCGACTACCTCCGGACGAATAAGCAGAAGCTGTCGACCGAGGATAAGTCTCTCTGCTCGGACACTCTCGAACAGACACTGGGCCTTGCAGCGAGTCAAGCAGCTATTTGGGCCGCTGGAAAGACCAAGCAGCGCACGGAGCTGGCCAAGTTGGAACATATGGCGCGGCAAGAACTCGAGTCGGGACTGTCGAGAGATATTGTATCCGCTCTGAGGGCGGCGGAAGAAGTTGCCGGTGCAGAAGGCAATTTGTTCTCGCTGATCACTGCATTCGTAGAGTCGAGACTCAACAGCTCTCACTTTTAGTCTCGCGCCTCACAAGAGGCGCAGCAGCAGCGTCCAATGCACTTTTCAAACCTGACCCATTCCTTGCGATTGTGCTGTGTGTAACGAAAGGGACCGTCTATGAGCGAAACTAGGTACCGATGAAGAATTGGTCACTAGGCGAGCCTCACTTTGATGGTAAAGGCTGTGCAAAACTGTCAGATTGTGCGGCTGAGACGTGCAATCAAAAGCACGGGCCCACGGCAAAAGCTTTCTTGCCTCCTTGTGCTCTTAATACCACCGTAGGAGCGGCCAAGTCCCTCAGCCCGCCGATCACCTTTGAACTTATAGTGGTTCTCAACGGGCTAACCGGTCCCAAGATGGCGGATTCGTCGCTCTCACCGAGCCTGCTTCCTTATCAGCAGGGCAGTAGCATCCTCTTGGAGAAAGGTGAGATTGCTGCCGAAGTTGTGAACAGCATCTGCGATCGGACATTCTTCTGACGGGATCTTCGCGATAGCTCATCACAGTCGAAGGCGCTAGAATTGACCTCCTTCAATGGCATCCGCAAAGCATGGCTGGCCTCGTGGAGCTGCCTGTCTACGTTGATGATTGGCATGAGCCGTATGCGGATGCATCGATCGAGCAGGTGGTCGTACACGTGCATGGCAAAGGTGAGTCGGTGGTTCTGCCAACAGAAGTTTAGATGCTCCAGTGTACGATTCTGACAATTCAATCCTTTAATGCGTACGCTGGCTCAGAGAGAGATGCCAACGTTGCATGGTCAGACTTGGCTGCTGCACGTTCACGAGTCGAGCATACCTCGTGGAGAACACTGGTCGTAGCACCTCAATTTGTAAGCCCAGCCCCACCTTCTCACTCTGCTGAATGCGGGCAGCTTACGCTCCATTTCTAATATGAACAGCTGAATGGGCTCGACAAAGCCAGGATGGGGGATTCCTCGAGATTGCTACTTTGGAAGTCCAATAGTGTAAGTGCTTTCCCTAACATGTCCTTGGGCACAGGTTCAAGCTTACACCATTCTACTTCGCTGCCCTGAACAGTGGGGAGAAGGATCTCCCTCAGTCCGCCCAAAGAATGGTGCTTCGTCTTTTGAAGCTCTTGATGCCCTTCTCTGTCACTTTGCCGATCGACACCTCTTCCCTTCACTGAAGCGGATCGTCTTTTGTGAGTCTAACTTTCGATAGGCGCTCACTTCTTTGGATATGAGAACTGACAAAGCCATTGCGAGAAAGTAGCAGGACACAGTATGGGCGGTCAGTTGATACATCGATATTCGATCTTGAGCTCACCACAGATTTCCGATCATCAGATGGGGTTGGGAGTAGTTTACGTGGTGATGAATCCCGCGAGCTACCTCTATTTCACCTCGGATAGAGCCGGTCCACCTGCTGCGGTACGTTCTTCTCGCCTCTCAACAATATGTGTGTGAAATGGAAGTTATCAATGCTGACACATTGATACCTCATCGGATGGACGTTGTAGGGCATGAATGTGTACAAGTGTAAGTCGCAGCTATTTATCTGCGGTGACGGCGAGTGCATCGGCTGATCTTCTGTAGTCCGTTCCGATCACACCACAGATGGCTTTGAAAGCTTCGCCGCTAAGCTTTCCACCTACGTACACACTCAGACTCAAAAAAATCCGCGCTTATATCTTCATCGAATGCTGCGAGAGCGACATATCCACTTCCTGCATGGAGAGGCCGACAGGGGTGCTGGAGATGAGCGACCCGAGGCAATGGCTCAAGGTGAGTCCGCGAACACCACATGTGCAAAGAAAGTCGAAAACGATCCTGACAGTAATTCTTGACGAACCGACAAACAAAAAGGCGTTGACCGAGTCGCACGGGCCCACAACTACCATTGTCACTTGGAGCAGATGGAACGGAGCATCGCTGGACTCAAAACACGGCTATGGACGGTCGATTGGGTGCCGGGTGTCAAACATGACGGTCGAGCCATGTGAGTACATCCCACGGTGAAGGCACCCTTGTCAAGCACACTGACATCTGCTCTGCTTTCCTTGCGTCCACAGGACCACATCCGACGCTGCAATTGCACGAATCTTTGGCTCCAGCAATGCATGACCTTATTGACGATTTGGGATTGCAATCAACTGAAAGCGACAATGATACCCAAGGTGAAGGGCAACCTCGCATCTGTAACCGTAATTTCGTCGCCCTCGTTGCACACCTCTGCAAGTTTCTTGTCCAAATTTGGCCTGGTTGCTTCTTCAAGCTGTGGTGGTGCTTGAAAGTACAGTGGCTTGCCGGTCAATGACAGTGATGGCTTCTTGATCTGCAAATCTGCTATCTCGCCCAATTGCTCGATGAGACGCTCGACGGTATCGTCGTGCCCAAAAGTCATAGTTCGAGCCTCGCCTCCACAAACGGGGCAATCGGGTCGCTTTTCGTGTTCAAATGTATACGTGTAGACGCTGTCGTTGCCGGTGAACATCATGTAGTTGTTGAGAAAAGGGGCAGCAGTGGTGGCGAATTTGAAGGCCTCTAGAACGCATGCTGCAGCGATGATGGCGTTGGTCGAAGCAATGGCTGGAATAATGTTTTTGACCACACCTTGGGTGAGGTTCCATGTGACGCCCGTGATGCCAAACGAAGCAGCACGGGTAGACGCCTGTTCGAAGAGCCAAGAGATGTGATCTGGATTGTCGTTGTCGAGCTTCTTGTCTCCAAACACGCGCGGCCATTCGAGCACGCTTGCCCACTCGATGCAGTGTTGAGGCAGGCGTGGTGTGTTGGCGATGGTGCAGATCGGATAGGTGGTTTGCTTGTTGAGCATGTCGAGACTGCATTCGTAGCATGAGGTGATTGTGGGAAGGATGACGCGTGCCTGCCCCTTGAAACCTTCAGTGCCACCGTCGATAAGCGGTTTGAGGGACTCGGGGTCTTCGTCATCAACCATGTTGACGAGGGTGGCGTTGATCCATCTTCTTGCTTCGACCGAGTCAAGGCCGCAGATGATGATATTGAATTGCTTGTAGTAACTTTCGTCCTTGTCCTGTATCTTGCCGTGGTACGGGGTGATGTGCACACCGGGTACTCGACGCTGTACGAATTCTGCTGCGACTTGGGCTTTGGAACGGCCCACGTCCTTTTCTCGAAAAAGAAACTGTCGGTTGAGGTTCGAAACATCGATGGTGTCCATGTCGATGATGTGAATATCATGGAATCCGCTGAGAGCAAGATTCGAGAGGATCTCGCAGCCGAGACCGCCGGCTCCGATGACGAGGATCTTGGATTGTGTGCGGAGGAAGTCCTTGACCGGTGCGCCGGCTTGGAAGGCATCATCGGTGGAAGGACCTGGCTTGTTGAGGATTCTATCGACGTGCTGATACCTTTGCTGCCATTGCATCGTGATAGGAGTCGACTGCGAGTGCAGCTAAGACAAGCAATGGCTGGAGGCTGGGCCTGTTTGGGTGACAAGATATCGTATCAAAGACGAAACCTCAAAACTTGATTGCACCCTTGACGAGTGGAGGCAGGCTTGGCTCAACTCGGGCCCGTGCGCCTCCAAACCCAAGCTTGAGTCGAATTTTCAAGCAAATGTAAAATTCGCAGTCTAACAGTTGTTACCAATAAAACCGCGCTACATCAACCACATTGACTTGGCACGGCGCGTAACGCGCATGTCAGGCTGAGCAGATCTGCACGCTTCACATGTGATCACATGGTGCGGATTCTCAACTAGGTCACACATTCGCAAGGGACGCCACCTTGCCGGATGAACGAGGCCAGTGCAAGCGGGAGAGTGGGTGCATGTCGTGACCCAAATCACCAGGAATGCGTCCACGGACTTCTTGGCATGCATGCACACACGCGGGACGTACAGTCAAAAACGTTCTGTAACCGTGCAGTGAACCCACGATCCGGGCACAGACAATGGAATGCGTGCGGTCAAGCTTGGCGTGGGCAAGGCTGTCGATCAGACTCATCATGTGAGTCTGTACAGTATTGGTCCCGCTTTCTTGTAGACAGCTAGCTGTCGGGAGCGATCAGCCGAGCGCCGCTGTGCAAAGCCATCAAGCATGTGGGACGGACCACGAGCACGCACACGAAATGGCTCCGTTCCGACGTGCATTGCTTGCTGTTCGTACAAGCTGCACAAGCGGGAACCAGAGGGGCTTTCATAGTGACACGAGTCGCCGAGGTGCACCAGCAGCGTAATCAGCAGCGCCATCAGCATCAGTTGCAGTAATCTAAACAAGATGCTTCCGCAGCGCCGCGCTGCAGTGCACTCGGAATCGCGAGCCAATTTGAACCCGTGGTCGGTGTGTTGTCAAAGCGGAGCCGAGGTGCTTTGAGTCTGTGTTCTTGTTGTTGTGAATTTTCTTTTCAATTCTTCTGTAGGAGCTTAGGAAGTCTCCCGGGGAACACTGGCTGTAGAACTGAAAATAATTGTTATTTCTCAAGGTATAAATTCCTAATTTTCGCTCGGAGCTTAGCTCACCCAATGACAGCAATGCAAAAGTACTGTACAATCCGAGCAAACAAACTTTTGAGCATATGAAACGTCCAGCTTTGCACTCGTTTGCGTGTATGTGATGGACACATAGGTCGACGCCGGATGTGCTAGGAGAATGGACCGTCGCAGCTGAGTCTGAGTCTTTCGATCTCAAGTGACCGTTCGATGACAACCACGATAGCGGATCAGCGAGGTTACTCTGCAAAATCGTCTGTGTTTTGAATTTACGACTATAGCCCTTTGACATGTGCGAGCAAGACGTGTCTTGACCCCGAGACAAGGGTCGCGTCGCTCGCATCTGGTTGGTTCTTTTTGGACGAAGCGTCGGTTCGGTGGACGCGGAAGTCCGGACGCCTTCCAAGAAATGCAGTAGATCTCAACTGGAGTGGACCTCTTGCCAGAGGGAGAGAGAGCTCATCCCCTCATTTTCTTAAGCTTGCACGAAGAACATGTGCTGCATCAGTGCATCATCGCTGCTGCCTGAACACCTTCTTTTCTTTGCTTTTTCGGCAGATGCATTTGAGCGCTGTTGAGGGTTCCCGTCAAGCACAGTCCGATACGCGAGAAGCGGAGAAGGTTGACAACCACACCTGCCTTGCTCTTGCCCGATGCTTGTTGGAACGTTGCCGCAGAACAATCCGGCGCCGCGCCAAGCCGGCATACACGAGACATGCCGTTCCATTGACGCCTGCACCACATCCATTCGAGAGATGCGACGCAGGCACCGATAGACGCTGCCAAAAGGCGAGTTCTGAGCTAATGAGCATGCGATGCGAGATGGCACAAGGGAGGCTTGCATTTCCAGCTGCTGTGGTATTCCCCGGAACGGCATCGCTTGGTGCGCACCCGTTCACAGTCTTCAGCCAGCAAAGGTGGGCGCCATTTTGACAGCTAAATCATCCTGTTCCCGCGCCAAGCAACGACAATGTGAGAACTAGCGATCGACAACACGGATTTGCGTGTGATCGCTGTACCTGTCCGTCTCGCGTAAGACGAATTCTCGGCTGACAGCATTTTCATCAATTGATTTGATTCCGTTTCATTTTCCTTTCTCTTGAATCATTCGGAGCCAGCCAGCTGTTTGTCCACCTCCTTACCATGCTGATACTCGTCAGCAAGCTTTAGGCACAAGTTGAGCTGTGGCCGCAGTCGGCTATTAGAGCATCTTGCTTGATCTAAGGCAAGCGCGGGCTTGGTGATTGGCCATATGCCTGTCAGAGAACAAGGTGCAGCCCGCGGGCCTTGAAAAATTTCCGGTCGGTCGCCCGGCTGATGATCGAAGTGAATTCTGTTGACACAAGCACACCAGCCCCCCGAAATTATCAACAAAATGTATTTTATTTTAATGACCGCGAGGTTTGGCAAGGGCTTCGACTGTGTGCTGCTGCAGAAAGGCCAAGCCACCGCTCCGGAATTGCGAGACGAGGTTTGGCGACGCTCGCTTATTTTGTTTCTTTTTTTTTCATCAGCCATTGCTGTATACTGTATTTTGAGCTGACAAGCATAACGTGAGAATGGGCCGGAGCTCCTTTTTCGCCTCTGTGTGTGTATTTGGCTGCACCCCTGATCCCCTGATCCAAGCCTGCGAGGCTCTGAAACATTCACAGAAGCTGTCTTTCCGTTCGCCTACGTCGGCCGCCTTTCCGTTGGATCGTTGAGTTGGGGCCGACATGGTACGGGATCGTGCTCACGTCCTGTATACTGTAATTATGTACACTGTATCGCTCCATGCCCTTTTCACTTTCAGCTCAGACGTTTTGCCTTGCACCGTGTCACTTTGGGCTCTGTCGGTCGCTCGCCGCTTCGTCGTCGGCGGCAACGGTGGCCCTGTCTGCTTCCATTCAGAAGGTTCAGGTCTCTTCGTCCAACCCTCGGTTCGCAAACACGCGATTCCTTCGTTTTGCTGCTTTGTCCCTGCCTGAATGAGACAGCAGATCGTGGGCTGCTCCAGCTCCGCCTCCGCCCTCTGATCCCTTCACTGAGCCCGGTTTTCGCACTCGCTCTGCTTGTCCTTCGTCTTCAGACCTTGACCTTTTTTGTCCCCAACCACCATCCCTGCTTTCCCTTGTTCCTTGCTTCTCGTCTCCTCCAACACCGTCTCGTTCTTGCTCTTTTTCTTTCTCTGTCCTTTGCAACCACAACCGCGTCAACCCTGCACTCTTCTTCGATTCTCGCCTTCGGGAGTACAACACGTTAAGCCAGTATTCACAGCACCTGCTACTTTACTTTAGAAACAAAGTGTAGCAGCGCAACGCAACAGAAGCATCCCCTTTCCTCGACAAAAAAGCGCACGCCGCTATCTAGCCCACTCCTCACCATCATGCCGCGTCCCAAATCACAACAGCCCACCTCGGGCTACTACAGTCCAGACCCAATGACTCCCACTTTCTCGCCTCCTGGCGAGTACACCGAATTTCAGACTCTTCGTCCTGGCACGCCAGGTAGTATGGGTCGCTACTCGGTCGTCAGCAGCAACTTTGAAAAGTACGACCGCGATGGCGCCCACACTCCCCAAGCACAGACTCTATTGCCCCCCGACGAGTCCGGCGCCGCCCAACGTTCCAGCACGTACTATTTTGAAAAGGACGGCGCTGTCGCCGCCACTGCTGCTGACGTCCCCGGTGGCTCTTTCCACCAATACCAGGGTCGACGCGGCCAAGGCTACAACCCCGCCGCTACTGCCGCCACTCTTGAACACGGCGCCCTTCCCGCCAAGAAACGTGCCGGCTTCATTCGACGCAGACCCATCCTCTTCGGTTTGCTAGTCTTGCTCGCCCTCATCGCTGCTGGTGTTGGTGCAGGTGTCGGCATCAGTCAATCTCACAAGTCGAACGACAAGAACTTGTCCTCGGCAGCCAGCAACAGCGCAGGCTCGAGCTCCAACTCTGGCTCTAGTTCTTCTTCTCCTTCCAAATCGTCCACCGCTAGCAGCGCCACTTCAACCGTCTCGGCTGCTCCCAAGATCACTCCATTCGCTACATACAGCTGGACCGACACCAACACCAAAGCGTTTGGCGTCAGTCTCGGCTCCTGGCTCGTCATTGAGCGATGGCAGCTTGAAGATTGGTTTGTCCAGCAGGGCGGTGCCAACGCGTGGGATGAGTATTCCCTTTCGCAGATCCTCGGCAATCGTCTGTCTTCCGTGCTGACCAGTCACCAAAACAGCTGGCTCACCGAGGCTGACATGGATACATTCCAAAACACCGGTGTCAATATCGTTCGTATTCCCATTCCTTTCTGGGCCTTTATTCCGACCGTCTCGGGCGAGCCCTACTACAACGACATGACATTTTACCAAAACCAGCTCAACAAGGTGCTCCAGTGGTGCTACGACCGAGGCATGTACGTCATGCTTGACCTCCACGCCATGCCTGGTTCTCAGAACGGCGACCAGTCCTCGGGTCACAACACCACAAACATTCAATGGTTCTCGCAGACAAACCAGGATCGTTCCGACACCTTCCTAAACAACGTCCTCTCGTGGGCCACTAGCAGCAACCTCAGCTCCATCATCAACTCGATCGGCGTCGTCAATGAGCCACGTATCGTCAACAACGACTGGACGCTCAACCAGACTCGATTCGAGATCACCCAGTCCTACTACGAGCGCAGCTATCAGTCTTGTGTCAAGAGCAACATTCCTATGACTTTCCACAACGGCTTTGCTCCTGGAAATGTCACGCAGAAGATGGCTCTCTGGTCGTCCTTCATCTCGGGCAAGAACCCCAGCATGCTCATCTACGAGGACCACCCTTACCCAGGCTGGTTCCAAACGCCTGAACCTGGCCAGGCAGCGATTCAGACTTCAGTCTGCGAGTATGGTACTGCAGGTAGTAGCATTGGCATTCCCGTTCTCATGGGCGAGTTCTCGGCGATTCAGAACACCAACTCGACGAGCTATGCCAAAACGTATCTCCAGATGCAACTCGCAACCTATGGTTGGTCGGCAGGCTCTGTGTTTTGGAACTTCAAGGCCAATTCTTCGAGCAACCCTGTGCTTTCTTTGGGCGGAGATCTGATGGAGCTCTACTCGTATGTTGATCTTGTCAATGCGGGTACCATGCCAAATCCAGGTAAAGGCGGCAACATTCGTAGCTTCTACAGTAACTTGCCCAACCCGTGTGGGGGATTCCAGACCTATGGCTGGAGCAACCCTGCGCAATAAAGCGGGGCGCAGACACACACACACACACACACACACACACACACCACATTCATTCGGACATTGCTTTCATTTTTCGTTCGTTTTCTTTGCTTTGTATCCTGTCCGTGCTGTCTCGAAAGATTCACCCCTACGGAACTTTGAACATCTTTGCATTTCATGTTGGCCTGTTCGAGGTAGGGTTAATGGCGTTGTTGTGTTTTGTGTGTGATTTGATCTTGGCTTTGGCTTTCCTTGTGAGAGAGCGCTCCACGGCGCCGCCTCAAGCTCATCTGCTGTGAGCTGCACACGTGTCACAATGGCTTCGTCTCTCTCTTTTTCGCCGTTGTCAGGACAAGCTTTGTCAGTTGGCCGAGCAAACCGTGCTTTTTCTAAGTTATTTGCTAAGCAGCAGCAGCAGCAGCAGCCCTTTGAGCGTGGTCTGGCTTGTCCGGCGCGGGAATGGGTTGAGTTGCTGCGATGTCCACCCATGCGTTGCATGGTGACGGAGGGGGGCCAAGCGAGAGACGTCCCGGGAGCAAGCGGTAGCGAGAATGCAGCTTGCAGTGGTACGATATTGACCGCTGACTGAGTTCAACTGCCGAGACGAGAGTGCGAGCGGGGTGGGGGGGGGAGGGGAGGTGTGTTTGAGTCAGAGACAAGCTGGCTCTCGATGGTGATGCGGGTTTGCGGCAAAACATGGACCCAAGACAAAGGGAGAGCGGGAGGAGAGGGGTGAGAGTTCCCCTTGCTCCCGATCATGTGCACGCCTGCACGCGCTCAGTCAGGGCCATTGACAGCACAGTCGTCACAAGTGGAACACGCGTTCGGTCACCACCTTCCAGTGCGCAAACAAATGATGCAACAACCCGTTGCACAGGCAAAAAAAGGCAAATGCATCCCTAAGAGGACTACCGAGTGCCAAGGGTCGCAGGAGACAATCAAGAGGCTCGTTGGGGCGCAGTAGCATCGTGGAGAAAATGTCTCCCCAGGGTGTAAGTTTCTGTGTGCTCTGCTCTCTCCCGCTCCAGCGCCGATACGACGCAAGAGAAAGTGGGCACCCAAAGCATTGGCGTAAACGACTCCTTCGCGCCTACTTGGCGAAAGGAATGTCATTTGTCACCTCCTGCAGCTTATCGTACAGCACCGCCCTTCGGTTGCCATACGCATCCTTGACCAACCACCTCGCATGGTCCGCCGCCTCCCTCTCGCCCAAGTCCGGCTTGAATCGGTCCTTCAACCGCTCGATCGTCGGCATGCCCTTGAAACTCGGCAGCTCGGTTCCTAGCATCAACTTGCACGTGTCCACAATCTCGTCGCAGAACGGCCGCGCCGCCAAAAATGCTTTCACCACCAGCTCCTCAAACATGCGGAAGCCTTGGCTGTTGGGTCCACCCATGACGTCGATCATCTCGTGGCTCAGCTTGAAGCTGTACGGCTCGAAGCGCATGCCTCCGGGTCCAATATCGAACAGGAACCCGAAATCAACGTGCACCAAATGGCCATCGCCGTCGATCATCATGTTGCCATTGTGGCGGTCGCGGATCTGCAGAATGTGGCACACGACCGAGTAGGCAGCCATCGATTGGATAAAGTTCATGCGCGCACGTTGGAAGGCGATGCTGTCCGGCGAGCCATACTTGCCAATAAAGAACGTGAGCAGGTGGTTGATCTTGGCGCGACCCATTTCGTCACGCGAGGTGGCGTTGGGGACCACATCGATGACTCCGCATCCGGGACCCGTCGCGGTGACGCGGTACGGGTTGAGGTACAGATCGATGCCGACCGTCGTGTAGACGTTCTTGAACATGGCAATCACCTGCAGCGCCAACGCGTCCTGTCGGCAGTCATCTCCGACCTTGAAGATCGCCGCCTGCCATACATCCACGCCTGTCTTTCTGGGTGGAGTGTTTTCATCGCCCTCGTCGCCAGGTTTGACGATCTCACGATGCACTTTGAACGTTGCCATGAACGGTGCTTTCGCATGACTCTGCAGCGGACGACCCGACTTGCGATCCAGGTCCACCACCACGCCATCCGCGTTACTCGGCAAGTATACGCCTGGATCCACCTTGATCTTGGCCATCTCTTCGTCGATCTTGGCCTTCTTCTCCGGCTTGCTCTTCTTGATAAACGGCTTGAGCTTGCCCGAGATCGAAGTGACCTCGTTGAAGAATCCGAACTCTCGTTCGTAAAAGTCTTGCGCCTCGCCCGATAGCGCCGAAACAATCTTGTCCACCATTCGATCCAGCGTCGGCTTCATCGGATCCTCTTCCTCTGCCTCGTCGTCCTTGTACGAGTTGGCCTTCATGTTCCAGATGATCTGGTGGCAGAACAGCTGGCTGATCTTGGACGTCTCGAAGATGAACTGTTCGACGTACCCATAGGCGTCCGTGCGAAGGGCCTGCACCACTTGAGGCACGTAGAAGAACGTGAGCTCTACCGGGTGCTGTTCAAGCGAGCGCATGGCGTACTGCAAAACCATGGGATGGTTGTCGTAGTCCGGTTGGAAGAGTTCGATGGCTTCGATGGGCGAGACGGCGGCCCAGTACGAGAGCCATTTGAGATCGCAATTCTCCCTCTTGGCGAGTTTGAGATGATCTTCGAGGAGGTATTTGAGCGCAGAGGGGGTTTCGACGACCTTGTATGGCTGACCACGGATGAGACGGCCCAAAGTGGCTTTCAGCGACTTGGATTGGAACCGAGATCCCAGCTGCACCGCAATCACCGGACTGATTCGCCAGGCCGATTCGATCAATCCACTCCAGCTCGACTCGTTCATCGATCTGCTCATACTACCAATGAAATCGCTGCCCCTGCTGCTGTTGTTCAACGGATTCGCCCAGACGCTCAATCGCGAGTACTCGTTCTCCATCAGCAGCTGCAGCAGCCGCTTCTTCTCCTCGAATGACCTGGTCGCTTCCTGCACCGTCAGCCCGCCGGGCAGCCTCACCGAAGACAGCGTCGGCGGGAAACTTGTCACGTGCTGATCGGCACGTACCACATCGCGCTGTAGCAGCTCCAGCGTCTCTCGCAGCACCTGCATGTCCGCGCTCAGCTGCAAACGGTTGCCACCAAACGACCATTGAGGCGAACTGGCGAACCATCCATATCCCAGCTTGTACAACGCGTCACGCAAATGATGCTCGACAAGCCCCTCGAGCTGGCTTGTCTGGATCAGACGGAACCCGAAGTTCAGCAGCGTGAATCGTGCTTCTCGCGCCAGGGGGTGGGTGCTCATCCGATCGACAGCTGCACCCGAGTACTGCAACAGGCGCACGAGCGACAACACCATGGTTGGATCACGGTAGCGGAATGCTTGGAACCTGCTCGAGATCAAATGAATGAGTGTCAGATGCGGCGTGAAGAGGCGCGTAGCTTGCTCCTGTTCGGCTGTGATCTCTTCTCGGTTGAAGGCGCCCATCTCGGTTTTGCGCAGGAAAGGATGCTTGGTCGTCAGGTTGGGCGAAAAGATTCCTTTGCGAGCTTTGGCAGTCATGGCCCAGCCAATCGTCACTTCGACCATGATCTTGGTTTCCACCTCGGGACGGGCGCCGATCACCCATGTCCACACCTGGCAGGCGGTCGAGATGGCCTCGGGCGTGAAGACGAGGAAGGGGATCGAAACGATGTAGTGCAGCAATTCGTAGTCTGGCTCGGGCAATGCTACTACCAGCGCGGCGGTGCGGTAGAGCAAACGACGCAGCTCGGCCAAGGGAAGCGCTTTGCGCTTGGATCCGACGCCGTTGGACAGAGCAGCCAGCTGTCGGCGGCACTCAGCTACGCTCGCTGGAGACATGGTGTTGGTCGGATCTTCCGACAGCTCGACCAGACCTTTGGTGAGCGCCAAGTGAATACCGGTCATCTCGCCGAGATAGGTGCTTTTAGCTGAAAGCTCGCCGATGAAAGAGCTGCTAGCATCGGTGCGCCATCCACCCAGATTGGGCAGCAGTCGCTCCTTGCGCGCCGACACGGGCATGCTACGCGCGTACTCGAGCGCTACACTCTTGCCGAGCTCGCTGCGGTCCGGCAGAATCGAGTCGTCAAAGGTGCCTAGGTAGCGCTCCAAAATGCCCTGCAGCTCCAACGGCGCCAAGTTCATGATGAGTGACAGGTACTCGCGTGACTTGTTCAGGAACTGCGAGAGGATTTCGTTTCTCTGCACGTACGAGTCCGAGAGGTCGAAGGCAACGTTGGCACGCTCCGAGACGTAATGATACTTGGGGGCAAACTCGTCCTTGAACTCGTCCTCGCAGCCGTCGCGAAGAAGCGTGAGGATCTCTAGCATGGTGGTCACCACGTCCTGGTCGCAGAGCAGCGAGGGAAGCGCATAGATCAACTTGTTGAGGATGGTCTGCGAGACCTGACGCACCTTGGCGACGCGATGGCAGCAGCCAAGCATGAGACTCTTGACTTCGTTGGCAACGCGTGGGTCGAGCAGATGTCTGTTGACCTGGGTGCCGAGGTCGCGGATGAAAAAGTCGATCACTTTCTCGGCAATCGCCTGCATGGCGCCAACAAGAGCACTGTTGTTGAGACCCTCGTTGGTAAAGTAGGAAAGAACCATGGACGGTCGACCCATTCGGCTGCGCAAACACTCGAGATCGTAGATCGTCGATAGGAAAGTGACCTGTGCATAGCTGAACGAACGCACTTCCGATGCGTGCGAGGGAATGACAGCGCTGAGCGCTTTGCGCTGCGAATCGAGCGTTTGGTTGGAAAACTCGCGCTTGAGCACCGAGTTGTACTCGAGATCGCTCTCGAGGTAGTTGTGCGCAGTCTCAGGCACCAACGTCGGCGTCTTGAGCGAGATCGAACTGAGCGACTTGCCGACGATCTCTGCCTGCGCCTCCGCAGCCGACGAAGGGCGCTGCACCGCCTTGCCATCAACGGTCACATGACTGCGAATGTTAGACGGCGAGGCGAAGCCGAATAAGACGGACAGGAACCACATGTTGCGGAAGAGCGAAACCATCTCGGTGGTTGGCTGCACTTCCGGTCGGATGTCCTTGTGTTTGAGAAGAGCCGCAATGGCCGGGAGAAGCGTAGCCAAATCCGTATTGAGCTCGGCGAGCTCCTCTGCACTGCTCTTGCCCGAGGATGCTACGGTCTGCAGCTGCATGCCCTTTTCGGCAAAGAGCTGAAGCAGCTCGACGAGGAAAATCTCCTTGCGACCGCCGGTAGCTTCGTTCTCGTCGTCCGAAGCCGAGTCCCGCTCGTCGCGTTCATCGAGGCGACCCAGACCACGGGCGAGCTTGAGCTGAGCCGACTCGACTGCAACAGCAGCACGACGATTGGCACCGCCGGTAAGAGCACTCCTCGAAATGGCTGAAAGAGCTCGCACCACATCGATGTAAGCGCTACGGGGACCGGCGAGGGCCAGCGGAACAACATTGTCGAGGATGGCAGCCTCTGCAGAAATGTCGGCATTACGGAGACGTTGGAGCAGCATCGAAATGGTCAGCGCTGTGACGTCAGGCTTGCCCACCTCGAGGGCAAGGCGCGAAATGACGGTTATGGTGCTGAGGTTGATGAGCCTTCGCTGATCTTCGGAGCGAGCCGAGATGTTGGCCTGCGAGCCCGACATCGAGATGCCATTGACCTGGTCGCGAGCAGTGACGGCACGCGAAGCGCCGCTGCGGACCGAGACGCCGCTGCCGGCCACACCGCCAACACCGAGGCCACCAGGCGTGTCTCTGCCGAGGTAGTTGAGAAGGTTGTACATTGTTGACACGACCAAATCATCACCTGGGGCGATTGTAACACAGGAAGCGAGACAGCGAGCTGCCGCCAACAGCACGGGGGAGCTGGCGCCATGAGCATTGGGCAAAAAGATGGGGATGGGCGAAGTGACAAAGTGACGAAGCACGCGAGTCATGGGAAGGGCCAGCGCGCTGTTGTTGCGAACAAGCACGCCGACGCTTTGCAACGCAGCCCCCTGCAAGCGCGGATCGTAGATTGGAGCGCTCTCGCTGAGCAGAGAACGAATGCGAACAAAAACATTGTTGTCAATGTTGGCACCGCCAGCCAGACTGCGTGCGACGGAGCAGAGGGCAGACAGCTTGAGACTCTCGGCGAGGATCTCGGGCACGTGGAGCTCCGGAAGCAACTCTTGGCTCTTCATGCCTTCGCTGAGGAGGAAGCGCTGCACGTCGTGGAAGCTCTTGTTGCTGGCACGGAGCACAGCGTAGAGCGTGTCGTCGAGGTCGTGCAATCTATTTCCTTCCATTTTCATCGTCACGGCTTCGCCAAAAGCGGCCGACTTGTCGGTGCCGGATGCCAACGATCCGATCAACGGCACAGAGGACAGAAGGCCGCCGTTGCCATTGACCTGGGGAGCTGAACCGTTGCTAGCGCCGTTGGCGTGACGATTGCCGTTGGCAGCAGCCGCGGGGGTCGACGTCGACTTGGCGAAGTTGGCGTCAATCGAGTAACGCAGAAGCGAGCTCCAGGCCTTTTTGGTGGCGCCGGGTGCGAGGATGGCACGGCTGTGGTTTTGCTCGGCATCGTCGTGGGTGGTGTCAGCGTCGAGGTCGAAGCGGTCTGCCTGGGACTGACGGCTAGGGTCGATACGGTCGAGGTCAAGGCCGAGCTTCTGGAAATCGGAGAAGTCCTTGATGGGGGGACGAGCATTGACGGCGAGTGCTTGAGCCAAGGTAGTGTCGAGGATGTCGATCGAAGACAGAAGCACATTGTGACCGGAAAGCGGGACGCCGGCGAGGCGGTACTTGGCGAGGAAAGAGATGCGGTAATCCTGAGCGTCTTGGGCAGATGGAGCATCATCGGCAAAGGTAAAGCCACCTTCAGGACCGACAATGTCGGCATCGTCGTCGTCCTCATCGCCAGAGAAAAAGGTGTCGACACTCGCCTCTGACTGGTCGTCGGTGGGTCGGACGGTCGCGAGCTTGGGAGCGCGTCGAGTAGCCCTGACAGCTTGCTGACGGATGTCGAGCTGGTCGTCGAGAAGCAAGAGAACCTCGTTGAGCCTCCTGACGGTCTGGACAGAGCCGAGGATAGGACGAAGGATGTCTGCGAGACGAGCAAACTCGTGCAGCTTCCAGGCAAACGAAGTGGAAGCAATAGCTCGGTGGAGACCGTTGAAAAGAGGAACGAGCTTGGTCACCACGGTATGTGCGTCGCCGGCGGTGGCGCCGAGAGCATCGCTGAGCTTGGCAGCAAGATCAAAAATGGCATTGAGACAGCGAGCACGATGCTGAGGAGCGTTGATGGAAACGCGCAAGAAGCTCGAAACAAGGGCAAAGACGAGCTGATCGGGGAGCGAGTGGTGGTCCCAGCTCATTTCTTGGTCAAAGTCGACCAAGGTGAGCTGTCGAAGGAGATGCTCGAGGTCGTCGAGGACAGGCACAAGATGCTCATCGTTCTTGACGTCTGTGGTGTGCTCGGTGGATCGCGAAGCCGACGAGATGGACGAAGCAAAGAGCGCCAGGCTGATCTGGGTCCTAGCCGCCGAAGCCGAAAGGAAGAGCTTGGAGCCGGTGGTGACTTTGCTGGTGGTGGCCGACTGAGCAAAGACGGACCGCACTTTGGATCGAGCTGAAGGCACGTTGTCGATATCCTGAGCGAGGTTGAGGGCCAAACTGTCGAGGATGAGCTGGTGGGTGGGTAGATCGAGGCTGTCCATGTTGGCAGCTGCGGATCGCTCCGGAGGTTGAGGATGTGATTGTTGTAGTGGTGTCCTTGGCCCGTGGTCTCACCTAATAGTTGTCGACCAATCAATCTAATAAGTGATTGAACGGTGGTGATGATGAGGAAGAGGAGGAAGAAGAGGAAAAAGCAGAAGAAGAAGGCTGCGGGGTAAAACTGAGTGTTCTGCTGTGTGATTGACTGGAAAGTGAGTGCGCTTGTGCAGTCGCGCTCGAGCCCCGATGACGCTCCAAAGTGTGATTGTGTGGAGAAGAAGTCAGCCCAAGCTCACACTTCTCACGCACACACTGTCGAAATGCTGCCCTTTTTTCGAGCTATAAAAAAATAAAAAGCGTGAAAGCAGGCATGGTTGCGTGAAAGGAGGAATCTGCATTTCCCCTTGTTTGGCTGTTGAGGCGGCAGCAGCAGCATCGCTTCCAAATCCGAGACAATCTCGCGTTGGCTTCTCACTGACACGAAGCTCTCTGCCGCCGTCGTTTCAAAGCTCCGCGATACCACAGGTGCTCACGGGAAGCGATTACAGATGCGAGAGAATCTTTGCATGGTGACACAAGATGGACGAAAAGCGCTCTACAACAGCGTTACAGGCGCTCCACTGGCAGAGGCGCCAGCAAAGAGTGGCTTTGGTATGTACAGATGAGTATGCCTGGCATCGTCGAAAAGAGTCGTCCGAGCTGAGGATTGCGAGAATAGACTACGTGGGACCTGACGAGCGCTAATTCCCAGCTTCGCAGCCAAGATGTGATCGTGGATCAGCACTTGCAAGATGAACCGTCATCCATCGTCGTTTGCGTTGGCGCAGCGGTCACGTCGATATCTAATCAGAGATGGCAAGAGAGCAGGTCAGCACATCGTTGCTTGTTCTGTGAGCTGGGCCATTCCTCTTGAATGCTTGGTCGAAACTTACTCTTGTTGCCGGCTTCAGCGCCACCGTTGGCAGCATCCGCATCCTTGTCCATCCCTGGCAGCGCTTGCGCAATCTTCTTGAACAACACCTTGACGTTGTGTCCCGCTTTGGCCGAGGTTTCGATAAACATGACGTTGAACTCTTGCGCCTTTTTCTCTGCTTCTTCTGTTGTCACTTGTCTGTTCATTCATCACCCAGCAAGGCAGCAAAAGTCGATCAGTACCAGCCTCAGCGTGTCGGTGCGAGGGCCGGGTTGGGCGCTTACCTCTTGTCACTCAAATCCGTCTTGTTCCCTACCAGCACGATGATGACATCGTTGCCCCTCTCCGCTCGAACATCGTCCACCCACTTTGACGTGTTCAGGAACGACGCTCGATTGGTAATGTCGTACACCACCACAGCTACCGATGAATCGCGGATGTACGATGGGATCAGGGAACGAAATCGTTCTTGTCCCGCCGTATCCCACAGCTGCAAACGCACGGTTCGGTCTTCGAGATACATGGTTTTTGAGAGAAAGTCGATGCCGATCGTCGCCTGGTACGTGTTGTCAAAGGTGTCGTACATGAAGCGTGTGATCAGCGAGGTCTTGCCGACCGATTGTTCGCCCAAAAAGACCAGCTTGAATTTGCGTAGTGGCTGACCGAACTCGGCCGTGCTTGCCCCCGGTGCGTTCGACATGGTTGGCGAGGTGCTGCGCGAGGGTATGCGCTGTGAATGTAGCTAGACGCAGATCTATCGCTGATGCTACGGAATGCCGTTCAAGGATGCGGCGATGTCAAGGTTCTGACAGCTTATTCTGGCTGAAAGCACGGTACCACGAAAAGTTGCCGGTGTGCTAGATACGAGTGCGTTATTATAGACGGCCTCGACAGATGCGTGATCGATCGAGGATGCTTCGTCGTGGCGGTGATCGGGGCCCTGATGCAATCCTAAAATGTTGCTGTTATTGTGGTGGTGGTGGTGCTGATTCAAAAGAGCCGCGAACAAAGTGAGAAGATGGATGGTGCAGTTGGAGAGGGTGTGTGTATCTCGAGAGAGAGGATTGACGCATGTGTGCTTCAAAATGGTTCGAGTGCCGCTCGCCTGCATGTGCAACCAAGGCACCTGTGGCTCTTGCTCTCGTTCCTCTTTCGGCGGTGCACCCATTCCCGGCGCTGCATTCCGCCTGTCTGGACGCAAATCCACGCGGACCATTTGCGCTTCTCGCACGAGCAGTCAGACGCGTGTTCAGTGAAAATTTCAACCACAAATCTAACAACGTAGATATAACGTTGACAGAGCATCTTCATGAGTCGTCTTCCCAACACCCAGGCGATACACAAGGGACTGTGCACATTTGGCCTCCACGCCCTCATCGCTGGACAGTCTGCACTGGCTGGTAGTAGTAGACGGTGACACTGGAACCTAAAGTGATGCAAGTTACAGAAAGACTGTACGATGGACATGGCGAACTCTACATAGAAAAAACGGAAGCTCTAATGCAACGACAAAGGCTGATGAGACCGCTTCTGCAGCCCTGGCCTCCTGATTCAGGCCCGCTCGTCCAGCTTGAAGTCCCCTTTTTCAAGATCACATGCGGTGAATTGACTAGACGGCATCCTGCTCGACTCTCTCGAAGATTCACTGCTCTCCATGGCTTCCCTGACATCCATCTTGAGCACGGGAGCAAAATCCTTGATCTGCTCCACCTCGTCTTGCTCCTGCTTCTGCTTGTACCTCTTTTCCAGCGAGTCACCCATGGTCCAGACGACCCAAGCACCCCATACTTGGCAGAAAGCCAGTCCAATGGTGCAGATCCAGTAGAGCGCATCCCACGATCTGGCCAGCTCGCCGTGTGCCATCCGCTGGTATTTGACCCACACCCAAACCGTGCCTCCGATCGATGCAAACTTGAAAACCAGACTCTGCACCGCCGAGATACGGAACAACGGACGCAGAACTTTGACCGGTGCCGAGAGACGGTACATGAAGAGAGAGATGAAGACCGTCTGCTCCGTGGTGGCTTGGAAGATCCACAGCAAACCAGTGAGGATGAACGACGGGTCCTGCAGACGTTCGAGCATCACGAGGGAGAGCGAGATGGCAAAGCACGTGATGGCGTGGTGCGCAATCATGGGGTAGGTCATGCGGTAACGGTAGATCAGCTCGAACAGGTACAGGGCGGCGATGAGACACGCGGCGGCACGCAGCAGGTTGAGTCGCCACACGCTGATCTCGTTTTTAAGCAGCGCTGACACCGCAAGCTGGCATACGAGAGCCACTGAAGTGAGGAGCACCTGCAGAACGTATATGACAAGCGTGCGGCGATGTTCTGGCTTGATCGAGCGCCATTTATGGTAGCCAATGGTGCGCGGAAGGATCAGGTTGTGGAGGACATTGGCGACAAAGTAGAGGATGAAGAACAGCGTGATGAACGAAATAGGGAAGAAGTAGATGGTCTCGACCGTGACCTTTTGGCTGATGATTTTCGAGACTTCCGAAAGAGATTCGGGTGAGAGGTGCGAGAAGATCGCTGCTGGTTCTGCGGAGAGCGACATGTTATGTGCGCGGAGGGAAGGGTTAGGGTGGAGCCCAATAAACTACACTAGAGAAGAGGGAGCGTAGGTGAGGAAAAGGAGGATCGAAAGAAGGGCGATGTGAGGATGGTAGGACAGGATGACGAGCAATACCGAACCGTGCTTACTTATACTTTCGTGGCACTCGACACTCCCGTCATCATCTTGTTGTGGAACTGGCAGCATGCTGAGGATCACGCTCCGAGCTGCTATCAAACAGCATGAAAGCAATCTAAGCAGCTGTTTGGCAAGCGAGTTCTAAGGTCCGTTCGGCTCAATTCGACACACATACATTTGCGCTGAAGGGAGAGACTGGCATTGCAGGAGACACGGATAAGCTTTTCTGCCATCGCCGGCCTGCCATCGGCACGGGACGGCGATGTAGGATGGAAGCCATGTCATTTCAAGTGGAGTATGAGAGGGCAACGCAACGCAATACTTTTGCAGCCGCACCGTTGTGAAAGCCAGCATGTGTCAAGGGGAAGAAGAGTTTGCATCTACCAAGCCCGGGGAAAGCGTCGGGAGGAGTGATGCCAGCACCTTTCGAGGAGCCGGGACGAAGGGGATAATTGACAGGTAGGGACAGGCAGGAGGGAAGGGAGAACAGGTGGCAGTTCAGATCGAAGGCATGAATCTGCACGGTGTGTGCTTTGGTATGCGATGCACGCGGACAAAGATCCGACTGGAAGATTCAGGTACCGGCCGCCACATCATGGCAAAACAGTCTTTCACACAAGACCCTTCCGCCTCGGAGCTGGTCGACTTTTTCCGATCAACATGCAACCGCCCGTACCATTCACTATCTACTGCACAGTATCCACTTACTGCCTGCAGATTATGTGGTAGAGCTTTAAACCATATTTTGCCTCTGGCCGTCGTTGCGCAGCCGAACCAGCAGAAATGCCTGATCCACCCAATAGTAGTGGCTTCGATCGGCCAAGGGGAGAGCAAGCGATGAGAGGGGCTTAAGCGGAGAACTGCCGTCGATTGTTTGAGCAGGCAGGCTCAGGTACGCCTTGATCTCAGCCATGCAGGCGAAAGCGTTTCGGGTTTGCATTCGAGTCCCGTCGGTCGGAGAGTGGGCAGCGGAGAATTTTGCCTCGAAGGATGCTATTCTGACGGTGCAAGCGAGGAAACCGACCGTACGCGAGAGGCTCGGATCCAGTGATTCGTGGCAGTCCAGGTGGCCCTGCTTATCTCTGTGGCCAGGTGTCGAGCCATATGTCTGCAGAACCCAGCTCGACCCGCCGGGGCGGGGTTGCAGGAAGGCTCTCTAGCAGAGGGCGTAAGCTCAAAAGTTAACCCGGCAGCCGCAGCTCAGTTCTGTGGCTGACGAACGAGACGACCACAACGGCCCGTGCTATGGGCTGATAAGGTTCGAGAAGCTGGAAACAGAAAATCGATGGGAAGAAAGTGTCAATGAAGCGCCGGTCAAATCCACGGTAAAAGTCAAGACACGTCGACGTCGGACAAAGGTGCCATTCTCACGTCAAAGTCAGGCGAGCGGACAGCGGAGGAAGGCGTACACGCTGTCAGACGTGTTGATCGCTGCTAGGAATGTCTCAGTGCCGAGCTGGGCTTGCTAACACCCAGCTCGGCAGCGGCAAGGGGCATGTGCAAACGGGAATGAGCGGAGCTGGGATTTGGGATATGGCTGTCAGGAAAGTTTCGTGTCGGCGGGAAAAACAGGGGCGGTCCCTTTTCGATGCCTTTCGAATCATTGTCGAGACGCAGCCCTGCAGCGTGTGAGGTTTTGACGATTGAGCATCTCAGATCTCTGTCGCCCGGCCACAAATAAGGCCGATGCACGTACGCACGTTGCAAAGCTCAGGCGCAAGAATGGTGGCCATGGTGGCACCTGTACTGGAAGCATCTGATGGTTGGATAGCATGACGCTGCAAACATGTCCGCTAGGCTGCGAATGCCGCTACGATAAAGTGGTTTTGCTGACCAGACGAATTTGTCCGGCCGCCACACCGCTGTTAGTCATTCCAAGCCGAACCGCGTGGCAAAACCATCTGACCATGAACGTGTTTATCCGACGAGCAAGACGGGGAGACAGCATCGGGGACCCGATCTCTCTTTTCAAGCTCTTTCGTCCCCCTTACTCTTCCATTACCGCGGTCGCTCGGACGGCTCGTCCAAGTCTGAGATGGAACGCTCCAGCCCTGGTGCAATCGTCTTCAACTGTGCGGCTCGAGATCGACGCGATGTACAAAAGTCATGTAACTATTTGTACAACCCTGTACAAATAAGGAAAAGAAAAAGATGGACAAGAAAACTGCTCATTAATCGAACATCGATTGCAAGTATCGGACGATAGTACCCGCCCGATGAAAGCAAGATCCATCAACGAGCAAGGCCATCGAGCCAATTCTTCGTCTGCCGTTCGCCTGTGCGCAACCGATGACGATAGTCGCCTAGCGAAACGCACTCAACAAAGCTATGTCCCTCGAGCAGCGGAGAAGAAGAACAGCTTGAGCTCGCTCGACTACACATTATCAACGTAGCACAGTCATCTCGACGGACGCCAGTAGTGGTAAAGATAAAAAGGTTCAATTTACAACATCGGATAGACCAATCGGAACTGAATATGAAGGAGTTGAAGAACAGCAAAGAGTCGAGAAGCGGCAATCAAGACCGAAGTCCAGTCCCCTTCACCAGAAATCCGTACCGGTCGATGGCAGCCCTCGCTCGCATGCTTGTTCGAGACTCTTACTTGTAGAGGGCACGCTTAGCAGCGCGAACCACAACCGCAGTGTCGGGGAACGAGAGCTTTTCGAGGTTCTGCGCATAAGGCGTGGGAACAGCAGCACCCGTGACACGCTCGACGGGAGCATCGAGGTGGTCAAAGGCAAAGTCGTTGACTGTTGCCGCGATCTCGGCACCAACCGAGAACTGGGGGAAACCGCTCTCGACCGTGACGATGCGGTTGGTCTTCTTGACCGAGTCAATGATGCAGTCGACGTCCATGGGAGCGATGGTACGCAGGTTGATCACCTCGGCCTCGACGCCCTCCTCCTTCTTGAGGATCTCGGCAGCCTCCATGGCGTAGTTCATGCCGATCGAGTGCGAGACAATGGTGATGTCCTTGCCGGCACGCTCAATCTTGGCCTTGCCGATGGGGATGGTGAAGTCGTCCGAAAGCGCCTCCTGCGAGATGGGGAACGACTGACCGTAGAGGATCTCGTTTTCGAGGAAGACAACGGCGTTGGGGTCACGGATGGCCGACTTGAGCAGACCACGGCAGTCCTCAGCAGACCAAGGCGAGATGGTCTTGAGACCGGGGATCTGACCATACCAAGCGGCGTAGTCCTGCGAGTGCTGGGCACCGACACCGGCGGCAGCACCGTTAGGACCACGGAAGACGACGGGGCAGGGTACGTTACCGCCGGACATGTAGTAGGTCTTGGCACCAGAGTTGATGATCTGGTCGATGGCCTGCATGGCAAAGTTGAACGTCATGAATTCGCAAATGGGTCGCAGACCGGACAGGGCGGCACCGACCGCAAGACCGGCGAAACCAGACTCGGTGATGGGCGTGTCGATGACACGCTTCTCGCCAAACTTGTCCAAGAGACCTCGGGTAATCTTGTAAGCACCGTTGTAGCGGGCAACTTCTTCTCCAAGAATAAACACCTTCTCGTCGCGGAGCATCTCCTCCTCCATGGCCGAGTTCAACGCATCTCGGACGGTGATCTCCTGGGGCTTGCCATCGGTGGAAGCGTTGCGGGTGCTGGAAGGGATGAAGGCAGTGAGGGCGGCCGGGTTGGTAGTGAGACGCGAGGAGCTAGCGACGGGCGACGAGGACGACGAGGTGGCCTTTTCGAGCAAACGCGAGGGCTGCTTGGCAGCAGCGCTAGTCGAGACCGAACGAAGACCAGATCGGCTGGCAACCTGGACACGGGCCAATGAGGCGAAAGCGGAACGAGCAGCAACCATTTTTGTGACGGCGACGGCGGCGGCGGCGGCGGCGGCGATAACAACGACGACGACGTTCGACGACGAATGCGAAGGAGGAGGTGTAGGGGGTGAACTGTGGACAGAGAGAAGAGGAGAGGAGAGGAGTGCGATAGGTGATGAAGAAGTTCGAGACGACCAAAGCACGCACACACCCAAACAGCACCTAGCGAGCCAGAGAAGAGAGAAGAAGCGCCCAAGCAACAGCAGCCAGAGGCACAACGCGCGCGCTGCTGCTGCTGCTTTGATACTGTACAGTAGTCTCAAAAATCGAGGAAGAAACCAAAATTCGGACAGGCCACACAGAAGGAGGGCCAAAAAATAGAAGAAACCAGCAAAAAAAGAAAAGAAAAGCGCGAGCCACCAAGTTAGACTGAGCTGCAAGCCTGTTCTGTTGCTCGTCAAGGGTCTTCCAGCTAGATTTGGCATCGATAAAATGGTATCTGCCCTTCCTTTCGGTCAAATTTCACCGAGGGAAAGCAGAAAAGAAAGGGTCGGTTGGATTTGCAGTCAACGGCAAAATCGAATACAAACTTCGAAAGCTCGGACTTTGTTCGGCCACTCTGGTTTTGTATACCTAGTTCAACGGCAAGTTCCCAACAACACGCCGCCCCCACCTCGCTGCGTACCGCACTCTAACACTCCGATCTCTGACACTGGTGCTTGCTATGCACACGATGCAAGCAGCAGCAACATTGCTCATCACGCAACCAGTCGTTCGTGGTGCTCTTGAGTGCATTTGACTGCCTGCTCGGATACTGACGATCGAGCATGGTCCACGTCCGTAGTAGCAGAGGTCACCTTCACACGCGAGACAGTCGAAAGCTGCACCCAGAGCCCTGTGTGGACATATTATGGATGCATGTCCAATTATTGTGGCCGAACGCAGCGAGACTGAAACTCTTCCGCCGTTCTCATCGTGGCCAAGCCTGCTACAAAGTCATTGTTGCTATACAGTGTAGAAAAGAGAGTTCATCAGCCTCTGAGCAAAGCGTTTTCCACGATGCGACGATCTGCGTGAAGCCAACGAGCGAGGAGAGCGAGGACAACGCTGGTCAGGGAGAAGACGCACTGCGTGCACGGCAGATCACCTTGTGCCTATCTCGCGTTTAGCGGTGACAGCGGGTCAGCATGGCTCGGGTGCTTGCTGATCTGAAATCGTCGACAGGCACAGGCAGCTACGATTGAGGAATCGGGTCATCGAGGAACTCTCCAGATCGTTGCGCTACCCCACGGCTGTTCCAGATGCCACCTGTAGCTGGAGATGCAGTAAGCAGCCTTGGGGGCTGTGTGTGTTGGGGGAAGCGCCCATTCCGTCCGTTCGGAACCTGACCGGTGAATTCCGCGATGTGACATGAGAGCACATCTCAGCGTGGGCGTTGGATCGTATGAAAATTGTCTCCATCGACACCCGATCGATTTTGATTGCTTTTCTTCGCATTCAAAAGAAAAGCGCGTCGCTGCTGCTGGTTGGTGCCTGCTGCTGCAACGTCCGTGAGATGGGACTGAGGACGAGTTGCGTGTGGTCTGATCACACAGAGACACAGACACGAAATTGCGCCTTTTTTCTGCCGCTCTACCTGCCAACAACCGGACCCGGAATCGACGAAATTCTCGCCTCATTCACCACTCTGTTTTTCGTAGTGTCGATACCTGGTCTAGGAAGCTACTCAACCCAAATTTCGAGCCCAATCACATGTTGCTCGATCGCTTCCGCATCATTCCTATCCGCCCGTCTCTTCGCTTAAGCTTGCACCTTCAGCAACGAAAGCCAAGCATACATCGTTCCAGAATACTGTACCGCTGAAACGGCTCACGTCAAGCAGCTCTTCCGATCAGCCACCAAGCACGAGCGGAAAAGCCCATCGGCACCTCTCCGAACGGATTTCGGCGCAGTCTCCGTGACGATACGGCATCAGCGTCAAGCATACGATTGCCCAACAAAGGCAACCTCAGCAGCAGCTCTCATCCAGCATCTCGTCACGCTCAAAGTCCGCCGACTCTTGCCTCGTCGGCACCTCCATTGATCAAATCCACAGCACCGTGCAACACACGACTCAGCCTTCGCCTCGAGTGCATCGTCAGCTTCCATCGACCAACTTGGCCGATCAACTCTGCAACTCCCATTGCACTCGCAACTGACATCATCCATTCATACAGCGAGCTTATACCGTCAAGATGAGTAAGTGTTGATTTACGCCAGTTCCGCTCGTCGAACGCTGAGTCTGTGTACTGACTTTTATTGCTGCTCTTCATCTCCATCCACAGTGGACGATCTCACTGAAGCCAGCAGCGACTACGCAGCCAACTCTTGGGTCACCTGGTTCCTCTCCACCAAGGGCAACGAATACTTTTGCGAAGTCGACGAAGACTACATTCTCGACCGTTTCAACCTCACAGGTCTCAATGCCGAAGTGCAGCACTATCCACAGGCACTTGATCTCATCACCGACTCATTGGAAGACGACCTCTCGGACTCGATTCGCGACTCGGTAGAAGCGCAGGCAAAGCTGCTCTACGGTCTTGTACATGCTCGCTACATTATCACGACGCGCGGCTTGGCAAAGATGCTCGATAAGTACAAGCGTGCCGACTTTGGTCGTTGTCCCCGTGTTCTCTGCTACCAACAACCGCTGCTTCCCGTTGGTTTGAGCGACAATCCTTTCCAAAAGGCAGTCAAGCTATTTTGCCCACGATGCGAAGATATCTACTCGCCCAAGAGCAGCCGCCACGGTACCATTGATGGCGCCTTTTTCGGCAGCACCTTTCCGCACATGCTCTTCATGGTGTATCCTAACGTGCTGCCATCCAAGTCGCCATCCTCGCAATCGCCCTTTTTGCTCAATTCATCCTCGCAGCACCGGTCCGATGCACGTGCGCACGCGGAACAGGCGGATGTCGACGACTCGATCATGTCGATCCCTGGCGGTGCAGCGGGCAACGGCTCGTCTCTTCCTGGTGCAGCTGGCTCATCGTCAGCGGTTGCAGCTGCAGCCGGAAGCGCCGCAGCGCCCAACACCACTCCAGCCCATTCGACAGCAGCTGCTGCAGCCAAAGTGGAACGATACAGACCACGCATCTTTGGCTTCCCCGTGCACGAGACGAGCAAATTACAGAAATGGCAGGACAAGATGCGCGACCAGCAGATTGAGCGTTTGGAGAAAGTGGAAGCTGCCGGTGGCATTGCTACGCCTGGTGCGGCCGCCTTTTTCCGCAGAGCTGCACCGGCACCATCAGCATCAGTAGCGACAGCAGAAGCAGCAGCAGCAGCAGCAGCACCGCCAATCACCGGGGCGATAACATCAACAGCGCAAGCAGCCACAGGGGCGGCACCATCAGCTTCAGCAGCAACCACGACAATATCAGCAGCAGCAGCGGCAGCAGCACCATCTCAAACAGCAGCAGCGCCAGGCGCTACCGCCACTACGAAGTCGCCTTCGCAATCGGCTCCCACGAGTGCAAGAACGTAGTATGTGCGATAGAGCCAGCGCACTGTCCCCTTGCATGATGATTGTTCGCACCATGGCTTCCATCACGCAGCAGCGTAGCACCGCGACCAGCAATCGACACGCTCTGTTTGTGCTTTCTCATTTGGCTGGCTGTATACCACTGTTCTGTTTCTCCCTCCTCGCTTTTTTGCCTCTCTACACACTCTCGCATGCTACGCCTCGTTCTCACCGCCAATACCAATCTGTTGATTATAGCGCCGACTTTAGCGAGCGATCCGTACTTGGTTTTGACGATGGACAGCTGATGCGCACACGGAGAGTCACACGATGAGCGATTGGGTGAATAAGTTACCATTCCGTTGAATCTACTGGAGCGCAAAGAGTCTTGTTTCTAGACCGTCGTTGATCTTTTCTTAGCTGCGCGGATCGGGCTGAGACAGAGTCAGGCTATACGGGCGTCGAACAGACCACCTCGGCGACCAACCTTCTGATGTCATCGGCGCGCTTAGCGCCCGCCTCTAGAACCTCCTCATGGTTAGCCGCACCCGCGACGTCCTTCTGCTTGAGCTTGCTTACTATGTCTTCCACCTTTTCGCCTCCATTTTGCTCGTTCTTGAGCGCCTCGACAAAGTCAAAGTGGGGTTGGAGGACGACTTTGTTGGTGATGAGCGAGATGGCGAGGACTTTGAGAGAGGCGTGGGTGGCGGCGATGACTTCGGGGACGGTGGACATGCCGACGGCATCGGCGCCGACTTTTTTGAGGAACGAGGCGTCGGCACGAGATTCGTACGAGGGCCCGAGGACGTAGGCGTAAGTGCCCGAGGTGAGCGATGGGAGCAGATCGAGTTTCTGCGCGGCGCGGAAGAGCGCCAGGCGGAGTTCGAGATCGTACGCATTGCTCAGCGGCGGGAACCTCGGTCCAAACGAGAGGTTGGCGCCGATCAGCGGGTTCGTAGCCGTCAACGTAGGCAGCGAAAGATGATCGTGGATCGACATGATGGTTCCCACCTCCATATCGTCCCTCAATCCGCCCGCTGCATTGGTGACGACCAAAGCGCGAATGCCGAGCAGCTTCATCACGCGCGTTGGGAACACGCACGTTGCCGCTGAATGTCCCTCGTACGTATGAAATCGTCCCAGGCAGGCCACCACCGGAACCTTTGTGCTATACGAAGAAGTAGAGAGATATCCAAACGCCAGCGAAGAGCTGTGGCCCTCGACCGTCGATTCTGCAAATCCGGGGATGGACGAATACGGGACATGAACGGCAGATTCGAGGCTAGAAGCGAGCCCCGAAAGACCCGAGCCGCAGATGATACCCCATGTGGGAGTAGACAGCTCCGCAGGCACCAGTGAGCGGATCGCTTCCACCGCGGCTTGGAACTGAGCCGGGAGCGTGGCGAGGTCGATTGTGTTGGACATTGTTTGATGGGAGAATGTACAGTTGTGGACTGGTGTCGGTCTGCGCGATGCTTTGGGGAATAAATTGGGAAGCGACAGGGAAGAACAAGGATGAAAGATGAAGGTGAGAAGGAGGAGCACGAGGAGGAGCGATAGAGGAAAAGGGTTCGAGTGTTGCTCTCTTTCTCTTGATGAGCTTCCGAAAAAAAAAGGACGTTTCAACGCCAAGCCACTCGGATTTGCCGGTGGAGCTTGAGCCAAGCAAATACGCAGGCACGCCGCTTCCATCGATATCAATTTAAACCTTAGTTGACCCACTCGAGACTCGATTGTGCCTATCGACATTTGTGCCACTGCTTGGCCCTTCCCAGGCTGAGGATCGAGAGGATGCCTTCGAAACGCCAAGGAGAAGTATGGCATGAGCACATGCCCAGCTCGGATGGTCGGCTGTGATTGCGTCCTGGGCAGCGGCTACTCTGTAGTCCGATAAGCGGGGACGTGCGTGGTCCTTCTCGGCCATCTCCGAGCACACGTATTTTACTCCCTCTCGACTTTTTGCGACGCCGCATCCAATGCACAAAGGTCCTCCGAACTCAACAAGAGATGTGCTGCTCATCATCAGGCTTTCGGTCCACGTGGGATGACAGCTGATGCAGCGTCAAAGTGATGGGAAGATGGTCTATCGGATACGGATCTTCTCTGGTCGGATCAGCCCGAAATTCTACAAATCGGTAGCAATCAACGTAATGAGCCGGGGAGGTTGCGGCTGCTAATCAAGGTTCTCGTCCGAGCTTGCGCCTTGGTTCTCGTCGTCGTCTGGAAGCATATCGGCAGCCTGAATCGCATCGTCTATCGCTCGAGCGTGGTGTTGCTGCTGCTGCTGCTGCTGCTGTGTTCTAGCTGGCGTGGTGCTGCCGGTTCTGCTCATGAGTGCTGATGTTGCAGCGGTCGTCACAGCACTCGATGTGTTAGCAGGGTGGTCAACGAGCTCGAACGACTCGATCCAATGGTCCAACTCTGCTCTTTGCCGAGCGTCCTGCTCTCCTGTGTCAAACCAATGCAAGCCTCGCCGAGCGCGACCCATCATCCACGCGCTCACTTCGCACGGATGCAACCTTCCCCTCGGCACAGCGCTGTCCTCATGTGCGGCGCTGTACCGGCGAATAGCGGTGACAAGCTGTAAGCGTACTTTGGGAGAGTTCGCATCCGCCAGTCGTGGCTGTCGTAAGCTGCGAAGCCAACGCCGGTACTTTTCCGTAAATCCAACATAGTCCTTTTCTGCATGTCCGACCAATAATAGCACTTGGAGTGTCGAGCATCTATCAATCAGGATCTGAAGCGGGTTGACGCTGCCGGCCACGTCGAGTTCCACAGCATCGGCGCCCCCAGCGATCTCGCTCGGAGACGTCATCGGGGAAGAGACAATCATGGGCACAACGAGACCGAGCCTCTTGAGCTTTGGCAGAGCAGACAGTGTCGATGCCGTGCTGGGCGTGAACCTGAATCGCGGACCGTGAAGCTGCAAATGTTCTAGCATGGCCCATCGATGGGCGAGCCAAAAGTCGCGATCGAGATCTGCGCCATAGTGACCCATCAAGCAGCTGTGTTCTCTCAGCTTGACGGAAAGCTGTGCAAAGGGACGTTGCAGCCCACGCGGAATACCTTCTAGATGTAGCGACTGCAAACCGTGGCAATGGGAGAGAATCATCCGGATGAACGGCAGAAGGTCTTTGTCAAAGTGCGTTTGGGCTTGCGAGGCGTCGAACAGCGCCGGTTCATAGCCGTGCTGGAGAGAGGAGTGGCTACGTGCGCGTATGGTCAGGCTGCGCAGTCTCATTCGAGCCAATGCGCGAATGCCGATGCGATCCTGGTCGAGCGAGACCGCAAACGAGCGAAGCTGCCGAAGCCCATAGAGGCACGGGTCGGGCAGCAGATACGCCGAGAAGATGGCACGATGGCAGGCCTTGCTGACCCTCGCTAGCTCGAGAAGCTGCGCAGAGCACCCACCTTCTTCCCGCTGCAAGATCTGTTGTGCGGCCAACAGCACGATCTCGACGAGAAGCTCGACAGGCAGCCGAGGGCAACCCAGCCAGTCCTGTGAACGAGCGTACCTGAACGCATCCTCGTTGCCACCGCCGATCGTCTCGATGTGTTGCTGTGTATAGACAGCGGTCCTTCTTCGTGGCTTGGTAGGCGGTGGTGAAGCTGAAGACCAAGAATCAGCGAGTCGAGCAAAGGACCAGAACGAGTCTGCTATCGTCATGTTGGAAATTGAGCCATGTATGCAGATTGTGCCCAGAACGTGAGAGACACGCTCCGGAGGGGACGTCGTTCGCAAAGAGGATGCCGACCGCGATGCGGAGCAATTGAATCTCAGCCGACCAAGATTGAAGACTCGCAGAGACAGGAATATACAAAGGCGACCAAGATGATGATGGTGGAGGGAAAGTGCGTAGAAATCAAAGTGATTGCTCGTGATCATAGAGCTCCTTGGCTGAGTCGGCGTGGAGGCGAATTTTCCATCGGCTTCTTCCGACCCCGTCACACACTTGCCCTCATCATCTCATCACAAGCCTTAGGCAGACGACGGCCGCACCACAGCAGTCACAATGCAGAAAAGAGCCAGAGAACAATGATGGCTTCAATTGCCAAATGCGAAGAAAAGATATATATGCAGTAACCAGTGCGAAAACAAGAATCAAATCAAGAGCGGCTGAAAGAGAATGAGTATGTAGGTCTACGCGATGAGGATATAGGAAGCCCTGCTTTGGCTTGCGATGCAGAGCATGACTTCTAGATGCATGTAGACCGAAGAGAGAAAGAGCGCACGAGAGGGCAAGTATTTGAAACCCATCTACATGGCAACACAGCTGCATCCTCCACCAGCCGGTGCGTATGGGTCCTCGCCCTTGCTGACAGGACCCCATACGGATGGCACGAGGTAGTCGCGCGTGCTCTTGCAGTAGTTGATGAGGCTGTGGCATGTTCACGACAAGACGAAAGAAGCAAGGCAGAAGAGTCAGTGGAAGCTCCCCTCTATCACAGTGAGGCCGAAAGATCCGTTACAAGCTGAGCACGAGAATGCGATCCAATGCATTGATCCTAGCCGAATATACACACCTCTGACTGGCTTCTGATACGCGAATACGAGGTCGCTCGAGGTCCTCCTTCAAACGCTGGTTGTGCTCTGTGAGTCTGCGCAGCTTGAGCTCGGACATGGACTGTTTGTGGGGCTTGACGTTCATCTCGGCGGCGGCGTCTGCTTTCTTGACGCAGAAAGCTTGTGTTGCTGAGGATGCGAGGCGAGGCGATGCGATGCGGTTGGCTTGTCGCTGCTTGCGAAGGAAAAGGCACAGCGTTATCGGATGTGGTGACTGGAGAGGGGAGAACAGACGACTGACAGCCAGAAGCGTTTGCAGAGGGGGTCCAAGCCAAGTGAGCGAGCGAGCGGCAGGTGTGCGTGCGCTTCTTAATCGACAGATGAACAGAGACTTTCTCCGCACACACCGCGCGAGCAGCGGGCAATGGAACAGTGCGCTGCTGCTGCTGCAGCTGCCACTTTTGCAAGCCTCGCTTGACTCGGCCGCTTCAACTTAAAGCTTTGTTGAAATGGAATTCACCTGTTAGACCTCATGTAACAGGTTGCTTTATTCCAAAAAAAGGGGAAAAAGAAGAAAGAAAAATCAGATTCCTCTGTGCGACAATCTGCAGGGCGATAAGGAAATCTATTGCAGCTTGTACGCGCAAATCAGCGAACGCTCTCTGGTCGTTCTTGTACGTTCATGTCCGCTCGTCCGCTAGCCGTTTGGCCCGCTGGTCGTCGAGTCAACTTGGTTTATGCAGGTTTCAGAAGAAAAGCAACGAGAATCTCCACATTTCACGCTGAAAGGGAAGAAAGTCAATGAATCTACCGTCGTTGCCGTCGTCGAGGTCCTTGTCGTCGTCAACATTCTTTTGTCTAGCACCATCACCATCCACTACCACCTCTCGCTCTCTTCTGACCTTAGTTGGGCTTCTGGAGAGATCCGGCCACCATTCTCTTGCATTCGCACCGATAACCAGCACAACGACCCTCCTTCATCCATCTCTAGTGTAGTCGACTTTGACGCTTTTTCACGGTACGTGCCTTGTACAAACTTCTTTTGGCACACAAGCCAGCTTCGTACCGAGGGCACAGAAAGCTACACCGAAGGCAGCTTGGGTGTAACGACAACGCTTTCTGCTAGCCTCGTTGGCAGAGGCAGAGAGGACTAGTTACCCTCAGAACTACCCGACGGACCCAGTGTATCTTTCAAGCGGCATCAACTGACTCTCCTGCTCTGGCACTCCTCCTTTCTTTCAATCTGCTCCCTCTCGACGACACTCGCGTCATCTGCTTCTGCTACAAATTTCGTCCCCTTCGCCTCCTCACTGCAACTGCGCTTTCATCCGACTGCACTCGCAACCGTACGCTTCGCCCTCTCGCTCTGTCACCCACATTCTCACATTCGGACTCATGCCGATCCTCTTTTCGCCCTGGAACTGCAACTGCCACTGCAACCGACGATGCGGATGCTGCCCTTACTTTGACTGCCATCGATTTCGTTGGGTGACGGCTGCATACGACCATCGTCTTGTCGCTCCGGTGATTTCTGCGGCTTTCTTCTTCTGCTTCTTCTTCTTGCTCCATCCGATTTTCGACCCCGTTTTTGGGCACCAACAATCACACGCTCTAACATTTTCTACCATTTCCCCTCGGCTCGCCTCTCTAATCTCGCCTGCCCATTCGGCGGGGGCCGCGGACGCGTTTCTCGTCTGCGCGGGCGCCCACGCTTTTGTTTGCTGTTTCCTTCCTTCTGATTTTTGGGCGGTATCCCCGCGACCTCCGGCCACGCGCCTTTGCTGCTCACTCTTATGCCAACGACGGCTCTTTCCGCGGGCTGGCTCATTGGACGGTCAATGTGGCTTTGCATGCTGCCAAAACTATTTTCCATACTGCCCTTGTCCTCCCTGCCGACATGGACCGCTGACCGCATCGGCCTGCTATCCTCCGTCGTGTCTGGTCACCGATCTGCCTTTTTGACGGTGGTGGTGTTCTCCTCCGCCTGATCCTGATCAAACACACATCGGCCAATCCGCGTCGACCTATTGACCCCCACATTTCGTCTTTGACCGGCCGTTCTGTGGCTCCGATTTCGCCCCCTTCCCCTCCCTTTTCCCCTCATTGCTCGTTCCACATCCCTCCGAACGGCCGTCCCTACCGCTCTATTCGCCGGTTCGCCCTATTCCTGCTTGTTTGATTCTATATATCCTCTCTCACTCTCTCACTCCTTCTCCACTCTCTGTTCCTCGTCATCAATCTCTCGTACCTTTATCCTCTCTAACCATCCATCGCCGCGCGAGTAGATGTCAACGGCTCGTCTCAGCGCCAACGCTTCCACCCGAGTCTTTACCTCCTCTGCCCGCACTTACTCGACTCTTTCGTCTCGAGTCGCTCGCAGCACCAACACCCGCACCGTCTTCCAGAACGCTCCTCTTCTGGCTTCCGCTCGCAACAGCAACCCCACCAGCAGCAACCCTTCTCTCAAGTTCGGAGCCAACACCCGCCTTTTCTCTACGACAATGACTGCTGCAGGTAAGTTTTGATTCAGCTCCAAGACCGCCGACGTCGATTTTGGCATCTTGATCCAGGTTCGTCGACCTCTGGCAATGCTGCGACAGCGCTTGCACCACGCACGCCCCCCTCCCCTCCGTCACCTCTGGCGTGCTCGCTGCTCACTTCACGCTTGGGCGGGAAAAGCATGCCGGGCGATTCCGCGCATCGACCATTGTGGGGCTGGTGAAGGCCGGCTGGCTTGCATGGGTCTGAGCCAGTGCGTCAGCATGCAACAGTCAGCTCGCTCGCTCGCTTTGCGCTACGCTGTTCTGCAAGCTGCGTCTGCAAGAGGGTCTTTTCGCCAGGCGATCAAATCCCCCGCGCGCTTCGTTTGCGCATAATTTTTCTCGAAGTTGCACAAGGGCGAAGAAAAAGGCCTCGCTGGCTCGAGCGTGCGGTTGGACGGACAACGAGAAAGAAGAAGAAAAGAAAAAGTGCTGTGCCGTGTCTCTCTCACTTGGGATTTTTTTTCAGTTCCACTTCGAGTCGACGGGTAAATCACTTTTTATACTTCTTCTTTTTCGTCTCTTGGCGGATTCCGGCATCTCATCGCGCCGGAAGTGACGGCTCGAATGCACTTTTCGTTGCCATTTTGCCGGAGGCGAATTCTGGTAAAAACGGCAATTGGAATAAAGACAGGCCGTCCGCCTCGTGCCGCCTCATGCGATCGATCCACGTTGTCGTTCCTAGATCTTTGTCCTCCCTTCTCCTCCGCATCGATCCAACAACTCTCCCGGACAAACCTTCTTCGACTCCATCTTCTTGACCCTCTTGGATACTGACGTCTTCACCTCGGTTCTTGTCTCTCTGCGCATTCACATCGCCATGTCGATCGTTCGTCCACGCGGTTCGGCACCACCAGCCAAGATCAAGGTCGCCAACCCGGTCGTCGAGCTCGACGGCGACGAGATGACCCGCATCATCTGGCACAAGATCCGCGAGGACCTCATCCTTCCGTTCCTAGACATCGAGCTCAAGTACTACGATCTCGGCATGGAGCACCGTGATGCTACCGACGACAAGGTCACCGTCGAGGCTGCCGAGGCTATCAAGAAGTACAAGGTCGGTGTCAAGTGTGCCACCATCACACCCGACGAGGCTCGTGTCAAGGAATTTGGCCTCAAGAAGATGTGGCTCTCGCCCAACGGAACCATCCGAAACATCCTCGGCGGCACTGTCTTCCGTGCACCCATTCTTCTCGAGGACCTTCCTCGCCCCGTTCCCGGCTGGACCAAGCCAATCATCATCGGCCGTCACGCTTTCGGTGACCAATACCGTTGCCAGAACTTTGCTGTTGACAAGGCGGGCAAGTTTACGATGGAGTTCACCCCCGCTGACGGCTCCGAGAGCCAGAAGTGGGAGGTGTTCAACTACCCCGAGGGCGGAGGATCCGGTCTCGCTATGTACAACACCACGGAATCGATCACCGGCTTTGCTCACTCCTCCTTCAAGATGGCGCTCGAGAAGAACGTCCCTCTGTACATGTCGACGAAGAACACGATCCTCAAGGCGTACGATGGACGCTTCAAGGACGTATTCGAGCACCTTTACGAGACAATCTACAAAAAGGACTTTGAAGCGCAGGGAATCTGGTACGAGCACCGTCTCATCGATGACATGGTTGCTCAGATGATCAAGAGCTCAGGTGGCTACGTGATGGCCTTGAAGAACTACGACGTAAGCATCATGTGACCCCTCCTTTCACTCTATACGACGTTCAGTAGTACTAACATGATTGCTACGATGCTTTTTTGGTCTTTGATTTATACAGGGTGACGTCATTTCTGATATTACAGCTCAAGGATTCGGTTCGCTCGGAATGATGACCAGCGAGCTCATCACACCCGATGGCGACATCATGGAGGCTGAGGCTGCTCACGGAACCGTCACTCGTCACTACCGCGAGCACCAGAAGGGCAACGAGACGTCGACCAACTCGGTAGCATCGATCTACGCCTGGACTCGAGGTCTCGCCTTCCGTGGCAAGCTCGACAAGAACGACGACCTCGTCTACTTCGCCAACGCCTTGGAGGAGTCCTGCCTTGACGCTATCAAGGCCGGCAAGATGACCAAGGACCTTGCGCTCATCTACCACGGCAAGGGAATGAAGCGCGAGCACTACGTCACGTAAGTTTTGCTCTTTCTCTCGCACGGGGTTTTGTTTTGGTCTTGTAGCGACCATTCTGCTCACACCTCTTTTTTTCCCCTCCCTTTCAATCCCGCACAGTACGATGGAGTACATCGACGAGGTCGCCAAGCTGCTCAAGCAGAAGCTCTCGTCACGAGGCATCGAGGCCGGCAAGCTTTGATCGGTTTCAGCCAAGCATTTTCCCGCGTGACAACCTTTCTAGCAAGCCGCCATTCCCGATCGACCCGATGCAACCAAAAATATTCAACGTTGAAAAAATGCGTTTTCCCCTTAGCAAGCGTGTCTGTGCACGTGAACGTCGTACTATATGAAGTGTCAATCGGAGGGAATGTCATGCCATCGCCGCACTTCCCAAGCGCCATAACGTAGCCACCTGAGCTCTTGATCATCGGGTCAACCATGTCGTCGATGAGACGGTGCTCGTACCAGATTCCCTGCGCTTCAAGGTCCTTCTTGTAGCTGCTGGCGCGACTGTCTTCTTTTGGCAGCGGATGAACCGACAGCAAAGTGGGGAATCCTTGAGGTGCAACTCCGGCCGGACGGACTTCGTCGGCGCCCTTGTGCAAGGCCTCGTACAGTACAGTTCAACAACCGTTTTCCCACGGCATGTGCCACCGAAGTCCGCGAAAAAGTGAGCTATCGCATGCGAATGCCGTGCTGGTCGGATGCACATCCGTATCGCACTAGTACCTTTTCCGGCGTGCTAAGAATGCCCGCTAGCGTGAAATGCAATCCTCCCCACACACGCATTTGGACGCATTGTTTTCGGCTATCGGACCATGGCGGGGCCTAGCCGCTTTGTCTGAAGATCGCCGTTGCCGAGGCGAAAGTGGAACGTTCTGCAGAAGCTCGATTCGAGCAGACTCGTATGGCCCTCTTTGTGTCGGTCGGGTGATCCCAAATGAGCAAAGTGTGCCGGGTGGTTTGCAAGGTCACCTGACATTCTCGATGAGAGAGCACAAATAAGTTTCAGTCTCGACTCTGCGCTGTATACATGCTCTCGATTGATTCCTTCGCCGAGCGGAGTTGCACGCATTGTATGCTCGCACAAGCCTTTGGAATCTCCCTGTCGCGCTCACAACACTGGTAGGTGATGTTGGACTTCACGCTGCGGAGCAGCCTGCTCGCACCGCTCAACTCAAAAGGTCTTTTGCTGCATGCGCGAGATATCTGTGGCATTAACTTGCAATACCGTACACGTTCTCTACTTTGCTCTCGGTCGTGCCACCTCCGGAAAACATTCGTCATCACACCACGGAACAGTCAACGCTTTCAACGCGTCAAAGACGTGAGTCCGCTGACGACTTCTTGATCAGGCAGGCAGAGCCGACACAAGCTCAAAAGGGAAAGCTTCTGGCCGTGCCTGGTGGCTTGCAAATGCAACTCATGCTGTGGCTTGCCCGCGCTGTCTGACGGTGGCGTGTTCTTGCCCTAGCCAAACAAAGCACGGGTCGGCGTGCAGCAGTTGCGCGATGCCTAGATTGCATTGGCTGAAGTGAGAACGAGGGTCTTTTGGAGAAAGGCAGAACTTGACAGGCCGCGGCGATCGCCTACAAATGCGAGTTACATTTCTGCAATTTCCTTCTTTCTTTTTGATCATCTCCTTGATCGATTTCACCACCGAAAGCTTTGCGGAGATCGCAGCTCAGCTGATGCCAAATTTGATCCCAGACAAATTCTTGAAATATTTTGTTGAAAAAAGAAAAAAAAAACATTCGGATTCGGATCGGTCCCGACGTGTGTGACATGCCTCGCTTAGGCAGACTTGGACAGCAGGACAAACACCGTTTCGCGCCCATCGAGCCCGAGCCGCAAAAGATTAGCCGGGTATCCAAACAGAGCATGTGCGATTGATGGACGAGACGACGAGACATCTTATCCGGCCCAAGCGTGTGCGCCAAGCAAAAAAGAAACGAGAATCGATGCAAGCTTTGTGAGATGCATGAGTTCTTGCCGCTGCGGTCGTGGCAGGGACGCATAAAATAAATATGCTGCACGTCTCTGGTCGCGATCATCCTGCAACAGTATGCCGGCGACTTTACCAAGAGAGGTGCATCACACGAGCTTCGTGCATGACAGCGCCATCCAGAGGCCCTTACCGGCGTGTTTAATGGCAGGCAAAGTGAGGCGCTGCTCGGAGCCCGTAGGTCGAACGAGAGATTTGTCTGGAAAGAGGGGACATGTTGTTTTGTTGTGCTTTTCTCGCCAATGGCCGACTGCCGCAACTTTCATTCCAGAAGATGTGTCTGTCTGATTCATACCGATCTTGTTCCGTAGAAAGGTGATGCTGTGGACAATTTGCCATTCCTCGCTGCATTCTTTCGTCTTTCCTTTCCTTCTGGAGCATTGCACGGGATCGCCGAGCCCGCACCGTTCCATGTACAACCGTTTCGACGTGGCTTTGAAACCCACATGTTCCATCAGAACGCCACTGTGTCTCATGGCCATTTCCCTTATCGCAGACCTCGCTGCTTCCTGTTTAGGACTGAGATGAGAATCACTGTGCATCAACGTCATCACTTCGAGCTCGCTTACGCACTGTCTGTCTTGGAAGAATCAAGAACGCTAGGGTCTTGCATGGCACGCAACCCGTCAGTAGGGCTCGCCTCTCTATCTACCTATCTCTATCTTTCTTTGTCTCGCCCACACTCATCTTGGTGTGAGCTGTGGGTATCTCGTCATGTTTTGGACGAGCTCAGCATGTCTTTCGATCCGCGCTAAGCTCCTCCGAGCGCTTTGCCGAGTAACTTGTCTGTCAGCGCGCGCATCTTGCTATTCCCCACCGCCAAGAATCATAAACACTTGCTGCTTGCAAGAGATCGAGAGAGTCATCGAACAAGAATGTAAATCATCAAACATGTTTTCAAAATGGCAGCAGCAGCAGCAGTAGCGTCGGTTTCCTGCGAGGATGAGCTCATTGAAGCACCTCCGTCGGCTGTACATGGCTTGCCATGTGCAGGTCGTTCGGCCTTCTCACAGCTCAAACAGTGCCGCTCGGTGCATTCCTTATCGGTGCTTCGCTTAGCATGGTTCCTCATATTTTGAACACCCACATTGAGAAGAAAAGCAACAAACAAGCGATCGTAATCACGCAGTCTATGCCATAGCAAAGTCCTTTTTGACAAGGCTGACTGTCTTTCGAGGCGGCTTTTTTGCCATTGTCATCGCGGTAAGGGTGTTTAGGACGGGGTTCCGGTGCAGCCCGGAACAGGAAGCTCTGCTTGGAAGACGTCAGGAGCTACGGAGAGCCCTTTACCGTCATTCGCATGGATGGTAGGTCGATACGAAGGTATAAAGAAGCGACCGTTGCCCGTCGTTCTCAATCTTTCTTCCTCATCAGACCAAGCCACCATTCCACTCGCTCTCCACTCTTCCCTCATTCGCACTGCCGCATTCCACTCTCTGACCCTAGAACCACCCTTTCCTTAGTCCATTCTTCCATACAAAAATGAAGTTGCTCCAGTCGTTCGCCGTTCTTGCCACCGCTCTGGCTCTCGCCTCCAGCGCTGTTGCTGCCCCTACCCCTAGCTCCTCGCAGCTGGCTCCCCGATTCAACGGAGACATCATCGACGAGGTCGATGCTGCTCTCACCGACCTTGCGCTCAAGAAGCGTTTCGACGGCGACATTATCGATGAGGTCGACACGGCACTTGCTGACCTTAAGCTTAAGAAGCGCGACGTGATCGACGAGATCAACGCTTGTATCACCGACCTCAACGCCGCTGTCAACGGCGGAGACCTCATCACTGAGCTACTGAACTGCTTGACCGGTCTGGGTCTTCGCAAACGCTTCAACGGTGACGTTATTGACGAGGTCGATGCCGCACTGGCCGAGCTTGGCCTCAAGAAGCGTTTCAACGGAGACATCATCGACGAGGCCGATGCCGCTTTGGCTGACCTCAAGCTTAAGAAGCGTTTCGACGGTGACATTATCGATGAAGTCGATGCTGCATTGACTGATCTTGGCCTCAAGAAGCGTTTCAACGGAGACATCATCGACGAGGCCGATGCCGCTTTGGCTGACCTCAAGCTTAAGAAGCGTTTCGATGGTGACATTATCGATGAAGTCGATGCTGCATTGACCGATCTTGGCCTCAAGAAGCGTTTCGACGGTGACATTATCGATGAGGTCGATGCTGCATTGACTGATCTTGGCCTCAAGAAGCGTTTCAACGGAGACATCATCGACGAGGCCGATGCCGCTTTGGCTGACCTCAAGCTTAAGAAGCGTTTCGATGGTGACATTATCGATGAAGTCGATGCTGCATTGACCGATCTTGGCCTCAAGAAGCGTTTCAACGGAGACATCATCGACGAGGTTGACGCCGCTTTGACCGACCTCAAGCTCAAGAAGCGCTTTGACGGTGACATTATCGATGAGGTCGATGCCGCATTGACCGATCTTGGCCTCAAGAAGCGTTTCGACGGAGACATTATCGACCAGCTCACTGGTTGCCTCACCGCCCTCGGTCTGCGAAAGCGTACCCTCATCGACCAGGTTCAGGCCTGCCTCACCTCGCTCGGTCTCTAAGCATGCAAACTTGTTCTTTCAGCTGCATCCCCGACCTTTCAGAACCTCAACAGATTTCCAACTCGAAGGTATCTGTTTCGGAACAAGCAAATCATTTGTATCGTTACAAAGCTCCAGCTGCACCTCGACGAAAGCGCTGTTGAGCACGATCTCTCATCGTCAGATCGTCAGCTAAAGCTCCAACGCACACTATCATTTTGATCCCGGCAACGTCTATTTTCGTTCACTCATGTCCCATTGGTCCCTGCTCGCAACTACAGATCCCTCATCCCCTTTTCAAATCTTGACAGTGCCACGTGGCTTGTGCAGAAATGCAGCGATACAGCGTCATATTGTGAGAGTGTCTGTGCCATGACCGTCTTGGAGAGCTGAACAATGAGATCTGAACGCAAGGTACCAAGCCGTCCGCGCTGTCGACTCGCACATAAGTTGCGACGCTGGAGAGTCAGCTTAAACCGCTTCGCAAAATTACCCAGCTTGACCCCATATCAGTCAGGTCTGCGTTGAACCTGCCTCAGCTCGACCATGAGACTCGCTTGATATCTCTCATTGTCACACCCATCGTCGTCCCCTCAAGGATATTGTGAGCTATGCTATGCAATTGGGCTGATGTGTATTGTTACAAAGATATGCGGGGGTATATATGGCAGCAAGGAAATGCTGGAATGATTTTGTGTAATAAATGCTTTTTTCTAGCACACCTCGGTTTGATCCCTTGGTGGTGTGCAAGGTCTTGACTCCCCTTTTTCCATCTGGTCGACCGCTGCATCCGTCTGCTGCCCCTCCTGCTGCTGCTGGTTTGCCGCGTTCGCACCAGTGTGCGACTTTCCCCATCGAAAATCGCCAAACCCGAGCAGCACATTGGCATACACCGTCGGCGTCAGCACAATGCTGCACATACGATTGAGCAGCGCACCGTACAGATAATGGTGCAACAGCGGTCTATACCGCTTTGTCGGCAGCACGACAAACAGAATGAACCAGATCTGCGGCAACAACGTGATAGCCAGCAACGGTGCTACGCCAATGACGCTAAACTTGGTCACCAGGTTGTAGACAAAGTGGGCAAAGTTGTACATGCGAAAGAAAACCAGCGTCGATCTCGTCAATTCGAGCGACATCCAGATTCGCGTGACAATGTGCTGGTTTGGCTGTGTAAGCGTGACAAAGGCGTTGAAATAGGCGTTGGAGCCCCAGCGTCTGCGCTGCGAGAGGTAGTGCGAGAGCGATTGCGGAGGGATGGTGAAGCAGGCGGCGCGCGTTTCGAGGACAGTGCGTACGTTTTTCGAGCGCGAGATGATCGACCAGCAGAGTCGACGGTCGGTTCCCTGGTAGGTGACTTGACGGTGAACGAGATTGCCGTCTTGGATGTGCTTGCGGTACTCGGCACTGGCCTGTCCGAGAATAGCACCGGTGCGAAGCATTGTGATAGCACCGGGCATGCAGGTGACTCGACCCCACGAAGACTCGGATCGCCTTCGAATCCACTGACCATAGGTATACTGGAACCCCTGAAAGTGATCCCAGAAATACCACAGTCCGCACGTTTTCCAGCTTCGACCAGGCTTGAGAAAGTCGGCTTCGACAATCCCACATGCACCCACCGTGTTCTCGCCCTCGTCCATCAGCCTATCTGCAAGCACATTGACCGAACCAGCCAGGATCTTGGTATCGGCATCGGTGCAAAAGACAAAGTCAAACGACTCGAGATCTGGCTGATTGTACAGCTTACGAATGTGTTCCACCACAAGCGCTCTCGCATCCGTGTTGCAGTGGCCCGTCGCCTCGTTATCGCTGTTGAACAGGTCAAAGGCAAAGATGAGCGAATCCTTCTTGCCTGCATTCTTGACCTTGCGGACGATCATGATCGGGTGACCCATGCGAAAGCCAAACTGGAGCCGAAATGCCGATTCGCGGATCTTCCACGAAAAGTAGGGAAAGTCGTCGACCCTGCAGATCGTCTCTTGAATAATGACGTCGTCTTCAACGTCAAAGCCGTCGGCCATGATGGCAATGATGTTGAAATCCTGCGGTCGCACCGGGTTCTCCTGGATAATGGAATCGACCGTGTCGAGCACATCCTGCGTCGACTCCTTGTATACAGGAACTAGGCTGACAATCTTGCGCGGTGGATGGACCACCACCGGCTTCTTCTTGCGAAAAGGCCAGGCGAGAATGCCAAAAATGAAGAGCACGGTCTGCCAAACCACGGAAAGGATGTCTCGCGACTTGAGCCCCACCATAAAGAGCAAGGACACGTGCGGGGGAGCGAGAAAGAGGAAAAAGATGACCAGTGCCATGTTGAGCGCCCCAATTGCCATCATGAGTCCGATACGACCGGCGGTGACGCGGGACTGGACGAGCGGCGCATAGTCCGGGAAGAGCGATCCGTCGAACGCTTGAGCCTTCTCATTGCTAGTAGCATGCTCGTGGTTGGCCAATTTTTCGATGTCGTAGTCATTGTCGGTCGCGCTGGTGGGCTGACCTGCGTAATGAGGATCAGTGCGGCTGACTTCAGGCTCGACTACTGTGGAGACTACTTGGTGGGCATCCGCAAAGGGGTCTTGAAGGTTGACCTGTGCTTGTACAGTACCATCGTGGTAAGATTGACCTTCCAGCACTGCTACGTCTGCGTCTGGCTTTCCTCTAGACAGCAAGGAATGCGATTTGCCGGATTGACGAAAGCTGGGCGTTGACGGAGTGATAGGCGACAAGGGTGTCGTGGACGAATACAAGTTGTGCAGATGGTCGGACTTCAACGTGCAGGCTCGCTCAAAGTGGAGCTCGTCAAGGCCGTCATTGTCAAAGATGCCATCCTCTTGATCGTTCGAAGAGACGGATGATGTAGTAGAGCTGCGTCTCATTGAGGCGGCAGAGAAGCGCCGAATAGTCGTTGAGGATACCCAGTGCAAGGTGTTCTCGGAAGCGACGACCGTGTTGGAATGACGCCTTTTACTGGGCACCGGTGCAAGCTGGAAGCCTGTATCCCGGAACGAGTTGACTGCAGGTACAGAGGCGAACGAGTGCCTACGCGAATCCTGCTGTGGACTCATGTTGCTGACGAGCGAGTGTAAGTCTAATTTGATGGCTCCGAGAGGTGTTCGAACATTCCGCAACGATGACGACAAGGTGTTGGTGTTGGTGGTGGTGGTGGTGTGATAAAAAGATCGAATGGATCGGTCGAGTGGAGTCGCTTGCTTTTGCTGTTGTTCCTGGGATAGCGAGGGGCTGACGAGAGCGAGGTTGAGCAATCGGGAAGACCGCGTTCTGTAAGAGGTCGCAGCAGAGGTACGACGCAACTGCGTGATGCGATAGTGTGTTGGTCGTTGCGCCCCCGTAGACCAAGAATCAAGTCTATCGGATGAGACATTCTCTTTTGTGGTACCCTGTGCAGGGTAGGTGGCATTCATCATGAAGAGGCCCTGGCACCGGCGAAACAGTCCTGTGTGGGAAAGACTCTCTGGCGGCTACAAGCTCTCGAGCAAGTGAATGCTGCGACGACTAGAGCGTGGTGGATGGTTATGGAAGAAAGGTGAAACACAAAAGCCACATCGACAAGCAAGTGATGCACAATGGTTGCGACCACGTTGCGGGTACAAGTGGAGCGACAAAGGCCAAGGCTTGAGTGCAGCAGCAGCTTGCATTGCACAAGGAGCGAACGGCTCCAGTCACAAAGACCTACTTAGCCGCTCGCCGTGGAGAACACCGAGAGCCCGTCGCTGGTGAGATAAAAATGTTAAGTCGTAATCACAAGTAGCATAACGTAGGATCGGCGGTGAGACATATCAAGCATGGGTTAGACGAATTGACCTGACTGGCAAACAGGTTTGGGACTGTTGCAGCGCAGTGAATCTGATTGGATTCGCCGTGGCAGCCTTTGTGGTAGTGCTTGCTCCCAAGATTATTGAGGCGAATTCAGACGGCGTTCGGAGGCGATCTCGAAAATGACGAACGCGTAAAGATTTTCGCAGCGGCTAAGCTGCAACAGCCAAGCGCTGCTTCCATTTCTTGATTCGCGTAAAGGAGTGTTCTGCAGATCTGCGCCTCTTTTCTCATTTTTTTTTTTTTTTTTTTTTTTTTTTTTTCTTTCTTTCTCGTTTTCTCCTTCTTTGAAGTCCCTCCAAAGTTGGTGGCGCTTGTCAAAGAACGCGAAATCTCCGCTCCAGCCACAGGAGCGGAGAGGGCGAAATTTTGAGGTGAAAATAATTGAGAAACCCAATTGCGGCGAGACACATTTTGCAACTCAGCCAACCACAGTTCTGGACAATGGTGTCCCACTCGTTTGGAAAACTCAATCTCGTCTCTGCTGACCGAGGTAGCGGAATCGTATCCTCCGTTGTCAAGCAAGGCCGCATTCGGAAGGCGAAAGTACCATTCTCACGCAGATGTGGCAAGCTCCGGGTACCTCGGCCAAATGCTCGAGCGAATCGTTCCAGATCCCAGGGTTCTCGGGTTTCGATCGCTTCAAGACGGACATAGTGACATCACTCTTGCGTCTCCTCTCCTCCTCCTCCTCCGCCGTCCACCTCTGACCACCATACTTTTCTCGTCCCGACCGCATCTGAATCGAACTCTCACGCTCTCTGTGTCAAACTACCACGTGTCGTTCCAACTCAGCCCCGCAAGACTCTAGTGGCACTCAAGCACGTCTGCACCCGGGTTCACCTGAAAGACAAGACCGTAGGCGCCGAAACTGACAGGATTCCTCCCAGGAACCGGAAGCAGATGTTTTGTCTCAGCTGTCATCTGTCGAGGGATCTGATGCCGCAAGCGAGCAAATCTCTTCCGCAGCTCCCTCGAAGCGCGGTCAAATCTGGCGAACAGCCAGATCGTGGCCGCCTGATCGGCAGTCGGTGAATCTAGAGCAAGACACCTTACTTTGTAGCATGCTTGCTTTACGTATGCAGACTTGGAGCGCTAGTTCGCCTCTCTTTGCCGATGAGCGACTGTCGGCGCCATTTCCCGTCAGTGGTTTTCAAGCCCAGCATCGACCATACCAAAGCCCAGACCCACGGCCGCCGGCGTCGCACATGGGGACACTCAAGGCGCGAACATTCTTTGTCACTTGCGACACCTTGTCTCACTCGGCCAACGAACGCCTCAGAGCTTTACTTTCAGCTCGGTGAGGCGAACGCCTTTTTCGCGACTACCCGAGCATGCGACACATGTCAGGTTGGGCCGTGGTCACTGCGCTAGCAGGTGAGTCAATCGCAGCGCAATTTTTCCGGCCAAGGATTCGGACGGACGACCTGCTGTTGGGTACCTTGTAGCTTCTGCTGTAGCCTGTGGTGTGTAGACTCTGGTGCAGAGCGTGCCATAGACTTTGCTATAGACTTCGCCGTACACTTCAGTGTACACTGGGCTGTACGCTGTAGAGCACACCGTACGTCACGCTAAAGACCACGCTATAGACTTTGCTGGAGACTACTCAAAGTGGCCCATCACCAAGCGTCAAAGCATATAAGGAAGCCTCGAATCTTCCCTCATAATCGTCTTTCCATCAACAGCAACTCATTGTTCACTTCCTTCATACGCATTCACACCCTTTCTCACTCTTCTCTCACTCTCTCGCATCCAAAACTTTACACAATGTCCTCGTTTACCGAGCGCAACTCGCTGCCCATCCTGGGCTCGGACAAGGTCGTTGTCGAGGCTCCTACCAAGCAGGTTACTAGTCTTGGTGGCCTCGTCCGCCCTACTCTCCACAACCTACCTTCGGTATCGTCATCCGAGGCATCCTCAGAGACATCCGGTTCGTCAGACGCTTCGGAAGATGAAGACGAATTGGATCTCGACGACATCGAAGCTGTGCTCTACCGTCCTATGGAGCGATGTCCCTCGCTGACCGCCTCGCAAGAAAGTCTTCTGCCTTCGCCTACGCCTTCACCCAGCAAGACAAAATTCCAGCTCTCGGCTCTGCCAGTGGTCGACGAGGTCAAGACGCACAACAAACCTGCTACTCACGGAACCGTTTTGGTTGTCGGTGTTGGTTTTGTCGGTGCCCACTTGATGGAGAGGTTCTCGTCTGCGTACGAGGTGGTCGCTTTCGACGTTTCCGAGAACCGATGCGAGTACCTGCGCAAGACGCACTGCATTAACCCCAACGTCACATTTATCTCGGATCTCGGCGCCGACGAGAGGACAAAGTCGTTTGATCTCTGCCTCGTCTCGGTACCAACATTGCTCACAGCCGATCTCAGCCAGGTGGATCAAACCCACATCCGATCTGCTTTCAACATGGTTTCGCGCATTGCACGTCCCGGATCTACCGTTGTTGTCGAGTCGAGTGTCACCGTGGGTATGACTCGCGAGCTCTTTTCGCCCTTGCTCGAAATGGGCGTGCATGTCGGATTCAGCCCGGAGCGTGTCGACCCTGGCCGCACGTTCCCGGCGTTTGAAGATATCCCCAAGGTAGTTTCGGGTCTGAACCAGGCGTCGCTCGAGCGCATCACCGAGCTTTACTCGCGTGTCTTCAACACGGTGGTCCCCGTCTCGAAACCCGAGGTGGCCGAGTTTACCAAGCTCTATGAAAACTGTCAGAGGTTGATCAACATTGCCTATGTCAACGAGATCGCCGATGCATGCGCCAAGCACGGAGTCGATGTCCACGAAGTGGTCAGCGCTTCGGCAACAAAGCCATTCGGATTCATGCCTTACGCTCCCTCGCTCGGTGCCGGTGGACACTGCATCCCGGTCAACCCATTCTACCTGTTTGCCAACTGCGATCTGCCTCTGCTCCGCTCTGCTGCCATGGCCAACCAGGAGCGACCAGCAGCCAAGGCAAAGGAAGTGGCTCAAATCGCCGCCGAAAACCAGAAGCGATCTGGCAGCAGCTCCAGGGCAGTAGCTCCCAAGGTAGCCATTGTAGGCATGGGATTCAAGCGCGGCGAGGCGTCTCTCGCCTACGCACCCACCGTCACGCTCGCCGACAAGCTCACTGAGCTCGGTGTCGAGGTCAGCTACGTCGACGACTTTGTCACCTCGGACAAATGGGCCAAGGTTCCCTCTGCAACATTCCAGGACGCAGAGCGATTCGGTTCGCTCTTTGACGCCGTGGTTGTGGCGCAGAAGCCCATCGAGAGCGAAAAGGCCATTCTCCAACAGCTCGACTCGGCAAAGGTGATTTACTTTACCAAGTGATTTTTCCTTTCATGCGTCACCAAGAAAAATTGAAACAAAAAAAGGGGGTTTGGTCTTGTAGATAATTCGGGTCTCCTTCGTCTCTTCGCATTGTTTTGTTCTGTATCATGAATTGTTCATATTGCAGAGTTGGTCTCAACTTGTCTTTCTTGAATGCTTGAAAGTGCGTGTTACTCAACGTACTGTACAAGATTTGCACAGGGTCAGTGAACATGGAAGCAAAACGAAATTTCAAAAGTTGCGCCAGTCAAGCTAAGGGCACACCTTGGTCCAGAAAAACAAGTGGTGCGGTGTTCGTCTACCTTACCGTTGTGTCTCTGCTGTCGGCGAATCGCCGGATCGCCCGACGATCGCGCTTTACATTTGCGCCGTTTGCGGGGGATAATAAGGTACAGGCGCTCGGTGCTGTCGGCAATGAGCGCTTAGACCGTTGGCTTGCAAACAAGAATTCGCCTCGAACGCCAACGTCGGACGATTCGTTTCAAAGTGCGGAGTTGCAAAAACCTTGTTTTGGACCGCAGATCTGAGACAGGACAACAAACGCGCGAATCACTGTCAAGGCGAAATGTCAACATGAGGTAATGTCGGAGCGGGAAACCAAAAAGCGGAATTTCTGCAACTGTACAGTATCATGCCACCGGCCAACTTCCCACGTGGGAGAGCAGCTAGAGGCGAGAGAAATTTGAAACCCGAGACGAAGCAAATATGTGTTCGCATTAGGTCTCAGCGGTTTTGGGCCGTGAAACAGAAGGTCGAAGAATGTCTCAATGATGAGGCGACTCATGCGGGTCTGGCGAGAGGCGTAGACCAGCTACTGAGATCTGGGCGTTGATACAAGCGATGCTCGTCGTTGTTCGGGCCGATTGAGGAAAAGCTGGCGTTCGCCTCGTGTTAAGCCGTGAGAGGTGGATCATTGGTCGCCGTAAAGGTGTGGTGTCCAGAGCAAAGGCTCGGGAACAAGACTCGAAGAGGTCTGGACCTTGAGCCCTCGGATCAAACGTCGAAGTGGTCCCCCTCGGTCACGTTGCTCCACTCCTGCTTGTTGGGCGCCAGAGCCAGAATCGACTATTCGACCAGTGTCCGTGCTTCACGCTTCATTTTCTTTCTCTTCCACCATCTCTGTCAACCGATCCAATCTCTCTGTCCAAACCAACGCCGAAGACTCACACAACTGCTCCGAGTGCGAGCCCAACTTAATGATGGTGGTCGTAGCACCAAGCTCTCGATCAACTCTTGTGGTTCTGACAATGATGGCGATGGTAGCGGCAGTGCCCATCCCGCAGGAAACATCGCCTTCGTCAGGGTCTCTCGCAACGGAATCAGTCTATACCTCATCGAGTAGCATCGGAACAAGTACAACGACACAGAGTCACTCCATATCGACCATCGCTAGAGCAAGTGCTTCGACACAGAGCCACTCTGCAGCGGTCAGCCCCTCTCAGCACGCCGCTTCGAGGATGTCAAGTCACACCTTTGCCCACACACATGACACGGCGCAAGCAATGTCGATGTCTAGAAGTCGGACTAAGGTGACAGCGACCTCAATGACTAGCCAGATTGTCGTGCCTTCCTCTAATGCGGCTCATTCGAGCCAGTCCCAGGACATCAATTCAGCAGTCTGGACGAACTCCGCACAGCCAACGCCAGCTGCCACGCACGAGTCGCAAGGCACTCAGAGCAGCAACGTCGAATCACACAGCACTCACTCCAAAGCAGACAAATCGACACACTCGCACAGCTCCAGATCGCACACCTCCCACGTCCACACAACCCAATCGCATGCATCCCACTCGCATCTAACCACCCACGTACCCCGACCACCCCCCCACCACAAGATCTCTGGAGGCAAAACCATCGTCTCTGATCCGGTCCCCGGTTCCGCCTGGGCGAGGATCCGAATAATCCTGTTGATCCCGCTGTGTTTGCTGACGGCCATGACATTCTTTGCTGGCGTTGGACTGTATGTTGCTGCTACGTGGGGAACTGGCGAAGGTTGGTTTGGAAGGCCGGTGCCGGGCGAAGATGAGCAAGAATTATTGGAGACGACCAAAGAGTCATTAGCAGCTGCAATTTCTGCAGCGACGGTGAGCGAGGAGAAGGTCAAGGTCTCTGAGGACAAGCAGGAGCAGGAGCACAAGACCGGACTGGTGGAACAACGGCGCAGGCCCAGCCTGTTGAGCCTCGACAGATTCCGGTTCAGAGCGCCTTCGATCGGAGAACAAGGTAGATTGAGTCTAACAAGTCGCAGAGCAAGCATCATCAGTCCGCGTACGAGCATCTTTAAGCTCGAAAGATCACCTTCCCAAGCGTCTTCTTTGGACGGTCCTCAACCGACAAGCGCGGCGGAACAATCTCGCAGACCCAGCGTCGCAAGCCTCCACAGATTCCAGTTCAGACCACCTTCCTCTCCGCTAGACAGTCGTTTCAAGCAAGCTTAGGCTGAACGAGCTTAGAGGCTGTACAACGCAATGTCACGCTCACATTGCCATCGTACCCATATGACCCCCAAGACCCCCAGCTGCTTCACATGCAGCGCTTATTCCGATAATATGTGCGTTGAGTCCAGATGAAGGGGAAACAAACCCGAAAAATTAGAAAGTAAAGGCTGCAAGCAGCGTTTAGAAGTGGAAAAAGAGATGAGGAAAAAACGAAAAATAGAGAATGCTCCGTACTGGGCTCGAACCAGTGACCTTCCGTTGTTAATAGAAAACTCAGAATCAATTCTGAGGCACCGTGTATTAGACGGATGCGATAATCCAACTACGCTAACGGAGCGCATGTGCTTGGCTCGGGTAGAGTAGCATAGATATACACTTGACAGTCAGGGAGAGTAGCCAAACATCGTCGGCTTGGACCGATGCTAGGGTTACTTGGCTAATACAACCCGCCCTGCATCCTTATCAGCTTGGCCAAGTTAACCCTATGAGGTTGGCTTGCTCCAACAGGCGTCTCTCTGACACTTGGCACGCCGCCTTTCAAGACCAACAAGTCTATAGTTGTGTGATTCATGCGATTTCTAGTCTGGCTCAAAGATGGCCCCAACAGCTCCAGTAACGTTTTGCGTATATATAGGGTTTGTGTGTAGGGCACGTTGTGTTGAAAGCACCGTAAATATAGGCGAGGTCATATTTCTGGCTGCATGGTGCATTGCACATATTCAGGAAGGTTCTGCCAGGCTAGAACACCCTTAGCATGAAATCCGGGGGCGCTGGACAAGCTTGATCACATGCTGGACCAACAAAGCAGTTGAAGGTGGCGACCTACAGACGCAGTAGATTCCAGGATGCAGGTGTGTCGACAGTGCCCTAGCGTATACTCAACGCTTCGGCTTGTTTCTGCAATTGTCATTGCCATGTCAGCGACGCAAAGACTCAGGCGGTCGAGACAAGTTCTTTTGGGGCTGTCTGAAGGCAGAGATGCGGTGGCTGAGTGGGAGTTGGAGATGGAGACCGAAGGGAGGCGTCGAGTCGGAACAGGTGAAAGTGGGATGACGGGAGCCGAGCAGCGGGTGCGAACGCGGAATGAAGAAAGGCATCGACAGGTGTTGACTTTCTTTGGCGAAGAAGGGCGTTGCATTGTACAGACGACGCCCCGCACGAGGGTTCGTGCTCCATGACAAGAGCAACTCATTCGCGAAGCCGAATCTGAAATAGTCGCTCCCGCAGACAAGATGGGCAAGAAGGGGATCGGAGCAGCGGTTCATTGGCGGCATTGTTTCGGCCGTGCTCAGATGTGCTAATTCCAGCTAGCGATCGGAACGGTTGCACACTAGCGCATGAGGTCCGCGATCAAGTAAAGGTCTCTACGTCGCGTTTGTTGATGAGAAGGGAGTCTCGGCTGTGTCTGGAGCCGGGGACCAAGGTGGGCCTTGTAATGACGGTGCTAGTGCCGTCATTTTGCTTCAGGTGACAATAGCCATCAAGCAAGACGAGAGTAAGGCTGGTTGTAGAAAGATTGAGCGGTTTCAGAGTGCGGATCGACGGCAAGCAAGAGTGCCACAGACAAGACATAAAAAGGGCCGCACAGGCTTCAAGTGCAGGTCCATGCTCTTCACATTATCCAAGCGCAGTACGCTCGTCCTTCTTTTTAGATCTGCAGGCAGGTCAGTGCGCCTCCCAAACCTCTTTCCTTCTTTCTCAACTGCAAGTTCCCCATAGCTGCTGTGCAATTCGGCAGAATGCGCACACTCGTACCGCTGTGGACGCTGGCCGTCCTTCTGTCAGTCCTTTTGGCTCGGACGCACGCTACTCCTACTGCAGCCATCCATAATGGGCTTAAATCCAACGCTCAACAAAAGGCCGATCACTTACCGGCAACGATTCGAAAACGTACACCCTTGTCAATGCCCGGCGATATGAGTGGACTCAGCAGTATGTTCCCCGGTCTCAGCGGAGGAGGTGACAGCGGGGGTCTGTCGAGCCTAATGTCCGGCCTCGGCAGTGGAGGAACGGGAGGCTTGAGCAGTATGATGTCCGGCCTCGGGAGTGGAGGGAGCGGAGGCTTAAGCAGTATCATGTCTGGTCTTGGCGGTGGATCGAGTGGAGGATCAGGGCTCAGCAGTTTGGGTTCGGGACTTGGCAGCAGTATGAAGCGACGCGGGGTTGATGATGCCGACATCGCTGGTGGTAAAAATCCGGGCGATGCAGCCACAGCATCAGTAAAGCACGGCGCTGCTCGGTTCCACAAGCTGTTTAAGAGGTCAACGACGACGGGAGATGAGAATAGCGTTGGCACGCGGACCGAAGATGGGGCCAGCGGTGGGAGTGACTCTTCAACTGCAGGTGGTGCTAGTGGCGGCAGCAAAAATTCCGACGGCGAACCAACAAGCAGCGATGCAGGCGGTGGCACTTCCACTGCAGGAGAAAGCAACAGCGGTGGCGGATCGTCCACCAACGGCGGTGACAATAGCGGTGCTGACAGCACCGTCAAGGGAAAAAGCGATGACCTCGACAGCATCATGAAAGACATTGTCAGCAAGCACGAACATTTCGTACATGATCTTGCCTGTCGAAATGAAAAGATCGCCAGCAAGCTGCGTCAGCTCGGATCGGGAAGCCTCGCCACCATTTTTCCAGCCCTTGGACATTCGATGGCCAATCTTAAGTGTGGTCAAGGTGGTCAGGCGAACGCTGGAGCTGGTGGTGGTGATAGCGGTGCTTCTGCTACTACTGGTACAGCAGAGACTGGTGCAAGTGAAGGAGATGCTGCTGGTGGCAGCGCAGCGGGTGGTGTCGATGGGTCTTCAGCAAGTGCCAACGGTGGAGACGCAGGTAGTGCATCTACAGGAGCAGAAGGTGGCGACGGAGCAGCTGAAACATCTTCATCAACGCCAGACACAGGCTCATCGGGCTCGACGCTGGGGAACACCTCTGATCCTGAAGGAGCTACTGGTTCTGGCACTAGCACTAGCACCGGTACTGATACAGGCACCGGAGCTAGCACTGGCGATAACGGTGCATACGGTGGTGCTGCTAACGGCGACGCTGATGCCGGCACTGCCGCCGGCGGCACTGGTGCCTACAGTTCTGCTGCGAACGGCGATGCTGATGCCGCTACGGGCGAGGGAGGCAGCACTGGCAGTTCGGGTAGCACGGGCACTCCCAGCACTACAGCCGCAGTTTCAGGGGCCGCGAGTGACAACACTGCGGCTGGTGGTGGTGCAGTGGGAAGCTCTTGAATCCTCAAGCTGGAGCAGAAAAAGCACCTGCTCGACGACGCAATTCCAAACGCACCGTTTCAAAGCACAACGCTGGCCAACTCAACGATAGACGGGTACCTGGTCTACCTCACCTGGATCAGGAACAGTTGGTCAAGCTTGTCCAAACCATGGATATGCCCAAGAATGGAGCTAGTGCTGGTGCATTTGCTGCTACGAGAGGCAAAACATCTCGATCGTTGTCTTTGTGGAGGAAGCGTTCGCCTTCACCATTGATGAGTGGTTTGGGTGGCATGCTCGGTGGTGCAGGCGGAAGCTCAAGTGGCGGTACAAGCAGTGGTGGTGGTAGTGGAGGTACTGGTGGTGGTGACGGTTCCAGCGGCGGATGTCCCCCGCTATACCTCATCTTTGCTCGTGGCACCACCGAGGTTCAAGGCACATTTGGCATTGTCGGCAAGCCGCTGTGCAGTGGTTTGCAGCAGCAAGTACCCGGTACACAGTGCTACGATGTGGTCTATTCTTCGGACATGGACTACGTGTCTGCTCCATCGCAAGGTGCGCAGACTGCGAGCAACTACATGGCGAGCGTTTCTTCTCGCTGTCCTTCGACGAAATTTGTGCTGGGCGGTTACTCGAAAGGTGCCATGGTGGTGCATCTGATCAAGCAGGCGAAAAATGTGGTTGGTGCTGTCACGTTTGGCGATCCGTATAAGACCATGTCGGTGCCGACGACGACGCATTGGAAAATGTTTTGTCACGCTGGCGATCCGGTCTGCATGAATGGGTTCAACGGGATGGCGCACCTTACGTATGCGACGCAGGATGTGGGTACGGCAGTGACGTTTTTGGTGCAGGCGTACCAGTCGTCTGGAGGTAGCAGTTCTGCTGCTGCTGGCAGCAGCGCAAGTGCAGGCGGTACAAGTGGCACTGCTGGTGGAAGCGCAGGTGGTCAAAGCGCCGCTGCCGGAGACAGTGCAGGTGGAGCGAGCACCCTTGGCGGAGGAGGTGCGAGCAGCGGGCTTAGTGCGCTCAGTGGGCTTGGTGGCGGCGCTGGAGGTCTCAAAGGCCACAGCAGTCTCGGCAACGTTGGAGGCGGACTAGGTGGCCTCTCCTCTTTGAGTCTCAAGAAACGCTTCGCTCAGCATCGCAAGTCTCGCTCTTCCCATCATCCGCATCACTATCATCGATAATTCCCCCACGACCATTGATATTCCCACGACATCCTAGGGGTTATCACAGGCGCTCAGCCTTGCAGGCAACATACAGTACTTTGCCGCCTCTCTTTTTCCCACAAGCCTTGCTGAGGTCGATTTGTACATTCTGCGCTGGTCCGCAACATGTGATCTGCCCTCCATCCAATCTTGTTCGTCTGTCTGTTTCACACCTGCTCTATCTTTCGTGAGATCGAAACTCGTTGCTGACGGGACCGACCTTTATTGGCAGGCTCAAACAAACTTTGGCGGCAAATCTGGCATCTCGTCGATAGACATGAGACCAACTTCCACGAAGGCTTGGACGATTGAAACAAAGACTTGCAGACGAAGCAAGCGTATGCATTGCGAATAGAAAGGCGTACCAAAAAGAGCGAGGTCAAAGGAAGCGGGAGAGAGAGAGAGAGAGAGAGGAGAGATCAATGTACAAGGGATGGGTCGAAATAGTCCATGGTCAAATCAGGTGGGTGGATGCGTAGGTGCCGGATTCGATCGAGTATATGCGGCGAGCTCGCGTGTTGAGCGCCGGGCGTGGCAGATCGGGTAGGGCTGCAAGCGACGCGCAATATGCTATGCAATCGATGGTCTAAGAATGAACGGCGAAGGCGTGGAGCGCAGCTCATCGATGTTGCGCGCGTGGGCTCGATGGCCAGACCGGCGCGGCGTGTAATCGACGCGCAATGGGGGAACCAACGGCAATCAGAGAAGCACAGTGCCAGCTGCCACGACAGCAACACACATCAAGGTGGCGGTACCGGCAGCGCCCGAGATAAAGTTGGATGAAGCGAGCAACGAGAGAGCACCGCTCGACGAACCACCCGAAGCGGCGGTGGAGCTGCCGTAGCCGGGAATGGTGGTCAAGATGGTGCCGCGCGAGACGGTAGGAGATGCGAGTGAGGAGGAAGGGGGTGCAGTGTAGCCCGAGATGGTTTGAACGCCAGTGTAGGTGGTTGTGACGCCAGAACCACCACCGGCGGCGGCCTGACGCTTTTCGAGCGGAGGCAAAGGAGCGAGCTGATTTGCGGATGCGACTGCGACCATAGAGATGATGAGCGCTACGAGCGCGAGGATGAATGATGTTGATCGCATCTTTGTTCGATGTAGGAGTAAAGCTAGGATAGTGACGATGATGATGACGATGGTGGTGATGGAAGAGAGAATGAGAGGGAGACTGAATGGTGTTGATCTGCCCCTGTGTGCTGCTAAGCTGCGCCTCAGCGATTTGTGCGTGCGTTGCTGAAAAGTGGCAGTTCCAACAGCAGCAGCAGCCAGCGCAAATTCACAGAACAGAAACACGACCCTTTCGACAAATGCTGAATTTCAACTTTGTGTGCCGATGCACCGCCGATGCGCCGAAACAGGTCGGAGAGCCAAGCCAGGCAAAAGCCAAGCAAAGCCAAATCAAGGTCAAAATCGAAATTTGGAAAACGACAAACAAAGTGCTCTGCCTGCCTCTATCTCCCTCTCTCTCTCCCTCTCTCTGCTCTTTGTATTCGAATTTCCACCCATAGCCCGCCTGCTCTTTTGACGTCAATCAACACTTACAAACACACAAACACACATGTAGACGCGATGCGACGGCAACTCGGTATTCAATTACAGGTAGAAGTTGTCGGTCTCACATTCTGAGCAAGCCAGACACCGCGACTCGGACGAAAGGAAAGCCGCACGGAACATCTCTTCTGAGCCAAACGGCAGTGCGTGAGTGAGAGAGAGAGACTCGATCAGAAGCAGGAAGAAAAGCCAATGGAAAGAAGAAAAAAATTCACTTTGTATTCTCTCTTTCCTCTCGACACCATCAAAGCGCTTTTTCTACATGGCTCATTTGCGTCTGGCCACCTCTGCCACTCTTGCTGCCAATAGCTACACACGTATCGCTCTGTACCGCAACACCAGCGTCTGCATTTCTGCATCGCTTTCCCCACCACTGCACGCGACATCCACCAAGCTCCCGGCTACGGCTTCTCTCGACTGCAGCACTGCTCGTCGGCCCTTTTCTTGCACCCTTGTTCCCGCAGCCAAATCACATAGAGTCGCCAAGATGCCGCCCAAGAAGCAAGCAGTGGTCGAAAAGATCCGTCTGGGTCGTCCCTCGAATAACCTCAAGATGGGCATTGTCGGTTTGCCCAACGTCGGCAAGTCGTCGCTCTTCAATGTGATTGCCAAGTGCGATTTGGGCAAAGCCGCCAACTTTCCCTATGCTACTATCGAACCCGAAGAGGCACGTGTGCCTGTGCCCGACGAGCGTTTCACCTGGTTGGTCAATCAGTACAAACCCAAGTCCGAGGTGCCTGCCTTTTTGACGTGCATCGATATCGCCGGTCTCACCGCCGGTGCCTCTACAGGTGCCGGTCTGGGAAATGCCTTCTTGAGCAACGTCAGGAGCGTCGATGGTATCTTCCAGGTGGTTCGAGCCTTTGACGATGCCGAGGTGATCCACGTCGAGGGCGATGTCAACCCAATCCGTGATATGGAAATCATTTCGACCGAGTTGAGGTTGAAGGACATTGACTGGATCGAAAAAGCGCTCGACAATGCAAAGAAGAACGCCAGGAGTGCCGGCAACGTCAGTCTCGAGGACAAGAAGAGAAAGGAAGAGGTTGGCATCATCGAGAAGCTGCTCAAGCACGTCCAGGAGGACAACAAGGATGTACGAAAGGGCGACTGGAACAACAACGAGGTACGTATCTGGTTCCAGCTACAGCCGATGCTGCTGCTGCTGCTGCTTGCTCAAATGATGATAAAGAGTGCGCATCTTGAGACACTCGACAATTCTAATAACCCAGCTCGTCGATGGCCCATCAAGCCAGAATGAGATAACTTTGTATACAACTGATTCCAAACCACACGACAAGAGCAGCAGCAGCAGCGGTCAAAACCCCGCCAAAGACAAGATTTGGTTTACTGACATGTTCCTACTCGTCCCGACTGCTCGATCAACAACGCAAAAACAAAACAGGTCGAAGTCATCAACAACCTCCAACTGCTCACCGCCAAGCCCGTCATCTACTTGGTCAACCTCTCGGAACGCGACTATGTGCGCAAGAAGAACAAGTGGCTCGCCAAGATCAAGGCGTGGATTGACGAGAACAACCCGGGCGATCTGCTCATCCCCTTTTCCGTCGCACTCGAGGAGCGTCTGCTGGCGCTTGGCTCGCCCGAAGCCGAGGCGGCAGAACTCGCCACGCTCGGCGACAACATCACGGGCGCGCTCGGCAAGATTACAAAGGCAGGCTACGACGGTCTCGACTTGGTGCGCTACTTTACCGCAGGACCAGACGAGGTGCGAGCATGGACGTTCAGGAAAGGGTTGAAGGCACCCGAGGCGGCAGGTATCATTCACACGGATTTCCAAAAGAAATTTGTCTGCGGTGAGGTTTTCAGCATCGACGATATCAAGGAACACGGCAACGAGGCCGGTGTCAAGGCCGCAGGCAAGTACAAGCAGATCGGCCGCGAGTACAAGGTGCAGGACGGCGAGATTTGCTACTGGAAGCACGGCTAAACTTGTATAAGTTACACTCTACACTGTTGCATCGTGTAACATTATATCTTGACCACGAGTCAATTACTTTCGGCTACTTTTTGACTGTCTGTTTCGAAATGGCTGAGTTTGTCTGATTGAGCGCAAATCACAATGCGCCTCTACCTTTCTCTCTCTTTTGACACGCAGGCACACCCGACTCAGTTGGGAAGATCTCGCTTTGCAGTCCACCCTCTCAAATACACGTTCGGATCGATATGTGTTGAATTGCTTGCATTTCTAATCATTCTAACCATGCACCATGATCCATTCTTGTCTAGATTCGTCTTCTCTTGGTTCATGTTGATGCTTGATTTTTAGGGGAGCCTCTTCTGCATTTCGATAAAGTTAGGCGTACCTGCACCCGATACTGCGTCCCAACCGGTGGCGGCTGGGAAACCGGTGGTGTTGCAGCCTACGCTGCTGCCTTCGGTGATATCGTTGAGAGCTGGGGTTCCGAGCCACTTGTAGTAGATCAGTGGGTTGAGGAATCCGAGCGAAGACTGACCTTCCGAGATGCGGTAGTCATTGAGTAGGCCGATGACCGAGCTAAAAGTAGGAGCCGAAGCCGAGGTGCCGTAGATCAGGTAATCTTCGCCACCAATGCGGATCACGTAGCGTGAACCCTGCGCCGCAACATCCGGGTAAGCACGACCAGCAGGGTTGTAGAGACCGCTAAACTTGCCGCCGAGCGAAGCAATGTAGGGCAACACAGCGCTTGCTTGGTACCAGCCCGTGGGGAAGAGATAACTGAAGCCACCGCCCGAGTAGAAGCCGGGCAAATCACCGTCGACGGCGATCTCGGGCGCAAAGTTCTGCGTCGCGCCCACCGTCGTCGCGTACGGGCACGAAGCAGGGAAAGCAGGCAAGAAAGTGCTCTGACCCTGAGGCAAGTACTGACCATTGGACTCGCACGTGCCCGAAGCACCGACACCATTGTCACCCGAAGAGTAGATGGTCGAAACACCACGCGCTCCCAACGCCATAATGTAGTTGCACACACGCGTAGCATACGCCGCGGGCACCGTTTGCTCATCGTCACCGTACGACGTCGAGAGCACCTTGGGAAGCTGGTCGTCTGGCAACGAGAGGAGGTAGTTCATCTGCAGCTCGTACGGCTCGTTGGTGTTGTTAACCGTCGCAATGTCGGGCTTGTACGGAGGAGAGCCGGCCGTGGTGTAAAACGTGAACGGGACCGGGTAGACAAAGCCACCCATGGTCTGCACATCCAGGTTAGCCTCGTCACCGGGCAAGCTCTGCAGGTTGAGACCGCCAGAGATGCTCTGCACACTAAAGTTGTAGCCTGCCTTGTAAGCATCGGTACGCTGCTCAGACAGGTAGCCCGAGAAGTCGGCAAAGTTGGCATACTGCTCCAAGAAGCCAGAGATACCCAGCTTGAACTTCTTGGCCGCTTTGGGCACATAGTCGACCGTCTTGTAGAAGGTTCGCAGGCAGATGGACGTGACCTCAGCCGTGTTGCACACCGAAGGTTGGCCCGACTTTGCAGAATCACTAGCCTCGGAAGCTTGGCTGCTGGCGAGCTTCTTGACGAGCACCTTGCTGCCGGCAATGTCGCTCTTGTATGCACGAGGCTCGGTAAACAGCGTCAGGGGGCCGACGTAGTCGAGGTGCCTAGCGACGTGCTCGGGGACGCTGTACTCGGGTGTGCGAACGGCGAGCATACCGCTGCGCTTGTGCTCGTAGACACCGAGATCGGCGTTGAGCAGCTCCCTCGCCTGCCAAGCAGGAACGTGAACAGTGAAGGTATCCTTGGATGGGGAACGGGCAGCCAGATCCTCGTCAATGTGAATTCCGGCTTCACGGAGCCATAGCTCGACTTCTTCGACAGTGCGCTTTTCGGGTTGGAGGTAGCTGGAAACATCGTCTTCAGAGAGGTGGCGACCGTACAGCTCGTGGTTGGGGTCCGAGGTCTCTCGCAGCCTCTTTTCAAGTGCAGAGACGTCGCGCTGCTTGAGAGCAAAGCGCAGCGCCACAGGCTCATTGTCAGGAGCAGGCGATCGTCGAACCCAGTCGGCGGGGACGCTGACCGACTCTTTGACGACAAAGTTGGAACGGCGCACTGCAGCCGCATCGGCCATCAAGGCGAGCGAGGTAAAGGCAACCAGTGCCTTTATCGTGACCAGCTTCATGGTGAAAGGCGGCGGTGGTGGTGGTTAGGTAGAGAAAGGAGGAGTAGGCTCGATTAGGAAGGAGGATGTTTAGCCAAAGGGAAAAGGAGGCGGGGTGGAAAGGATAGTGGCGGGGGAAAGACGGATGGACGGGCTATATCGATTTGTTCTTGGCCGTCGAGATATGGCTAGATATATGCACGCCTGTCCAAGCTATCTGGACGACTTTTATGCTCCAGAAGAAACGCTCGACGAACATCTTGGCTAGGCTAAAGGTAGCACAGACCTGGTCTAGCAAACAGCAAAGAAGGAAGGACTCAAAGCGCGGTTGGGCAAGTAGGCGTTAGGGGACAGATCGAAGAAGCAGTGAGCCGAGGAAAGTGAGGCTGCGACGTCTGACTATGAGATATCATGCATGTATGCTATGTTTCTGTTTTGCCGTCGGTGCATCGGCTGCTTGCGCTCATTGTTTGGCTGGTTGAGCTCGATAAGCATGGTTGCCAGAAACAATCGCATTGCAACCGTCAACAGGGCCGGGGTGAGACAGAGATGATACGAGGCAGCGGCCGCGCGGAAGACGGCCAGCCGAGGCGAGATTCCAGCTTTATCGCCCGCAGTGTCTTGTTGTGCTTTGGAGATGCGAAACGGCAAGCTTTTGCCTGTTGAATCGGAAGCGCTGCAAGTTGCCGGTTAGCATACGGAAGCGAGCAAGCCGTTTTTGATTGACGAGACAAGTTGGCGAGCGCGCTTGTCAGAAGACGTGTGCTTGAACTGAGAGCGCCTAAGCGAAGCCAAGCGAAGACCAAGAGGAGCGGATCAGGGTCTTCCATACTCGAAATGACGATTCTCTTGCAGAGGCTCTTTCTCTCTCGCTTGGTGAGCCAGAGATTATCGTGCAGCAAAACACACACACATTCACACCCACACATACACCAACTAGGCGAGATTGGAATGCATTGCATTGCATTTGCAGTCGCTTGAGCCGACGGTTTGCGCTGACTTTGTTCTTTCTCAAGACGAGCTTTTCTCGAGCCGTTTCTTGGTGCTCAGAAGTGAGACACAACGAGAGACAAAAGAGACGGCAAGCGAGAGAGAGAGATTCCTCACCTCTTTGTTTCCTGCTAAAGTGCGAATCCGCTGATCCGCCTAAAACGGCAAATGCAACTAGGACAAGTGCGACCGACGCAAATGCAATCGTCGCTTGCGCAAGTCAAGCCGCTCTCAATCTGACAATCTCGGCCCTCTGATCCTCGGGGCACCTGTTTGATGCCTCTCGAATCTGCTATTTCTGGCAGTGACACCAGAGCTCATTCCAAACAACCGTCGATGACCATCAAAAAGGGCAGTCTCACCTGGATCATGCTGATAACGTGACAGCTGGCGGTGGATCTCGAGCCCATCATGAGTGGAGAAAGAAACAATCCGGCATGAAACAAACCGAGCGAGCGATCAAGCAAGACAGAATCTCGCTCACATTGGCTGATTGACGTAGACCTCTTTTTGTAATTCGAGCGGAGCTTGGTCAGCCGGTGGTTACGTGCAACATTCACCGGCGGCTCGTTGGACTTGCATTATCGTATTGAGACTCAGCACACCACCCACGCTGGTCAACCCACCAAGCAGAGACGGCTGGATTACACATTTCAAAAGTGCTTCTCAGGGGGGAATCGGACCGAGCGCGGCCGCTAAGCTGTCCACTACGACTCGACACACAACAAAGACCAGAGAGGCTCGTTGCTCACAATGCGAATGATCTGGATCTGGGTCATGGTCAACAAGGGCGGCCAAGATGTATACGCCGCGCATGCTCATGTGACGTTGATTCGCATCGTCATTCTGCAATTCACACGGACGGTGATCTTCCGAGCATGGCACGGCTTGCGCGGGGGGCGCGGCGGGGGCCCATCGGCAGGGTATCAGCGCCAAAGCTTGGTCCATGGGTGGGGGGTTCGGCATGGCGTGCGCGGATCCATGTGCGTCGTCGAAAATCGGGGCCGCTATCTACCAAATATAGAAAGCGTTTCCATAATGTTAGACTTGTAATACAAACATCAGACTTTCCGGGGAGCATGTTTGATGTTTGATCAATCCTTTTAGACAAGAACAAAGCTGGACAATTTCACAATTTCATCTCGAGCGTCGAATTTGCTACTCGAAAAGGATCAAATGTCCAACACTGCGAGACTCTGCTGCACCTGGTACGAAATCGCGATCGACGGAAACGCCCATTTCAGCAGCCAGCCAATCATGCCTAAATAGGCGACGAACCAAACAACAATCCTGTACTGTACTGTACTGTACTGTACCGTACAGTAAGATAATTGCCTTTTATGGACGCCATGTTTTGTTTTGTTTTGTATTTTCTTTCGTGGTTGGCGAAGCCTCTGTTCCGCATTAAATGCGACCAACCACAATTTGTTTTGGGGCGGGTGATATCGATTGGAAAGACCGCTGTATGGGGAGCTGTGTATGGGCTCAAGGCGAGGCTGGATCAGGTTTGCGGTGGTGGTGAGGTTGCCAAAGTGTAGCACGAGAGTGACAAGTCAAGCAGGTACTGGGGGGGAATCGGAGTCGGAAAGTCGGAGAAAAACCAACAGAGGTCAGGCCTGTCAAGTTTTGTTTCCTGGTCCGAGATGCTTTCTATGCTCTTGGTTTGGTACTTTTTTGGTCCTCCGCCCGCCTGACAATGCTTCTATCGGCGGAGGAAAGAGGAGCGTCCCCGGTTTGAGGTGTGTGACTGTGCGCCGATCCTGACGCCAGTCGGCATCGAGAAAGTACACGACGGGATTGTAAGCGTCGATGTCGAAACAAGGTTTGGCGCCACCTCTGATTCGCACAACCGAGCCCACATAAAGAGAGGTGAGACAGGTGAGACAACCCCCCCTCCGATCGTACTGGTTTGAGTGGTCATGGTGGACCAAGCCTGGAACAAGGCTGTCTGCTCAATGTTGGTCATTTGCTGTGTGAGATAGTCCCCAGGGTGCAATATGCTCCGGGATACAGCTGATGGAAAGCACGTAGCCGCTAGCCGCCCTTATTCGCGCTTGTGCAAGCACTTATATACTATATCATATACAGTACGCTCGCCGCTGTTGCAAACCCTCCTGCATGTCTTCCTGCTCCTGCTCGTAAACCCCAACACCTGACGTTCCACAGCTCCACGCTTGTACACGCCTCGGGACTACCATGAGAACCATCGTCGCCATTCTCCTCGCAGCGCTCTTGCTGGCCACCAGCGTCAACACCTCACCCACCCATCCTCGCACCACACTCACCGCCCGCTACGTCACGACCTTTGTTGCACCCACAGGTTACACGTACAGCTGGGCGATCGACGACTATCGCCTAGCGCTCGACAGTAAGGGCAACAAGGCGTACCTCTCGCGTTCTACCATCTCGAAGGATGCGACGCGGACGACGCAGCAGCATGTGGATGCATGTGTGTCTGTCTGCGACCGGACGCTAAGTTGTTCCATGGCGAGCGTCGTCAAGTTCGAGGCGTTTCCCGAGGGAAATGTTATCTGTGCGCTGTATAGCGAGGCTGTGGGAAGGGCAGAGGCGAGATATACAAAGGGTGTGTTTGATGGGCCGGGAAAGGTGAGGTATAGCTATGCGTTTGGGAGGACTGCAGGGCAGGTGAAAGCAACGACGAGTTCCACACCGTCAGCTACATCGACGTCGGCGGCGTCGAGTGCCGCTGCTACAACTACTCCAACATCGGCAGCGGGGTACGATTCGTGGAAATGGATCGATGTACCCGCAACCCAGTGTTCCGACGGCACGCAGACAGGCATGGCGATCAACCTGCACTCTGGCTCCACCGAGCTCGTCCTCGCCCTCCAGCAAGGCGGAAGCTGCTACGACTACGACACATGCTACGCATATAAACACGCCTATAACATCCCTGGAGGGTTCACCAATACAACATTCCACTCGCAGAACCAACCGGACAATCTCAAGTGGTGGTTCCCCTTCGCCCGCGATAACCAATACAATCCATGGGCGACGTCCAACTACGCATGGATCCCATACTGCACCGGCGACTTCCATGCGGGAGACAACGTGGCCCAGTACAACGGCATCGAAACATTCCACAAGGGCTGGAAGAATGTCCAGCTCGATATGGCAAGGTTGAGCGAGATGCTGCCTGGAGTAAAACGTGTCTGGATCGCCGGGAGTAGTGCAGGCGCGTTTGGAAGCATTCTGCAGTACCAGAACGCACAGGATGTGTTTGGCGTGCGAGTGGACTTGCTGGCGGATAGTGGAGAGACTCCTCTCCCGATCACGCTGCATGCAAGCCAGAACATACAGACGCCAAACCAGGCAAGATGTTCCAACTGCAATGACGACAATTTTGACTCGTACATTGTCGGTCTCGCCCAGGCCAACCCAGGCTCGAGGTTTGCAAGCATGAGCTGGTCAAACGACACCACCATCCCGCCCAACCAGGGCGTGAGCTATGCCGACTTCAGCACAGAGCTCAAGCGGCTGTTCACTCAGGAGAATAGCCAGACGTCCAATGCGAGAAACTTTATGGTGCAGGGGAGCGGCCACATTCTGCTGTATACCACCCAGTACAGTGCGGCAGACGGGTATACCATGGCGACGTTTTTGAACAAGTTCAAAACAGATGATCAGGCATGGTCGTCGCATTGACGCGGCTAGACTGTAGGTGCAGGGTATGTCGTTCGCAAGAGGTCCTAAGCTCATGTACATACTTCGACCTCTAGCCGCGGCGAAAAGCAGTCTAGCCAAACCATGATCGTGATACCCAACGCAAGTAGCGGGAGGTTCATTTTTGGCGAATAGAGAATGTGCACAAGTACAGCCAAGCGAAATGCATCAATCAAGCTTGCATTGTCATCCCAACTCTGCCGCTTTCGGGCATACCCAAACTGGTCAACGGCGTCAGGCTCGCCATTGGCTCGACCACCACCTTTTCCAGTACCAGACCAGGCTCCAAAGGCCACCATCTCAGTGTATGTTTTTGCTCGGCTCCCATCATCTGACTCGTCTGGTTGGTCTGTACAAGCGTTGTCACTTTGCGAATGTTGGCGCTGACCACATTGCCCCAATCGGCCGAGTTAGTTCCGGGCGTGATATTGTCCGGCACAGGTGTGACTGTGACACGCGAGGCCGGATCGTCGTCGAGCTCGAGCGCGTACTGCAGCGGACGTTTGTCTCGGTAGTTGAGGATGGGGCTGAGCCAGAGTGTCACGTTGAAGGCGGTGCTGTTAGGGTTGGTGATGGTGGGGATAAAAAAGTCAAATGCCAGCGAGGGACCGTCTCCCAAAGGAATGGAAGCAGATGTTGGAGGTAGGACGGTGACTGCTGAGCCGATCAAGCCGTATCCGGGAAGCGTCTCGACGTAGGTATCAGTGGAGGTGGCGTTGCGGGCCGCTTCGATGGTGGCGTGCTCGGCGAGCATTGATACGGATCCATCCGTGTTGCCTACAAATGTGCTGTCAGGGATCATCGACGACGACGAAAGCGTGCACGGATCGACGCTGAGCGTTACGGTGACGTTGGTGAGCGCCGACATGCCGACGTACTGCTCCGCAGCGGTGCTAGTGGTGTTGATGTACACCATACCCGCTTGCATCCTCTCGGTACTGTTGGTTTCCGCGCAGCTGACCGGATCAAAACGAGACCAGTCAACGTGCAGCGACACCTCGACTTCGTCGTCAAAGTTGCCACCGGCGTTGAAACCGCCATCGTTGCTACGCTTTTCAAACCACGTCTCGCCCGGTTCCGCCACAGTCGAGCTTTCGCTGTGATTCGAGCCGCTAGACTGCGGATAGAGTGAAGCGATACGAGGCTTGACAGACAACCACGAGACGTTGGTGGTGGCGCTGAACGAAAATGCATTCTGGTCCGCAGCGCTCACCCAGATTCTCCTGTTTTGGTTGCCGTCGTATCTGCTCAACGGTTGCAAGCTGGGATCGGGACAATTGTAACCGTCCGCGCAGTTGTACTGATTGTCACCGGGCCAGGCACCCATACTGCCGTCAACGCCGACGCGGATGTTGCTGCCCATGGCTGTGTTCGGCCATTGCGTGTCATCCACTTGGACCGACGACAAGGCAGGCAACATGTTGCGCATGGGCTGCTGCCAGTACTGACTGCCCATGTGCGGCTGCGACATCATGTGCTGCCATTTGCCGTTGTTGAGTGCGTGGTAGGCGTCGGTGAGTTCTGCATCGTGTCGGAAGAGCGCACGAGCTACGCGCGCCCAGGAGTTGGCCGAGTTTTTGGCTTGCGTTCCCGCCAGGTTGTTGCGACCAATGGCGATGTACATGCGATTGAGATTTGCAGAAGCCAAGGTCGGGTAGGCGACCAGTTGGTAGAACGCATCCCAGTTGACCGTGCCGCGGAACTTGGGCATCAGATCATTTTCAACAATCGACACCAGCTCGTCCCACTTGGAAAGCACCCCCTCGGCCTCAGCGTGCTGAACACTGCTCCACGTTGTAGCATTCACCAGCTCGGGCTTGATTCGCGAGTTCAACCACGAATACCCTCGAACCACCTGGGCAATTTTGAGATGTTGATCGCAATCACCTGTTCCGAACGTCTTGGCAGCCCAGGTGTCGAGCCATGTGGAAACGTTGGTGGCATGACGCAAGTGATTGTTGTCGTACGCCATGTCGAGCGTAAAATGGATGGGAACTTCGACGGGTTTGAGATCGCCGACGTTGAGAATAAACATCTCGGTCTGTTCGTTAAGAAATGCGACGTTGAGCTGTTCCCACGTGTTGATCAAGTTGACCGTGTTGAGCCACTTGTAGGCGCGAGGCGGACCGACATAGTCTGCGTGGTAGTAGAGGCCTGCACCGCCGGATCTCGTTTTCCTTTCTTGCTCGGTAGGGATCCTTCGGAAGTTGCCAAAGTTGTCGTCGGTCCAGAGCAGCGTGATGTCTTCAGGCACCTGCAAGCCCTCATTGTAGTAACCCTGCACTTCGGTGTAGAGGCACATCATCATAGGGACCGTCACCTTGCTCGAGTTGGATGCATCGTCGTGCGGCAAGAGGCTCTTTTGCTTGGCCATGATTTCTTCGAGCAGAGCAATGCTGGCGCCAGGCAACGCTTTGTCGCCGTTGCCTCGCATGCTCATTGTGTACATGGTATCGAGGCCATTTGCACGTTCCACACCGTACTTCCAATAGGTGGTGATGTTTTCCTTGTTGCTCGGGTAGTCCCAGGGGCCATGATACCAAGTATTCCATTCGGGCGTGTTGCGGGCCATGGGTTCTTGATGAGATGTGCCGTAGACGATACCCATTCGATCGGCGAGCATCTGATTGGGACCTGCGGCGCCGGTACCGTTGATTCCGTTGCCGGGAAGATCGGGCAGTCCAGCAACGGCAAACGAGTCGGACCACATGGCAGGCCAAATCAGGTTGGCTTTGAGACGAAGAAGCAGCTCAAAGACGTGGACGTACATGGCATCATTGAACGACTGAGGAGCCACTTTGGGCGGAAAGGGTCCTTTGAAATGCGTTCTCGCCCAGTTGGTTAGAGCGGGCGCTTCATCATTGAGAAAGATACCACGGTACTTTACCAGCGGGGGACCATGAGAGCATGCTGTTGAGCCAAAAGTGTCGTTTGTAGAAGAGGAGGAAGGTGAGTAGTAGACGGCCGAATGTGACTGGGTAGGATGCACGTCGGCGAACCACTTCCAGGGGCTCACGCCGAGCTCCTCGCTCAAAGTGTACAGCGCGTACGCGGCTCCTCTCTTGTCAGAGCCCATAAGCACCAATCCTGAACCCGAGGCGAGCTTGGCGGAAGACCATGACTCCCATTGGCCTTTCACCTTTTGTGCCTCGTTGGCAACGCCTTGATCCATAGATACGACTCCTTGGATGAGACCCGATGAATCGAGACTACCGACGATGATCGTTCTGTCCTTCATTTGCTGGGCTTGCATTTTGAACGAGGCCGTCGTGACGTTGCGAACAACGACGCTGGATGACGGCACCATCTGCATCAAATCAGCCGCAAAGCTTGCAGCAGCGTGGTGCAAGACCGAGGCATCATCTCGGGAAGTAAGAATCTCGGTGGTCTCGCCAGCCTTTGCGATGAGGTATCCATCGGAGGAAGACGACGTGCAGAGACAGACTTTGTCGCTGTCGTCGTTGCTGCTACTACTGCTTTCTGATCGAGCCACAGTAGCAGTCCAGCCGAGCAATAGCGTTTCCGAGTGATAGCACACGCATGGTGGACGAAGGAGTTGTGGCGTTCTGTCACATACAGAGACGGCTTACGTTGCACAGATATGGGCGGCAATGGCGATGCGAGGGTGTCGGTCACATGCTGCAAAATAGGGAGTCAGGCAGGATATATATGCTGTCTCACCTTTGACGCTATGACAGGTGCAGAAATGCGGGGCAGGGTGCAAGGTGTGACATGAGCGAGCGACTCCTCTCTTGCGGGGTGAGAACAGACCGGCGACCAGTGCATTTGCCGCATTGGAAGCCTAGTCAGACAGGGTAAAGCTCTTCAGATCAGGTCACCGGGTCGACAGCATGGCATGTGCTCTTGCCCCCATTATCCCTACAGCACAAAGTCAAAGTGCAAAAAGACAGAGATGCGCTTCTTAGCCGCTGAGAATAGGGTTATAGCAGGACCCTTCCAGAGGAACACTTGCGCATATGAGGGTCGAGCTTCGGCGCGCCAGGCCTTCTGCACAGCGCTTTATCATGCATCGGCCACTACAGCACGTAAGCTCAAGCAAATGCGTCGAACGACCGGCACACTGACCGATTACCATCTCATAGAATGAGCGTGGACCGGACCGGACGGCACAGCCAGGTAAATTTGATGATGCTGCCGACGTCGGTCCCGGAAGCTAATGTACGATGACAATGGACAAGCTTGAGCAGCGCGAATAGAAGCCGAGAGGAAACCTTAAGCGAACAAGAGCCAATCGGTCAACTTTTTCTCTAGACGTTCCTCGCTTGGACCAAATGCACGGCCTCGGCAGGCCTCTTTCCATTCCAAGTGGTACTTGCCAGGCGGATAACGACTCGTCTGTATTGTGCAGCAGTAAATTTTGTCGAGATATATGAGATGATTGTCAAGCACTCTATCCGTAAGGTTCTCTTTACAGATACTTGTCGTGGCACAAGGCTGCTGAAGCCCACTCGCCACAAATATTGCTGCAGAAACCTTTCTCCGCATGAAAGGAACACAGACTTCAATTCAGCGTCCGACTACTTCTAGAATTGCCGACAGTGCCGACGACAGAATTGCAGCTCTCCCCACACAGAACGAGAGAGATGACCGACAGACAAAGGCCAGTCGCGGAGTGTGGCGTTATTGTGATGCTTCTCGAAGCAATGTGCACCAACACAAGACACTGCGTCAGAGTGGGGGCGGAGAAGAGGTGAAATTGCCGACGACACGGCCCAAATCGACAGGCGCTTTCCCCACACGCGTTTTTGACAGCCGCAACACCGGCATCCTCGTTGCCCCAGAGACGTCAGACACCGGCGACCCTCAGCTCGTTCCCTGCTCGGTGGACAAAAAGCGTTCTAAGCGAGCGGCGAATTCTCAGCAACTCACAACCGGGCCCTCTTTCCATTGTACACGACAGCTTCTCTTTGACCACGCGCACGGCAAAGGATCTGTGCAACACTCTTGAAGCGCCATACAGCAACGGAAAGCACCGCAAAAGCTCAGACGAATCGTTCATCAATGCATTAAGATCGTGATTGAGGGGTATCAGAGCGTATTCTTTTATATCGTTGGTATCAATATTCCAAATCATCATCAGGGTATTCGGGTCGGTTCGTGATAGTGGCAATGCATCAGTGTCGGGCATTGTCTCGTTCTTCAGCGGATCGTCTGTGGCTCATGCGCAAATACAACCCTTTTCGACCCTACATCGGAATTCGCTCCTAGATCCTCGAAGCTTCGACGAGGCAGTTCGGGGTCTCTGCTCGCTGGCATCTGCAGGTGCTGCTGTGATTGCTGGTCACGGTAGGAGTAGATCTGCTGCTCAGGGTAGATATCGCGAGATGAGACCCGAGGCGGCGCCGAAGTGTACGTTGGCTGTTTCACGTACTGCTGCTCGCGTGGCAACAGAGGCATCGTCGTGCGGCGGACGTTGTACTCGCGCGGATTGCTTCGGGCCGACGCTGAGGCAGCCAGATCCTCGTCACGTTCGAGGCGAGTCGTCCCACTGCCGTAGTGGCGGGCGGAGCACTCGTGGCAGCCACAGACGTCCGAGTGAGGCGGTTCCATAGAACGGCGGACGGAAGCAACGGTTCGACTTTCTCTGATGATGCCACCAAATTCGTCTACGTTGGGATGCCCAACCGCTCCTGATGGCGCTGACGACAGGACGTTGTTACGTGAGACTCCACCGCCGCCCAGGTGAGCATTGGCGGGTAGACTGTCGTGGAGTCTTCGATTAGGATGGATTTCCTGCGCATATGTGCCTGCACCAGGCTGTTGATATCGTGAGGCCATCTCTGTCACGCGACCACGTGCGCCGTTGATCGACGGAAGCGACAAGGCAGGATCCATCGTGATCCTACGTGCCGCACGCTCCTTTTCGAGCACGTTGAGCTCGCGCTGTTCCCGTTCGAGGTCCTTCTCGGCTTGGTAGCGTGCCTTCATGCGCGATACAAAGCTACGCTCCGAGGCGGTGGTGTCCGTGCTGAGCGATCGAGTGACGCTGACGGCAGAGAGTCGCGTTGACCCCACTGCCGGTGCATAGCGGTCCGGATCGCGATCGCGAGCGTCAGCGCCAGACGAGCGTGGATAACCGAGACCTAGCTGTGAATGAGCGCCCTTGTCGTTGACGTCACTGTCACTGATCCTTGAGCGCGACCAACCGCCGTTGTTAGTGAACGTCGACGAAGTTGTGGGGTTCGAATAGATCGCCGAAGCAGGACGCTGGTAGTCAGGCTCATTGGTGGCAGACAGCGGCGTGCGCGGTGCTGCCAACTCGTCTTCCCTTTCGAGCTGCCTCATGCGCTGGCGCTCGCGCTCCCATAGACTGATCTTACGGGCGTTGGCCTGGTCCAAATCGGTGGAGTTGCCATGCTGGACTTGTGGGTGGTAGAAAGTGTCCGAATGTCGCAGGCCCGAGGTACCGTCGTAGATTTCGGCAGTGTCCCGCGCAAAGCTGGGAGCGGTTGGCGACATGTCCGCCCTGGATGTTTGCTCTCGATATTGCTCGAGTGCGCGCTGAGCTGGTCGTAGTTTTGGCGAGTCATAGTCCTTTGAAGACGGCTGCTGCTGTATATACTGCTTCGAAGGAGCCTTTTGGCTGAGTTGCATCGAAGGCGGTCCTTCGCTGTCATCTGGCGTGCGTGGGACACGACTGCCGTCTTCTGAGCCCTGCGCGCTGTTGCTTGCACTTAAGCTCGGAGAAGCGGCGTCCGAGTCCTCGCGCGGAACCGATAGCCTGTCAACAATGCTGCCACCTGCGGCTGAAGAGCTGGTGGCGTCACGATCGTGAACCTGGAGCGCGCCGCTAGCGATTGACGCTGTGGAAGCGCCTTCTGCCCAGGTCTGTGGCTGCACAGCCACAGACTTGTTGGTGAAATCGGTGGGCGCACGGATGAGGCTGGCGCTGACCTTCGGGGCGGCAGGAAGAACGCTTGATTCGGCCAGTTGCGTTTGATGGGACGTCGGGGTGGCTTCTACGGGTCGCGGAGTCTGGTCGGTGGTAACGCTATGAACAGACGCGGCGTCGGGCTCAGCGGGTGCTGGCGCCGAGAGGCTCTCGGTCTTGCTATTAACACTGCTGCTGCGACCGAGATTGGCTGCAACTTGCGCAACTAGTGGCGAAGGGGGACGCCATCCCATCTCCTGTGCCCTCAAGATGGCTTGTGTGTCTTCGTTGATCTTTGCATTGATCTGAGCTTGAATCGCGACCGACGCCTCGACCTGCGCGGTCAGAGTGGCCAGATACTCGGCCTGTCCCTCTTCCATCTTGTTCGACTCAGCCGCCTGGAGTGCGGGCATGAATTCGGACGAGGTGAAGCACAGAAGCTCGCTGAGGCGGCCGACGTGTGGACCGATGCGGCGCACCGACTCACAGCGATGTTTGAATTCGACGTCCGCGAGACCTCCGATGGTGCTGGCCACAAGCAGCGACGAGACGTGGCTCTTGGCCGCCATGGAGAGTGCATGAGCATTCTTGGCGCGGCTCACGTCGTTGGTCAGCGCCTGAACGGTGGCGATGTACTTGTCGTGCGACTCGAGCGCTTTGTTGGGGGAAGCCTTCTTGACATTCTTTTCATGAGCTGCGTTCGCCTTTTTTATCTTTGCGTCGAGCGTCTGGACCAGCTCGTCGTGTGCGCGCTCTTCCTTGGCCACCTTTCTGAAGTATTTGGCGCAGGCATCATTGACTGCCTCGTACTCCCTTTGCACGTGCTTGGCATGGCGGGACGAGACCTCGGAGAGACCTTCGAACATGGTCGAGGTGAGCTGCAGCGTCTGAGAGGGCGTGTCGAGGACGACCTTGGTGCGATCGAGCTCCGAGGCGCTCTTTGCGAGCTTCTTTTCGACCCTGGCAAGGCGGGCCGAGAGATCACGGTACTCATCGAGGCTGACAAGGAGCGTCTCGACCGCTTTGAGCGATTTGTGAAGATCGGAGCGCTCGACAAGGTTGACATCGACAGAGTTGGTGGAGGGAGCATTGAGCAATGAGGTGGCAGCAGCGTGATTGAGGACAGGCAGACCAAGCGGCGAGACAGGACGCGGACTCACGGCTGCGCTAGGTGTGCCTGCTGCTATGGGGATATCAAAGTATTGCTGTTGGGCCGACGGGCTGTTGGGTTGCGGCGAGGCAAGTGCTGGACGCAAAAGAACTTGTGAAGTCTGAGGCGAGATCTGTCTGGAGCCCGGACGGCTTTGCTGCGACGGAAGCTGCTGATCTTGTGGAGACGGTGAAGGCGGTAGAAGGCGACCAGCAGATGCGTCGTAGCTGAGAGAAAGTGCAGCGCTCGGTGTAGGTGGTGCAGTACCCGAACGGCTCGAGGAGAGCCCTGCTGTCAAGAACGACTTGCCAGGACTCGTGCTGAGCGGCGCCGATGCAGGCTTAGAGTCCCCGACGCCCATGAAGCGTTGTACCTTCTTCATCTTGTCGCGTACTTACGGTGGACGAAAGCTGAAAGGGATGCAGGAAGGACTTCGTGCGTTGGTATTGTGCGATGTGATTTGACCCTTCTAGATGTGACCAAGAAGGGGTCCAATGGAATGAGATGATTGGTGAATGCTCCTTTCCGTAGGCGAGCAGAAGTGTGCAAAGCCGTCGAAACGACCGCGCGTTATTCGCGAATTGAGAGAGGGCGACGGTGAACACTTGATGCTGGCAAGGGTTGATAACGTTGCTGAGCAGGATGCGATGGTGGAGCTGGGGTCGATGACGATGATGAAGGAAGAGGAGAGAGACAGAGACACAGAGAGAGAGAGGGATTGCATGCAGCCCTTGCAGCTCTGTCTGAAAAGCTCCACAAAAAGGTACCGAGTCGAGCACAAGGCGCTCAGCGGAAAAGCCGCATTTGACAGGCCGACGCCGGACGGATGAACACGCCGATGGGGCCACGGAAAGGGCGAAAGGATCGGAGCCACTGCCAGCTTCGGCACATCTCGTCTTCTCTTATCTTGACTCCTTTAGGGGTTATAACGAGGTTGTCACGTTGCGTCTCAATGCTTTGGGCCAGTATCGGCTCTGTCGACATTCAGAGCGTAGCAAGACGTGCTCAGGCAGCTCCATTTAAAGATTCGTCGTCACCACAATGTGGGTTCCCAGCGAAATCGATGTCGCACAGCATCGTGTCAATATGTCCATCTTTTGGGAAACGGACACTTCACTGTGTCAAGCAGCATGAATCGCATCTCACAAGCCAGCCCATTCGACACAAGTAGTCAAACTCTCAGCAATGACACAGAAGAAAGAGGTGGGAGGGTATGTGGTCACGACGACAGCCACATGTGCATCGCAGCATTAATCTGCCGAGGTGTGTGTAGTGTATGTGTCCGTGTGTGTTGGTCTCGGGCCAGACACGCGTTCCAGGCCTTGAGGCGCGACATGCAGAAAGCCCCTCTTTCCAAAAAAATTGCCATAACCGAGAATCAGGGGTTTCAAGCAGCAGATCACAGCTTTGCAGCATCGGAACCCTGCATGAGGTCACAAAACTACCAATCGTGCGATAGACATTACCTTTCGTACTGTAAGAGTTCTGTTTCGAACATGACGTTTTACTGCAAATTGAACGTCGGCTCCGAATTTTGAGGCATCCGCCTGAACCCGAGCCGCTGATTTTCGTACAATCCTGCTCTATGCTGGTGAAGCGTTGATTTGAAATCGCTGCTTTGGGTGCTCGGTGCTGCAGATGCCTGCCTGGTATCTGGAAGAATTGCTCGCGTATGGACTGACATCTCAGCGTTCTTGAATCCATCGCTGTCACCACCACCGCATCGTCACCTCGTCACACTCATCACATTAACAATGTCGTTGGCCAAGTCCGTCTACAACACCGTCTTCAAGCGTAACTCGGTTTAGTAAGTCTCTCCGGTCGAGCCAAGCAGCCACCGCCAGAGATGCCAGCGTTCGCCTTCCGGACTTGCAATGCAGCGCCTCGACGCAGCAAGCAGATATTATTCGAAGGCAGCCACGACAAAGTCGCGCTGTGCCAAGCTCAAGAGTCTGCATGGATCGTTGGCAAACGGCAGATCTGGCACCAGATTGTCCACAACCTGTGTGCGCGACACTGAATGCTGACATCTCGCACTCTCCCTTTTTTTACGTTCACACTGGCAGCGTCGGCTCCATCTTCTTTGGCGCCTTCGCCTTCGGCATCGGCTACGATCTTGCTACCACAGCATGGTGGGATGCGCATAACAAGGGCGTAAGTTATCGACCATTTCGACATTCAGCTCTCATTCAGCCTGGACGGATCGGCTGGGCAGGAGCTTCCACACATGGCAGGCACGGACCGGTTCAGACGAGCCGCAGAGATGAGTGATGAAACGGAGAGGCTTCTGCATCGCACGCAAGAAGATGCTGCACGCATAGCCCGCAGCAGTCGACTCGCACATGCACGCCGGACGGAGAGAAACAGCCGCTCGATAGCGGAATACGCTCGTTGCTGGTCCTCCGTCGACGCTTATGGAACCTAGCATCGTCACGGTGTTTGCAACCACAGCATACGGAGGCCATGCTGTCGAGAAGTGTCGAACCATTCTTGTGCTCTCCGTCCGTCTCTATAGAAGGGGCCGCGTTCGTCGATTCTGGTCATGGAGCGACCCAAGTTACTGATCACTTGCTCTTTTCTTCCCGCCTCGCCTCGACATGCTTGCACCGCCCTTTCAAACGCCAACAGAAGCAGTGGAAGGACATCCGAGGCAAATACCTTGAGGACTCCGAGTAAACAGTTGCATCTCCGTCCTTTTTACACACATACATCCTGTCGGCTCGATCTTAGTCTTGATTATCGAAGTTTGTCAGGATTGACCATCTACTCGATTCCATCGGCACAATACATCTCTTGAAAGCACAACTTCGCAACGTTTGGATGACGATCTGTAGTGGCGTTACATCAGCTTGCGGGATGGCCCAATCATGAGAGAAGAGGACCGTTCTTCTTGGTTTTAGAGAGAACCAATGTGGTTGCGTCGCCCAATCGGGCAAGTCCTGATGGTTCCATTCACCAGCGAAGCAAATGTCGAAACAGATTCAAAGGGAATGGGAAAGACACATGGCATCACCTGGAGCAGCAGCCTAAACTCGAGCAGCGGCCAAAGTTCAAGTCGAACGTCGCGAGCTGTACTGTTGGCATCTTGTCCTCCTCATGCTCGCCAAGGTCAAAGTTTAGGTTTGGCTAGACCACATTCTCGTCAATCGGCTCGTCTATCTCCGATCCCCTAAACGTGGCAACAGCCTGAGTGTGAGCAAGCGTTCCGACGGCATGTGGCTGGGCCGCGGTGGCCACGGAAGCAAGGTCAACGAACGCCGGTGCGGCCAAGACAGCGCTAAGCAACTAGCTTAGCTGGAGATCTTGAAACATGGCAGGAACATGCTTCTGTACGTGTATGCAACGCGCCAATGGAAGCGTCTGTACCAAGCCACCAGCTATGTGAACCTTGAACGCAACGGTGCTTGCTGCAGCCATGTAACCACTCGTTCAGTAGAGGCTCGCAGAACATGCACGACAAAGTCGATGGCGTGGGAGAAGGTGCACTTGTCTTTCTGCGAAGCCCATGGGATCGACGCCAGGAGGTGCCAAGCTAAGCGAGGCCCCAGCGAAGCAAGGCACGCGTAGTCGAAGGCTATTATTTATTAACATTTATCATGAGAATAACGGTGTGTTGAAGAAAAGAAAAAGACACGGCACGACATAGCGATATCCAGTATACAGTATTGTGCAGGAGGCTCAGCCTCGTACAGTATAACTCAGGATTTTGAAAATGAAGCAATAAAGGAGGGGTTGTAGATCTGCTTGTCGAATTCCTCATTACGCCTCCCTTGCAGCTGGCGATGCACGCTTGCTTTTACCGTATGTTGCTCTTTTCTTGGTGATTGAGATCTCCATAAAGCGCCCTTTCGAGCAAATTACTGTGTTGGCTGCCCGACACTGGACTGCATCGTGTAGCAGATCGCTGAAAGAGAAGCACTCCCTGTTCAAGGACGCAAGTCAAGGCCGATATACTCATTGTGTGATAATTGCGTGCCTCAACAAGGCAAAGCAAAGTTGCGTTGTGGCTTTGTTGTGGCTTTAAGGGACCGAGAGAAAGGAAGCTAGAGTGTGTCTGCTGTTGAGGTTGGAGCTACAGTAGCACATCGGATGCTAGCCGAATTTGACGGCACTGCCGCTCAAGTCTGTTGTTCTTCTGGTTGTTGTCTTGCAAGGCTCCTTGCGTTTCCAAGTTGCAAAATGGCTGTTCCGGCAAGACCCCTTGAAGCTCTTTGTTATTCGCTAGAAACCCCTTGAATCGCTAAGCTGCAACTGTCACTTTTCTGACGTGTGCCTTTCTGCCTGCGTTTGCTCGTCGTTTGAATTGCCCGTGTATCAGCACACCTGTCAAGGAGCTCATCACTTTTCGAGCCAGCTCCAGGAATGCAAGCGGTTCCCATCCCGTGCAGCCTTGACACGAGCTCAGCTCAGCTCGGCTCGACCCGACTCAGTCCAGGAGCTTGGCTTGGAGCGGCATTCCTGGACGCCCTTCAAGTCGTCGCCGACAAGCCATGCATCCAGAGACTGTTGGTTTCCTTGGGCGGGACAGGCACCAAGCGTGCGCGCCGCTCATTCTGGTCACTGAGGTGCTATCCATCCCATTGCTCCGTCTCGTCCCCTCTTGAGTATTGTCTCACGCTCGTTCGTTGCGTGCCTGAGCTTGATCGAATCGAATGCCACGCTCCTTGCCGCCGTCTGCATCTCCGTCCGCTTCCTGATCCTTTCTCCTTCTGCTGTCGCCGACTGCCGCCGCCACTGCAGGTCCTTTGTCTCGGTCTCCATCCCTTCACTTCCAAAGGGCTGGTCTGCGTTTCTCTTTTTAGCTCACCTCGGCATCCTCGAAGCCTCCTTTCGTTCCCACTTTTTGCGACGTTCCACCACCACCACCACCATCACCATCCTGCGACGACAACTCGTTAGCTTTCTGCATCTCTCTGCATCATCGCCTTCTAAGATTCGCGAACACAAAAGCATAGAGGCGATTGGCTCTGCGATAAACATCACGCTCTCTCCCATGCCAAATAGCTTGCCATCGCTCTGATACCCACGATCCTTGCTACAATACGACTCATCGATTCCATTCGCTCCCACACAATTTGCACGGGCCCATTCTGCATCTTACCGCTGCTTACTCTCAACTCACGCTACTGTGGGCGAAGTCATTCCCTTTTTCCGCCATCTTGCCCCATTTGGTGGGTCACACAACGCAACTCGTCGGATCCTCATCGCCGAAGTTTCTCGCCCCCAAAGCGACGTTCCAGCTAATCCTCAGGACCAATCGAGGGTCGCAAGGACAAGGATCACGAACTGCTCACGGTTCATATAATTTAGCCACGCTGGCTTCTGTACTACCCTGTGAAGCATGCGGGCTTGTCTTTCCAACTCCCTCACGACAGTATAACTCCAGTCGTCTTCCCTTCTCATTCTCTACTGACCACAGGTCCGACTGTAGGCGCTACCCTCTTTCTACGCAGCATCATGTCGAGAGCATCCTTTGCAGAAAGTCATGCCATCGACGCCGGCATGTCCCGAGCCGCATCGAGAGCAGGCAGCATCTCGACACTGTGGAGCTCAGCAGAAGTCCCCTTCTGTCTAGACCCGCGTGCACACGCTTCTTTTGATACAGTCGACGTACGTTCTTCTCGCCGATACTCAATGGCCCGTTCCATCTCGCGTCAATCGGCACAATCTAGCAATCTTTCGATGGACTTTGGCAGACTCAGCATCGACATTCCAGACGAATACCCTCATAGACCGGATGCTATTCGCTTGACTCCGCCACGCGCTTCAGTGGCCACCTCCAGCAACGGCAGCTCTTCCAGCCGTGTACCTTCTTTCAACATTGGCACCATCGATGAAAATAAGGCCATGGCGCCTTCATCGCTAATTTCCAACTTTCCTTACGAGCCTCCGTCACTTGGTGCTCAGCACAGGGTCCTGTCTTCTCGTTTTTCAGAGGATACTGTCGACGAGCCCCACATACCTCACTCTTCATCGCAGGGCACCTTCGGCGAGCACCTCTACATCCCACGGACCTTCTCTGGCCTCTCCGACACGTCATGCACCGACTCGTCACGCTCACGCTCCTCGTCCATGCAAGCCACAGAGTCCCCTCGGCAAATTCGGACACTGGCTCCCGCTCAGACCGCCTCGGATCTCTATCATCGTGCCTATCGCTTCTTCGATAAAAAGTACACCGTACAGCCTCCGTCTGGCTCGAGCACAGCCATCGGCGCAACGCAGGAGGTCGATCGCGATTTCGGCATCACTCGATGCTTGGACCGCCCTTCGATGGTGGGCAGCGACTTTTCACACGAGGGCTCGCTGCCGTCCTCATCGCGCTCTCAGACTTCGACGCAAGCGAGCTCGATCGAATCAACATCCGCTTGGAGCCCTGAAGAAGTCTCGTCAAAGACTCCTAACTGGGAGCCCTTTCTTGCTGCGAGTGAGCGGCTAAATGCAGGAGCCCATCCGATTCTTGGACAAGGTGTTGGCACACTCGCTGCAAACGATCTTCGTGTTGCGTCTGCGAACAAGAACGACAGTCTCAGCATCCCTTCTCTTCCCTCTCTTCCAAGCTTCAACTCATCAATGACGGCGACTATGGCGGACTTTGCCAAAGGGATTCGACGTCGTCCCAGCACTGCAGACGTCTACAGCCAGACATCTCAATCTTTGTCGCATACCTTTTCCAATACTGTTCCGCCGCTATCGCTACCGATGCCCTCTCCCACTGAACCCGTACGTTACCAAGTGCACTCCTACACTGCACCGCCAGGACAATCTCCCTCATCTCGAAACGCAGGTTCAGTTATGGCATCCGAAGCTAGAAACGAAGCAGCCACGGCAAAGACTCTGCGTGCACGGGCTGCTTCGACTTCTAAGCTGCGGCTGGACGCGGGTTCTCTGTTCTCTCAGCAGCAGGCTTTGCACCTTCAACACCCGGTTCCGCCCCTCCCTGGAAAACCACGCAACCCGCCAAGTGATCGTCGTCCTTCGACATCACAGACCGACGGCCGTGAGCCCTTTTTCGGTCGTCGCTTTCGTTCACGGACGCTGGGCGAGGCGGATCGTCACGAGGCAGCCAGCATGCAGACAGCTGTAGCCAATGCTGCACAACAAGCTGCGCCTTTGATCGTATCGCCTCAACGTCCGCTCGTGCTCTCCAGTCTCTCTACCGCCAGCTCGTCTTCCGTGCTCTCTCAGCGTCATCCAAGCCACATCTCTGCCGCCAGTTCGGATCTACCTTCGCCGAAGTATCTTATGCACCCGACACCGGGCTCGTCCATCTGCTCTGCAGCCTCTCCGGCTACCACCTTGAGCTCGCTTCCCGTCACTCCACGCACCACGATCACTTTTCCTCGCCCCAAGAGCCGCGGGAACAGCTCCGCATCCAAGTCTGGAAGTGCGGGTTGGGCTTCGTACCTCAATTCGGGCTTGACACTGCATATCGAAGGTGATCACGGCCGGGTTTGCCGGATCAACATGACCTATCTCGCCTACGACCCTTTTGGACGGCCTGAACATCTGGTAGAAGATGCCGAAAACGGTCGAGCGATCACGCCCAAGCGACCCAAGTCGAGAGGTGACAAGGATCAGGAGGCTGAACAGTCTGGTACTCTCGAGTTCGGACCTAGCGAAGAATGTCGGGTCGATGATTGCACGTTTGATCTTGGCCGTAAGTCCGAGCCCTCAGCGTTGCTCAAGCATCTCACCGTGGGCGAAGAGACCAAAGCAGATCTGCTGACGCGCCAGGCAACCCTCTCGCTCAAGACGCTTGGCGATCACCAAGTGTCAGGCTACGAGAGGCAGGGAAGGCTCGCCTGGAAGCTTGCTTACCGCGTTGAGGCTGACAGAGGATCTGCAGAGAGACGCAGGCTGGTGCCACTCCGATTCTCGTGCTCGGCGACGCTGCTCAATCCGGAACGCGCAAAAAAATCGAGACTGCTCAACTTGGTCAAGAAGCAAATGGTGCCGACTTTGGCGTCAAAGGCTATCTCGAAAACCAACACACCGACGGAATCGCCTCGGTCTGGGACATATGCGCACGGCGATGGCAAGGCAACAGCTTCGCCTGTGTCGTCTAGAAAGCTGCAACAGCTGCAACAGCAACAGCAGCAGCAGCCAGACGCCAGCGCTCCGACCACGTGCAATCATGGCGGTTACGATGGAAGTCGAAGTAATGCTCACGACGGTCCGATGCGCCAGATCGTCAGCACAGACGAATCAGCAGCTAGCATCACCTCTGCCGACTCGGGCTTGTGCTCACAACCCACGACTCCTGGCCGAGACGGTGCTGCGCATCTCCAAGCATCGCCTCTATCAGCTCAATTCGGGCGGCGTGGTCCAGTTCAGCGCCAGCCCCGATCGTTTGGAAAAACCGGGGCTGTCGTTGACCCTGCACGGTCAGCTGAGCAGGGTACTCTGGAAGAGACGGCCAGCAGGAAGTTGCACGAAAAGGTGTCGATGGCATCTCTCAGTGTTTCGTCGACGAGCTCGGGCAGTGTGCAGCTGGCCAAGCCCATAATCATCAACGGACGCAAGCTGATCCCCATCAGTCTGCCTGCTGGACTCGCTCGCAAGGCCCGCATTGACCCCGCCTTGCTGCAAGCTAATGTCGTGCCTCAGGTTACCAGCACCACAGGGGCTGGGAGGCAAAGAAGTACATCGGCCCACTCGTCTACCGCTTCGTCTTCTGATCAGAGCCAGCGTCGACGCGCGCAAGAGACGGGTAATGCAACCAAGTGCTCGTTATCCAATCAGCCTCGCACAGGAACAAGCTCGAGCCGGCCACCGACAGCTTCCGAGACGATCAAGCTCGAGTACCTCGCTCGTAGCGCCTTGGAGAACCATGGCCCCACAACGCGAGAGGCGACGATTGCACCGCAGCTGCGCCATCAGAAATCGTTTGCCGGTCCTCTGCTCACGCCTCTGTCATTTGCCAGCGAAGAAAGGCAGGTCCGAAGACGTCGCTGCAAGACAAACGAGGACGGACGACTTCGGCCATTCACCGCTGATGCCTGGGGTGAAGCGCAATTTCCGACGCGCGAGCAACAGATGCGGGCGATCAGTCAACAGCGTCGACCTCCTACGAGTGGAGAAGCTTCGTTTGAATCTTTAGCCCAAGGGGCCGTTGCGGAAACGTTTAGGATGCAGCACGAGAGCAGGAGCGCGTTTGTAGACGAACTCGGTGTCAAGCCGTTACCTGCTCCGCCTCGGCCAAGCAACCGACCGAGGACGGCCCAGACCATCAACGCTGCCACTGCGGCCGCGGATCAAGCGCGATTCCAGATGCCACTGCGTACGGTTCAGGGCGTGCGATCGTAGGAATCGCTCCGGAAACCTTCTGGGGGAGAGCATAGACGCTTGTATACACACTATCTCTAGAAGAACGATTTATCTCATTTGAAAAGAATCAAACACTTTCACTCACGATTTCATGACTGCCTTTGCGAGCGCTGGATGGCTTTTGGTTCTGCGTTGGCGATGTAAACCCGGTCGAGAATGGTCTGTATACTTTGAGGTTTCAGTGGAGCAGCCATGTGTCCACTAGCGTTAGCTGCTGCTGCCGTCATCTGAATCGGCAGCCCTGCTCAGACAGGGGAGAGACTTTCGCAAGCTTGCTAACGACTTTTTCTGCGAAAGATTCTTTGCAGCGGCAGGTGCCACTGCGAGTGCGAGTGGAAGTGGCGGAGAGAGTGAGGACGCGTGTGGTGACGGATCGCTATCAACGGTTGGCGACGGTCAGCTACTCAGGGTCAGAAGAAAGGTTTTGTTCGATTGTTTACGGAGTAATTGCAGACTTTTGCACAGCACTATGTACGAAGGGCGGCACAATCGAAACATGGAGAAAGAATTGGGATGGTCCTTTTGATGATGGCGACAACCACAGCGATAAAAGTACAACAAGATGCAAGCGAGATACAACAAGGTGCGCGGGAAGTGATTGAGACAATGCGATGTGATGGATCGAGAAAAACAAAAAGGCAAAACGACGGGTGCAACGCCGGGGTTTACAGCATATCGTCCAACTTGACGGGCATTTCGTCGATCTGAGTTGAATAAAACTGCTCGATATCGCGCAAAGTCCTGACATCGTCGACGGTGACAAAGTTGATGGCCACACCTTTTCTGCCAAACCTTCCACTCCTACCGATCCTATGGATGTAGTTTTCCCTGTTGGTGGGCAAATCGTAGTTGATGACCAACGAGATGTTGGCGATATCGATACCTCTTGCCCAAACATCGGTGGTGATCAAGACGCGCGAACTGCCCTGTCGAAACTCGGCCATGACTTCATCTCGCTCCTTTTGCTGCATCTCGCCATGCATACTGCTCACCTGAAAGTTGTTCTCCTTCATCTTGCCCGACAGCCAATCGACTTTGCGCCGCGTGTTGCAAAAAATCACGGCCTGGGTAATGGTGAGCGTATCGTAGAGATCGCACAGAGTGTCAAACTTCCACTCTTCCTTTTCGACGGCGACAAAGAATTGTTTGATGCCTTCGAGGGTCAGTTCGTCGCGCTTGACGAGAATACGCACGGGATCGGTCATGAATTTCGACGTCATCTCTAGCACGTCTTGGGGCAAGGTGGCCGAGAGAAGGACGACTTGGGTCGAGGGAGGCAGATAGCGATAGACATCGTAGATCTGATCTTTGAAGCCCATGTTGAGCAGCTCGTCGGATTCGTCGAGGATGAGCATCTTGATGTTTTTGGTGCGCAGGTGTCGACGTCGGATCATATCGTAAACGCGTCCCGGTGTTCCAGAGACAATGTGTTGGCCATAGTCGAGTTTGCGGATATCTTCGCCTACGCTGGTGCCGCCGATGCATGCGTGACACTGTACATTGAGGTAGTCACCGAGTGCGAGAACAACCGACTGGATCTGGATGGCCAGCTCGCGCGTGGGACTCAGCACTAGAGCTTGTGTCTCTCGAAGGGTGGTATCGATGGATTGGAGCATCGAGATGCTGAATGTGGCAGTTTTGCCGGTTCCCGACTGAGCCTGCGCAATGACATCGCGACCACGGATGATGGGAAGAATGGCTCGCTGTTGGATGGCAGAAGGCTTTTCAAAGTTGTATGCATAGATGCCACGAAGGAGATCTTCCTTTAACCCCATAGCATCAAAGGTGGTTGCAACCTTGACCTGCTCCGAGCTCTCAAAGGCGAGCTTGCTGTCGCCTGCATTGATACCGCCGGACATGATGGAACTGTGATCTCGCCCGTGCACGGCGTGACAAGTGGATCCAAGGGCAGTAAAGGTTGGTGATGATGATGACGAGGAAGAGGAGGAGGAGGAGGAGGAGGAGGAGGAACGCTCAGCCAAAATTGCCAAAATTCTTGAGCACGTGACTGCGATTGCGAGTTCGGATTTCGGATATGCGCAGCAACGTGAATCCTTTCGAGAATGTCGTTTCCCCCATTCCTCTCTATTCTCACTCCCACCAATACCATCGCAAAGATGGCCGATACATCGCTCATAGAAGTAGCGAGACAGACACACGAAGAAGCAGAGCGATATCAGCAAGCACTAGTCGACCTGCTCCTCTCTTCATCTTCCACCTCTTCCGGCTTGACGCATAAGGACAAGCTGAAAAGAGCTCACAAAGCATCCGACTTACTCGACCGCGTCACCTCTCGATACCAGTATCTTGATCGATTCTATGCAGATGAGCATCAAGAGCGTCAAAGCGAACTCGAATCGCTTTCTTCTACACGCGGCGATGATGCATTCGGTGAATTCTACCAACGACTCGGTCGCATCCGCGAGTATCACGATCGATATCCTGGTGCGCTTCCCGACAGCTTCAATGTTGACTTTTCATCGTTAGAGTCAGGCGCGGGCTCTGTTTCTTCCAATCAAGCTGATCTTTCAACAACAGTAACAACAGCAGCAGCAGCATCAGCGGGACACACAGATGCACCAGGAATCGACTTTATCGACCGCATGTTTTCCGGCGAAGAGATGGCCGGACGATTCTTGGATCTCTACCTTTTTCACGAAGCCTATCTCAACTTGAAAGGTGCAAAGCGTATCTCGTATCTCAGCTACATGGACGAATTTGACAAGTTTGCAGGGCCTTCTTCGCCGATTCCCAACCACACGAAAAAGTCAGATGGGTATCGCGCGTACCTCGTCGATCTGCGCAAGTACCTCGATGCTTTTTTGCGAAAGACGCAGCCGCTGGCAAATGTGGATCTGCTATCTTTTACAGCGGTAGAAGAGTTCAACACGGCGTGGGAGCAAGGTCAGGTGCAGGGCTGGCAAGAACAGGGAGCTGAGGTGTTTGGTGGTGCAAGCGGGCAGGGCAAAGGCAAAGCAGCGGCAAACACAACCATGCCAAATGGCGAGGAAGGACAAGGCATCTGGTGTGCAGCTTGTCGCAGATTTTACTCGAAGCAGACGGTCTACGATGCACACCTCAAGTCGCCCAAGCATCTCAAGGCGGCTGCACGGTTGTCGCAGTCGGTATCGAATGGAGGCGAAACAAGTCGCACTCCTCAAGACGACCAGAGCGAGGCGGAAAAGATCAAGGTGCGTGTACGTTCCAAAGCCATTGCACGCGAAGAAGCCATCGTGCAAGCACTGGCCAGACAGCTATCGACTGTTCGAGCCGATACAAAGTCTAATGTGGAACGCAAAGCTGCCTTGACCGACCGTGAACGGCAGGCGGAAGCCCAAGCAGCCGACGAAGAGTTGAATCGCATGTCGGCGCTCAATCCTACCTCTGGTCTCGACTCGACCGACTCGACCGACGCGATGGACCAAGATCTCGACGACGACGGAACCTCTCGCGTCTACAATCCGCTCAAGCTTCCGCTCGGCTGGGATGGCCGTCCGATCCCTTTTTGGCTGTACAAGCTGCACGGCCTGCGCAACGAGTTCAAGTGCGAAATCTGCTCGGACCACGTCTACCACGGCCGCAAAAACTTTGAAAAGCACTTTACCGAGTCGAGGCATGCGTTTGGCATGAGAGCTTTGGGTCTGCCCAACACGGTGCAGTTTCGCGATGTGACGAGCATCGCCGATGCGCTGGCGCTCGCCGACAAGTTGAGGAAGCAGGGTAAAGTCGAGCAGTCTCAGACCGGGCTAGATGCGCAAGAGGTCGAGGACGAGCATGGAAACACGTATACCAAAAAGACGTACGATTTGCTCAAGAGGCAGGGTCTCATTTGAAGAGGAGACGATTGCGTGGAGATGGTTTGCAATTAGTACTTGTAATGTTTACAGACAGAAGCCAGCGTCTGCGCTAAGCAAACCGAGATCCTTGATGAGCCTGGTGACGTTGGTTTGGACTTGACCGCGATCTGAGCTCGTTACACCGGCTTTCTGAACTTCGCTCTTTAACCAGCCGTTGACAGCTGTTTGTAGAGGCGACGGTTTGAATGCGTCATGGACAGCTTGTTGCGGTGCGGCGGCAGTGTTGGGCTTTTTGGCGCCAGACGTTGGACCGAAGAATTTGGAAATCGAGACAGGTTCGTCGATCCATTGTACTTTATAGCCTCGAGGTGCTGTGCCTCCTGGTACAGGAGGTTGGGGTAAGAATGTGCCGTACAGACTGGTGGTGCGTGTTGCCGGCTTGACGGATTCGGCGGGTTGAGCGTCGGCGTTTGTGGCAATGTCGGATGCGAACGAGGATGTGCGTGAAAGCGAGCGTGTGAGCCGTTTGGCTCCGCTCAGAGTCGCAATCGGAAGCGTAGACTCGACAGAACTGGCAGACGTGTTGGAGACAGCGGGCGGTTTGACCTTTTCCTCGAGCATCGTCTTTGCAGTAGCCCAGCTGAAACGCACCAGTCCAGGCCAGCCGAATACAGGGTCGAGCGTGCGTTTGAGATAGGCGACCGTATTGGGATCGCCCGGATAGCCACTACCGAGCGCACCCATGTTTGACCATGCATTGTTGGCGCCGCTTGCTGTGGTTGCGCCTTGCGAGTCTGCCTTGCGTTTCTTTGAAACCAACTCTGGTGCAGCAGCAGGGTGGTTGGTGGCATCGGCTAGCACCTTGACGTCATCCTGCTCACCGGTAACTCGGGGTATGGATATCTGCTGCTGCTGCTGCTGCTGCTGTTGCTGTGTTTGGGATTGCTCGACATACTGCCAACCCTCGACGCACCTGTCTCTGGTCACTTTGGCCGCAATACTCGCCGCGCCTACAATCGGATAAATCGCATCAGCCTTGCTCGTCACGGTCCACTTGATGTGTGGATGTCTGGGAAAGTGCGAGCTGAGCAACCTCGAGTAGCTCTTTGGATCTCCGACGGTATCCACATAGATCTCGGTGATGTCTACGCCGCTCTCGAGCACCCCGGCGATGAGTGAGACGGTGGCCTGGCTCGACTGGGCATTGAGATTGATGGGTCGACGTCGAAGCATGCCTGCCGAGATGTCCTGGGGCGACATGACGCGGACTGCCCAGCCGAGGTGCGATTTGTGGTGGATTAGCGCTGAGAGGAGTGTGTCTCGTCGCTCAGCGGTGAGTGCTTTCGAGTCGGCGAACCCAATCTGTTTGAGATCGTCTTGGTAGGAGAGAGGGCAGTAGGCGATGCCATAGACCAGAGGACCCAGCACAGGACCTCGACCTGCTTCATCGACACCCAGAACGCAGGGCACTCTGATGCTTGGATTAGAGGGATCGACCTTGCTGCACTCGGATGGAATCGGAGAGGCGTATGTATATGACTGCGAGATGGGTCCTGTTGGCTCCGATGGGATCGGTGGAGGAGGCAGGGTTGCTAGGCTAGACTCGTCGTCCTGGCTTGACACGATATCGTCATCATCGCGATCATCTGATGCTTTTACTGCCGCTTCCGTCTTCTTGGATTTTGGCGCGATTGCTTTCTTCTTTGAGGGCATTGTTCAAGGTCCTAATGATGGTGGTTGGAGTTGACAAGTAGATCTCGAAGGTGTTGGTCGTACCAAAAAAGAAGGGCGTTTCGGAGACGCGTTTCGCGTAGATTGTTTCCTGAGACCGTGTTAGACCCTCGCTGCTGTCTTGAAGTTGAAAGTGTGCCTCCACCGGCGAGTTGTGATTTTGAAGAGGGACATTCTTTGTGATTTCTGAAAAGAAGAATTTTTGAAGTGACTGCGAAGAATTGTATTTCGATTGTCCAACTCAATCATCATCATCATCATCATCATCATCATCACCTTCCTTGATCACTACCACTTCGGCCTGGGAAGCATCGAAACAAACGGTTCAGGATGGTGGCTACAAGCAAAAGCGTCGCTGGGCCCTCCAAGCTGTCTGCTTCCAAACCCACAGTTTCTTCCGCCTCGTCCCCGGCCGCATCTACTCCAGAGTCAGCATCTTCGACAACACTGCCTGATCCAAAGACCGACCTTTCAGCATACCTGCTCAAGCTTCAATCGGCACTTCAGCCACTTACACGAAATGCAGCTGCAATCCCTGCCCATGGGGACCTCGCCTTCCACCGCAGCATGGACCGCAAACTCGCCAAGAAGCTCGACGCCGAGTCTGACCGCGTACTCGAATCCATCTCACAAATTGCTGGTTGGATCGCCTCTGATCCTCGTGCGCCCAAGATACCTCTAGCCAAAGCAGCTGCCTCGCCTTCGACTTCCTCCTCTACTTCCGCATCTAGCTCAAACCCGGCTCGAAAGCAGAAAGCAACGATCAATCTCGATTTGGATCTGGCCGATGTGACCACCCACGAGAGCTTTGCATCCAACCTTGGCGAGCTCGTCGATCACCTCCTCGAAAGCGCCGACACCTGCATTGATGAATACACGGGCAAGCTTGCGCCACGCAAACTGGCATCCGCAGCAGACGAAAGTGCAGCAGCCACTCCCAGTGGCGAGACGGGCAACAGTGGTAAATTGCAAGCCATGACAGCGGCGCAGAATGGCAAGGCGTTACCCAAGGTAGGCAACCTTCCTTCTTGGGTTTTGAATGCGCCCATCCCGCTCCCGCAGAAGCAATTCTCCACCAAAGCAGATAATTCAGCAGAGACGCTCTGGAAGCCAAACCTCAAGTATGGCAAGCCCAATGCAAAAGTTCCGCTTGGTCATGCGAATCCACCGCGGTTGAACGAGGATGGTACGCCCATGCCGCGTGGTCCGAGGAGAGGCATGTATTGTGCCGAGGGCGATCCGCTCGACAATCCTTATTATCATGAGATCATGCATACCGACCCGCCCGCGCATGCACTTTCCAAACCAGACCCGCAAGCAAAAGATAACCCGCCACCACCGCTCAACGAAAAGGATCCCTCGCTTTCCACCGACGCGTGTCCCTTTCAGTGGGTTTCCACCAAGGCCCAGATCGAACAGCTTCGCGATCATCTTGACGAGGAACGTGTTCAGGAGATTGCCATTGACCTCGAGCATCATTCGTACCGCACCTACCAGGGCATTGTCTGCTTGATGCAGCTTTCCACCCGATGGGGTGACTGGATCATCGACACCTTGTCCGATGACGTTCGACAGCACGCCGAGCTTCTCAATTCTTCCTTTACCCATCCTGACAAGGTCAAAGTGCTGCACGGCGCTAACCACGACGTGCTCTGGCTCCAACGCGATCTTGGTCTCTACCTCGTCAACCTTTTCGATACTTACCATGCCACCAACGTGCTCATGTTCCCCAGTCACGGTCTCAACTACCTCATGGCGAGGTATTGCAACTTTGACGCCGACAAACGCTACCAGTTGGCCGATTGGAGGATCCGCCCTTTGCCCAAGGAGATGCTCTACTATGCACGGAGCGATACCCACACCTTGCTGTACATCTACGACAATCTGCGACACGAGCTTATGGAGGCAGGTGGTGTCGATGCCATCCGTCAAGTTTTCGCTCGTAGCAAGCATGTCGCGACCGCAACCTACGCCAAGGAGGAGTGGGACAGTGAGGGCGAGACCAGAGAAGGCTGGCGTAGCGTTTGGCGCAAATGGGGTGGCGAGGCGGCCTTGGGTACCGAAGACAGGAACGAGGTGTCGCAGATGAAGAAGGAAGAGAGGCTCGTCAGGGCGCTCCATCGATGGCGGGACGGCGTCGCGAGGCAAGACGATGAGTCGCCCAGGTATATCATGGGTGCTAACAATCTTATGACGCTTGCTGCCAGAGCGCCTACCACCAAAGAAGGTGTGCTGGCTTGCATTCCACCCAATGCCACCGGGTTGAAGAAGCGCATCAACGAGCTGGTCGCTCTCATCACGGCAGAAGTGGAAGCGTGGCAAAAGGATCAAGAGTCACAGAGGGAGGAGAACAAGCAGAAATTGTCGGCTGCGCTCCTCAATGGGGGTTCAAAGGATGATGTTGACAGTATAGACGTGGGAGAGACTATCGAACGAGATGCTCCGGTCAATGCTGTTACCAATAGCCAACAGCAGCAAGATGTCGCTCTGCGCGCCATTTCGGCCATCAGCAACGTAGCAGGCACATCCCCGCAGGTCGACGCTTCCGTTTGGACAGACGGTACTGCTGCCATCGCCAAATCGGGCGCTCCCACTACAACGAGCCGCTTTGGTGGAGCTGTCCGATCGTTTGCGTCCAACCTGTTCGGCAGATCCAGTGGACCGCCCGCTGCTGCTGCTGCTGCTGCTGCCGCTTCTGCGACTAGCCTCAGTTCCGCCTCCTCGAAGCTATTCGGCACCCTCACGCGCTCATTCGAGTCCAACACGTCTCGGACGGCGCAGATCGACGCTGTTAAAGCAGGATTCATCGGTCAAGTGGGAGGACTGATCGGAGGCGGCGGTGCTCCGTCTGCTTTTGCTGACCTCGGCGAGCTGGATGTAAAAATGCAGCCGGAACGTGCGCCTGCCCCTGGCCCGCTTAACACCGCTACGTCGACATTCGATGCCGCACCAACAACCGTAGCCACCGAAGCCGCCGATTCAGCGGAGGAATGCTCGGACAAAGAAGACTTTATCGTCGTCTCTACCAGCAATTCCAACAAGTCGAAAGCCAAGAAGCCGGCAGTGCAGTCACAGGCGTCTTCGGATACGCCGTCGAAAAAAGAGCTGAAGAAGAAACGCAAAGCCGAGCAGCAGGCCGCAGCAGCGTCTCATACCGAAATGGGAGCATCGACACCGGCCAAGAAGCGCAAGGGCAAGTTTGAGGGCGAGTTTGATTTCTCGAGCACACCTGATGCGTTCCATTCTGCTTCGGTGGGAGAGAGGAAGGGGGAGGAGGTGAAGGGTAGGAAGCAAGGCGGGAAGAAGGGGGGAGAGGCAAAGAAAAGTGACGAGTCGGTGTTCAGACAGCCTAGAGATCGGGCAAGGAGGAAGACGGGCATGGGGAGCACTATGTGAGTACACCCGAGCAGCAGTCGAGGAGGATCAGATGAGACTAGGTTCTGTAAAGGCACTCTGATAGTTACACAAGCGTCGACTCGTGTCTCAATGTGGTCACAAGGAATGCAGACAGAAGAGGTCTTCTTGGAAAGTTGGTGTGTGACGAAGACAAAGGGAACGAGTGCAAGTGAAATCGAATTGAAGAATCGAGCCGGCGTCCAAGAGCGAGAAGCATGGTATACAAGTGGTTGATAGTGGGCAGGGACAACGACAATTGATCAAGATCAAGGAGCTGAGCAATCGGGGATGGTCAATCCCTCCTTTAACTTTTTATTGGCATCAAACAGACCCCAGTGCGCTTCGACGCCGCCGTACAGCTCGTCCTTCCAGGGCTCGTCAAATGCCTCAAAGATAAAGCTGGGTTGCAAGCCTGCACTGGTCACGTTGGTATTGGACTGGCAGACAAAGTTGTGGAGGAATGTGTTGAGCTCTGCGATACCGGCGGTGGCGGCTTGGTAAGTGGTGAAACGCGTCTCGTTGGCTGCGGTAGGCCAGCCGGCTTCAGCGACGTACAAGGTGGGTTTGTTGGGCGCAAGCAGAGCTGTCGAAGGTGCGTTGGTGTTGGTGTATTCGTACACCCAGCCGGCGGCTTGATCGACGGGAAGCCCACCGAACCAAGGGTGGACGTTGGCCATAATGTAGTCGGCGCCAGAGGCGAGTTGGGTGGTGACCATGCTACCTGCGTCAGCGGTTCCGATGGGGATGTATTTGGACAAGCCAGCGAGCGAGTTGATGGTGGAGTTGACCGTCGCAATATAGGAAAGAAGCGTCGAGACGCTACCTCCATTCAACAGGTACTCGTTGCCGACAGTGATGCCGGCAATGTGATCTGTGCCGTACGTTTTCACAGCGTCAACGACATTGTCAATCTGCCGTTGCACCGTGGTCGCATTGTTGTCGATCCATACGGCTAGAAACACCGTCATGTCGACCTTGGTTTGTTTGATTGCTTCGAGCACTAGCTGCGAGGTCGAGCAGTCACTTCCGTACAATCGAATGCGCGTGGTCAGCTGCGATAAAAGTTGAATGTCCTCGGTCACGTTGGACTGTGTCGCACCGCATCCCGGGTACTGGGCATGGAACGGCGTGTAGCAAATACCGTACATGGATTTGTGCAGACGTGGATCTTTGACGAAATCAGATGCATCCGTCGACGAAGCGGTAACGACGCCAGCTGTCGCATTTCCTCCCCCAGAAGTGCTGCCACCAGAAGCAGAGTAGGAAATATCGTCTTCGGTCGAGTTGGTCTTGTGGTGCGTGGAAAAGAAGATGATAATGGCGAAAATAAGCGCCGCTGTCAAAGATCCAGCAACGATGGCATACTTTTTCTGGCGAGGCGAGAGCGAGATTCGTGACCACAATCGAGAAAACTTGGAGGGGGGTGCGGCGGAAACATTGTAGGCGGATTCGGTGGCGACGATTGCGGCGGATTTGCGCTTGATGTATCGCTCTCGTGCCTGTGCCAATGACAGGCGTGCTCCGTCGTGTTCTGCGTCGTAGAGTCTCCATGCATCGGACGAGTCTCGGTGCGAGTAGTAGGTGGAAGCCGAATCGAAATCGTCGTAAGCAGAGTCCTTGTGGTAGGGCGAATCGTGGCTTGAAAACGAGGGCATGTAGGTGCCTGCGTGCATCGATTCGGGTGCTGTGGGAACACTGGGCACGTAAGGCGATGTTGGAAAGAGGTAGCTCGACGGCGCGGGGTGAAGTTCTTGCATCTCTCCCGGGTAGTTTGATGAGTTTGGGTAAGCGGATGGCGAGTGGGACGTGCCAAGATGGTGCGGAGCAGGCACGCCGTAGTCGTCGTAGTAGTCGACTGTATCTATGTCAACATTGTCTTGCAAAGAGCCGTGGTGATGCGAAGAAGAGGCAGCAGAGATGGGCAGCCTGCCCTCACGATATGGTGAGGAAGGGGTGGTGTAGCGCGTACCCATCTTTCGTCAAGTATTTGGAGAGGACAACGATGATGATGGTGAGGGAGAAGAAGAGCTCGACAACTTGACGACGACACGAAAGAGGAAGAGAGAGAACTGCAGACAGATGCACACACTATGCACAATGTCAAGGTCGAGATTGAGTGGGCTGGCAATCTTATGAACAAGAGCTGCGCACTGTGCGCACTGTCAGCACACCACTGCGAGGGACACCTGCTTCAGGCTAGTACAATAATGGCTTGGCAGTAACGTCCAAGGTTGTGTGTGCAGTAGCAAAGGTCGGAGTTCAAGTGAAGCGCGACCCCTAAGCATGATGCGCAATCGGAGGAAAAAAGACGCCGGAAGCCAGGATGATGGAGCGAGCCTGTAGATGCTCTCCTAACTTTTCTTGTTTTTTTACCGATTCTTCTCAACGCAACATTGGGATACGACCGAGGCCTTCCTTGTCCACTATGTTGTTTTAATCACCCGTTCTGACTGAAGCATGGGCTCGAAACCATCCCGCCCTGTGCAAGATCGAGACAAAGGTGGTGTCGCTCCAAGCCCAGCCAAAAGGTGGAAACTGATTGAAAGCAAAGTGACACTGCCAAGAAGGGGCAATGGATAAGACAGGGGCAGCCCGCTGTGTTTGACAGCTTCCACCGCGACCTGCCTGTTTTGGAAATGACCCCCAAAAATAAGGCACGCGCAACAACTCCTGAGCTGCCTAATTCAACAAACTTAACCTTGTGTTTGTTCGTGACTTGAAACAGCCTGACCACGACCAGCAGGAAGCACTCTCGAATGCTTATGTCACTATGACACATGAATAATACGGTCAAAGGTCGAGAAGAACAGAAATGTCGCAGAGACGGTTTCTGAAAAATGTGCGTCTCGTGCTTCTCCTCCTCCTCCTCACCTTTCTCAAAGACATTGATCGTGCTCACATATCGTCGGTCAAGCTCAGTCAATTCGCGCATTCCAGTCATGTTTCGAGGATTGACAAGACAGCTGACGAGGGTAGCGCCATTGCGAGCCGTCGCGCTCGAGTCGTCAATGGTCCGGCCACAAGCCTCGGGCTCGGTCCTTCGCACTTTTGCAACATCACCACGCGCATTCAACGGCGAGCAAGACAAGTCGGCGTCGACACAGAAACTCGAATCACAGGCATCGGGACAACCAACTTCGGATCCCACTTCTGCCGGCAGTAGCACTGTATCGGATGCGCTTCAACGTGATCTCTCTTCGTCCGACGCTGAGACTGTCTCCGAGTCTACGACTGCTTCTTTGACGGGCGCAAGTGGTCGGCAAGCGGCGTCAACCAACCTCGATGACATTCTCGGCTCTGCTTCCGCTGTTTCGTCGCTTCCGGGCGCCGAAGCCGCCGCTGATGCCCCCACATCCTCCTTCCGCGATCGATCGCCCATCGTCCGTGGCTCAGCGGCATCGCGCTACTCTCCCACGCTCTTTTCGTCGTCCGCCCAACCGCATCGACTCTTTGTCAACGCCTCTCGCAATAACACCATCCTCACCCTCACCTCGCCCTCGGGCGACCCACTGGCTTCCGCCTCTGGAGGCAGCGTAGGCTTCAAAAAGGCGGCGCGCTCTGGCTACGAGGCTGGCTACCGTGCTGCCTTTGCCATGTTTGGCAAGATCAATGAGTTCAAGGACGCTTGGAGGATTCAACATCTCGAAGTACTGTGGAACGGGTTCGGACAGGGGAGGGAGGCTGTTTTCAGGGCCATGTTGGCAGGTGAGGGTCAAGGGACCAAGAATCTGATCAGCAAGATGACCGACAAGACGCCAGTCAAGATCGGTGGTGTCCGACCCAAGAAGCGCAGGATGCTGTAGACGAGAGGAAAGCTTTTGCATCTTGTCCTTCGTTTGCTGTGTCGCGCTCCTCGCTGTGTGCCATCCGACGCCTGCAAGAGGGACAAACCAAATATACGGCCGACGTCGTGCCCATCCTTTGTACTTTTAGTTTTCATCGCTGCCCTTCCGCAAAAGCAGCCCTTATTGCATTTCACGATTCTTGCAAGATTCTCTTGAGAGTATCAGTCGCTAGGTCGTGTGTAGAGCTGTCCATGATTCCCGTACACGATCCCAGTCTTGCCGAAGAGCAATCGAGAGGGAAACGAGAAAATGGAGCTCAAGTCTTCATCGGGCCGCTTTCGCCCCGATTCCGTATAACGCGACGCACAAGCCACGACTGCAAAGCCTCCTCTCCCTCCACAACCGCTACGACTAGATCCTCCTCTTCCTTCTCAGCCTCCGAATCGTCGCTCTCCATCCGTTTTCCTCGGCAGCCTCGCCTCGTCATGTCGGAGCTCTATCCGATCCCACTCGGCATAGCCGCCTACCTCGGCTACTCTGGCTACCGTAAAGGGTCGCTGTCGCTGGATGGTGCAATCACCGCCTCTCTTGTTGGCTATGCTTCCATGGCCAACCCGTTTGCAGGATATGGATTGGCACTCATTACTTTTTACCTCGCCGGATCTAGAGCGACCAAGTGCAAAGCCAGCGTAAAGGAAAAGCTCGAGACTCACTCGCCTAGCGACTCGGCACCCGAAGTCAAGAAAGCAAAGAGGGATACATCGTCTGGCAACAGATCGGCAGTTCAGGTGCTGTGCAATAGTGCCACTGCCGTGATTGCGTGCGTTGCATTTCGCGCATTGAATGGTGGGGCAAAAGTGGATCCGCTGTCAACAGCAGTTCTCAAGGTGGTCGAAGTGGTAGGAGTCAAGGTGAACGTAACGAACCTCATGCTCACCCTGATTGTAGCAGGACACTATGCAGCGTGTATGGGCGACACGCTAGCCTCCGAACTCGGCATCTTGTCTCAATCGCAACCAAGGCTCGTCACAAATCCGCTCCGAACAGTCCCCAAGGGTACCAATGGCGGTGTATCGCTACTCGGCCTCGCCTTCTCTGCTCTGGGTGGAACGCTGATCGGCGCCACCACATCAGCTTCTCTCCTCCTCCACCGTCACTATTACTCGGCACCGTTGCATCTAAGCTTGGACATCCATCTCAAATTGATCGCATTGCTCACCGCAAGTGGACTTTTCGGCTCACTCATCGACAGTGTTCTCGGCGCAACTCTGCAACAAACGCTGTACAACCGTGCAAGTAGAAAAGTGCTCGTGGGGCAAATCACCGACGTACTCGATGGCAACAAGCAAGACGACCCAAACGCAAAGTGGCAAGTAGTGACGGGATGGAATGTGTTGGACAACAATGCGGTCAATTTCATCGCCTCTGCCAGCACAGCTCTGTTGACCGCCTGGATCGGATGCAAGCTCTTCTAAAAGGTGATGTTCATCGTTAGAGTCCTAACAAGATGGCTACTTCTTCCGGCCGACGTTTGACCCATTGTTGTGTGTCCCCGTATCCATTTTGCGGCGACTGGAGCGACTCAATCAGCTGAGCGTACGATTCGGTGAGCCGTTGCAGGGCTGTTTTGTGCACAGACTGTCGCGCTGTGGGACTAGCCAAACGCTCCAGCCCTTTGGGCGAGAGCAAATCGTCTTGGGTCAGACAATGGTCGAAGCTGCTCAGTGCTTGTGCAACGTCTTCCTGCTTGGCTCCCTGGACGCTGGATAGAGCAGCATTGCTGTCCGCGTGCCCAACTAGAGCTGTGATCACGAAAGACAGACCGGCACGATCGAGCAGTTGCTGCGAATGCAAGCCGGTCACCTCGTCAAGCACTGTTTCGAGTGCTCTTCGTATCTGAACTGCTTTCCACTGCGCAAAGGCGTGTGCGTCGAGGATGACCAGAAGCGCTTCGAGACAATTGCAGGTAAACAGCAGCGATTCCCATTTCGCCGTCGATTCGGTGCGCGATCGAGGCCGTTTCGAGATGTGAGTGAAGGCCATGCGTTGGATCATGTTGGTCAGTGGATCCACGAGTTTGACCAACACAAAGTCGAGATTGGACAGCGAGGCGCTGACCGTCTCCTCTGACGGTGCTGCGGAAGCTTGCTGCGATGAGGACTGAGCAGACCAAGATGCGTCTTCCGCCAGCGACCGCGAAAATTCGCCGATGAGCTCCTTGAGCGTGCCGATCGTGGCTACCAGCGGTGGCGGCAGGCTCAGATCGGGCTCGGGCATGCCATCGTATCGTTCGATGCCTCGACTTTGCCGTTCCACCGTGTCAGCAAATGCGCTCACCGCAAGATCCGAGAGCTCGCCCAGCGTCCGACTCAGCGTAGCTCGTGAACCAATCGTCTTTTGCATGGTCGAGCGGTAGAACTGCACCAGATGCGCCAGCCGGTACGACGTAACACTGCCTTCTTGCGAGCGCAGCGTTTGCTGAACACGAAGGCTCAGCGGGCGGCAGCATCCATCGAGGTTTGAGTTCAAGACTTCGCGCACCAGCGCTTCGCCCGGCCCCAACTTTAGCGAGTCAGGATCAGACCCCGTGAGGTCGAGAGATCCCTCCAAGCCGCGTCGTCTTTGTCCGATACGCCGACCGCCTTCGCCTTCCTTCTCGTCAAAGAGCGCCGTGAGAAATTCGCGCTCGGAAGCGACGGTCTGGTGGATCCACGCGAGCATGTCTCCGACGTAGCGTATGGGATCATGCGCATGGAGCTCGATGGGACCTGGAAGATAGGTGGGCGGGCCCGCGCCCATGGTGAGTGCTGTCATGAATGCATTCGCTAGGATGGAGCTGCGTGTCTGGACAAGCGTGGTGAGCGCCGATCGAAGCAAATCTTGTCGCGCATGCTTGAGCCGCCTTGTCGCTTCTCTGAGACTAGGCGACACTTCCAAACCTTCCTTGACCGGTTGGCGGAACTCGAACGAGCACCACTTGTAGAGCTTTTGATACGCCTGCTCGAGGTCCTGCGCTGTTGATGACATGATGTCCATGCCGGCGCGTGTGCCTCCACCTGCAGTCGCAGCAGACGAACACGAGCTGGCTGCGTTGGTGATGGATGGGATTGACTCGGACCCTTGCAGGAGCACTTGACACTCGCTGCGGATGCGTTGCAGTTTATCCATAGCCTTAAAAAGATCGTTACCGACGCGAACTTCTCTCGAATAGATGGATGCACGCTCTGGCTCGGAGAGGGTGAAACGAGAGAGAAAAAGCTTGGCGACCTCGACTTGTGTGAGCGTGGCAGCTCTTTGCCTTTCCAGACCTTCTGCATGCTCTACGAGATAGCGACTGGATTCTTCTGCGGCACGTAGCTTGTCCTGGGCTGCATTGCAACAAGCATGCATAGCGGCGACGTCATCCGAGAGGCGGATAAGACCATCGTCGACGGCCCGTAGCACAGCGATGATGTTGTCGGTAGCGTCGAGCATTCGCTGCCGAACGTCTCGATCGAGATCTCGTCGGGCCCGTGCGGTGTCGACTAGTTGAAGCGGCTCTGTGTGCGGCGCCGTTGCTGTCGTTGCATTTCGTGTGCTGGTAGTGAGCGGACCCTTGGCAATACGATCATCGACGTTGGCAGATCCGAGACCTGTCGCAGCAGGATACATCCGAGCTAGTGTGCTGAGTGCTTTGCAAACATCCTGCGAATCACGTGGGCCCTGCAGCAAAACAGAACGCACCCTGGCTGCAAGCGGGCGTGTCAGTGTTTGGGTAGAAGAGGAGCCGGCATCGTCGAGTCTTGATGGCCCTGGCTGCAACAAGACGTCGCTAGACTGCACTGCGACCATGCTGCTGGCTTAAGGTGGGGCAGCCTGTGGCCGATGGCAATGCAGTTGTGTTTCTGAGTGGTGTTGGCAGACAGAGATGCGCGAGAAGAAGCTCAGACGTGAAACGGTCAGGGTCTCGAATTCGCGCCTCGTGTGGCCTGTGCTTGTATCGAATCGGGGAGCGATGGGAGCTCCCGATGCTATCCAGGCGGTCATTTCACTGTGTTAGAGCGTCTTATCACACTCAAATCCCGCAACGCGTGCATTGGCGGTGAGACTTGTCACCGACCAATCCGCCGGAAGGTTGCTCCGGTTACGTTTGCTGTGCTCATCCTTCAGACTGTTAATTGCTGATTGGCCATACCAGTCCTCCATCAGGATACTTTGTGATAAATCAATCACGCCATCGTTTCGTTTCAGGACCTACCTGACGAAAGAAGTACCAGTAGCATTGGTAATGGGTCTTCGCCGAATGAGAAAGCCGCGAGTGATGGGTCTGGGTGTGTGTCAACGAGATGACTGCAATTTTAAAGTCCAGCAGTAACCAATCACGCAACGTCCAATTGGAGCGTCCCAATAATCCATTTGCATGACCACACGACGGCGCCGATTCCGTTCCTGAAGGACCACACTTCGGAAGCACTCGGATCGACGCTTCCTTTGCTGCCTGCAGCGCGATTGCCAACTTTGTCTGCCTTACCGGCTATCAGACCGGATAGGTGTCGATTGCTCGTGTTGCCAGAGAACGAAATCCTCCTGTTCGATTATAGGTAGGACGCTTCCGCACCGAGGCAACGGCCCTGTTTGTGCTTTGTCTTGTTCTTCTTCTTTTTACAGCTCGACCTTCACGACCGGCCACGCTGTGTGACGCCACGCAACCGAATGATAACAACGAGGTGAAGGGGTGCCGCGGTGCCGTAGTCGCAAAAGGGACAATGGATGTCTGTCGGATGACAAGCTGCGATTTCTCTACCATTTGGGTCGGATCGGAAACGGCGGATTGACCGATGCCAAGAAGAATTCGAAATTGGGGACCGCGCGCGTGTACTGTTTGCAACTGCGAGAATTGCAAAATGGGATGCAGCCCTGCAGCGCCTTCAGCTTCTGCTGCAGTACGGAAACTTCGTTGAATTTCATGCCATTTATTGGCTAGTGCATTCCTTGCAGCAGAACCCCGACGACGAACAATAGCGCATCTTGCAGCAGAAGTCGCCATTCGTCAGACAATGCAACGGCTGCTACAGTATAACGCAGGCAGTCAGTCCTATTGTATACCACCTCTCTCGTGCAATGCCACGATACACCTGCTCCCGACACGGCGATACGGAAGTCAGACTCGCTTCAGTGCACCGCCACAGTACAGCATCTCGTGCTGGCTATGACGGGGAGAAAAATCGAATCGGAAAATGTCCGGCTGAAACTTCGAAGCAGTCGGTACCGAAGCCCATTATCATGAATCGGCGGTTGCGGTAGAACAAGCCTCTGGATGCCAACGGTGCGGAGTTGAGGAGCGGAGTAACCGATGAGAACAGCTGTATCGCATGACCGTTCGGAACACAGTGATGCGAACGAAACGATAGCATCCATCGCTTGAAACGAAAGGAATATCGCAAGAGGGCAAGGCGAGCAGGGAGTGTTCACCGCAGCAAGCGAGATGAAAATTATGCAAGCGAAGTTCTTGGCGCTAAACCAAGTCCTCCGCTTGCGACACAGCGAAAGACTGTGATTCCGATTCGGTAGTGCCCAAGCAGTTCGATTTGACGCTTTTCTCATTCCAAACCCCGACGGAGCCGTGGAGGCGATTGTCTATCGCCTCGACATTTGGGCCGCGGCTGGCTCACACGACACTGTCGCTGTGGTTGTAGACTGGGCAATGAGTGTGTCGACGGGATTCTTTACACGGAAGCGCAGGCTGGTACTACACGGCTGGGCTGCAAGGAAACCAGGTCAATCAGAGAAACCAACTGTTAGGCTGGCTTAACCTCGGGAGGGCTAAATGAGACGTCCGGACACGAAGTCCGACGAGCAACAGAGGTTCTTGCCGACAGCTTGGGCCGGACAATGTGTTCGGACCATCCGCCATTCCCGAAGGCTTCGGTACTGTCGACCGCGTTGACAACCGAGGTGGGGTCACATTACAATCACTTTGCAACATCAACGCATTCATTCGCGATTACAGGCAAGACAGATAAGGATGCGGGGCAAAGAGCACGGGGTCACAGAGACAAGCAGACCAGGAACATGACCATGCAGAGGCGAGGCAGTCTGGATAAGATGCACCCACACCTTTACTATGATCAGCTCGAAGGAAATGCATTCCCGCTCGATCGGATCGCCGCCCGTGTTGCGCTCTGTTCGTCCCCTCGCCTTGGGTGAGGCCGGACAAGCATGTTCCGAGCTCTCGCTTGCTAGCAGCTGGCTTAAACCGCCACGGTTGATGGCGCTGTATGTGTGCGCCTTGCAAGCGACACGACTCGACCTGGTGTACCAATGTCAGTGTCACTATGCCCTGCCTCTCTGTATGAACCACACGTCTGATATTCTTTGGCTTTGAGCAAGCTGGATGCAAGTCTCGACGCAGACCACACAGATAAGCCGGCGGCGACAAACCCAAGTGGGGAGATATCGCGTGGTTCCGTGGGAGTTTTGTGCTTACCCTGAGAAACCTGTTCAGAACGACGCTGATGGCATGCGCTGTGTGTCGTGATTGCTGAAAAGAAAAGATGAACTATGAATATTAATAAATGAATTAAGAATTCGGTGTTCGAGGCGAAACACAGGCGGAGTGCACCTGTCAAGCTTCTCAAATACCGCAGAGTTCGACATGGAAGCGCGCGCTCTGATGCATTGTGCTTGACCAATGCATCTGCGTCGCTGTTGCCACATGCCTGCCTACTAATCGGCGTTGGCCGAAGTGCAATTGGTCTAGCGGAACCACGCGGAGGTCTCTGCCCTGTGCCGCCAATCACGTTATGCCTTGTTTGCACCATGGACTCACCGTCAAGTCTTCGCCGCAGCTCGGATGCCTGAGTGTCGAGGATCAGAGTTGCTTTTGACGCCACTCTTATCAGCAAAATCGACCGTCGGGTGCAATCGTTGATCGCCTCTCTGGTCATTGCTCAACTTGTGATTCGATGGACCTGCACACTGTATGGGCGTCAGACGGTGCAAATGCTATGGGATCCAATCTAGCTCGCCAATCCGGCTCGTCGGACGAAGCTTTGTCTGATCCGAATCAAGTTCAACGCCTAATCTTCCCCTCGTCGCTCGACCAATTATCGAGTCGGTTCCGCGCTTCTTCTCATCTTCTTGTCCCTCGCAGATCCTGCACACTATAAAGTGTTTGTTCGTTCCGTTTGCACCTTGCACCTTGCGTCCGTTCCTCATCCAACATTCCCTTGTTCCGTTCAAGGGTGCACAATTTCTTCAGTGCCTCGGAACTTTCCCCTTTCCTTTCTTGCGTTTTGCGAGGCAAATCATCCAACATGCCCCTCGACATTCAGGACAATGCCATTGCTGGCCATGCAGAGGCTGAGCGCGACATTTACGTCGCCGACGTCAAGGCTCACGGCGGCAAGGACGAGGCTCACCCAGTTGCTCACCTCGAGTCGGGCGTCCGTGTCAAGCCCGACGTCTCGGACGATGATTTTGTCGCCCCCACCGACGAGGAGCTCGCCACTCTGCGACGTGTTCCCGAGAAGCTTCCTTGGACCACCTACGCCATCGCTTTCTGCGAGCTGGCTGAGCGTTTCTCCTACTACGGATGTGTTCAGGTCTTCCAAAACTTTATTCAGCAGCCGCGTCCTGCCAACAGCCGCACTGGTGCCGGTGGCGCCAACAACCAGTCCGGTGCCCTTGACGAGGGTCAGCAGGCCGCCACTGGTCTCACCACCTTCAACACCTTCTGGGTTTACTGCATGCCCATCCTCGGTGCCTACCTTGCCGACACCCGCTGGGGTCGTTTCAAAACCATCTGCATCGCCGTCTTTATCGCCATGGTCGGCCACGTCCTCCTCATCGTTTCTTCGCTTCCCACCGTGCTCGACAACCAGAATGGTGCCATGGCATGCTTCGTGATCGCCATCATCGTCATGGGAGTTGGTACTGGATGGTTCAAGAGCACAATCTCGCCCTTGATCGCAGAGCAAGTCAATGGCTCGAAGCAATCGATTCAGACCCTCAAGACGGGCGAGCGCGTCATCGTCGACCCAGTCTTGACCGTCAGCCGTATTTTCATGTACTTTTACCTGTTCATCAACATTGGCGCTCTCGGCGGACAGCTCGGCATGTCGTTCTCTGAAAAGTACGTTGGCTTTTGGCTCGCCTACACTCTGCCCACCGTCGTCTTTGCTCTCTGCATTCCCGTGCTCGCTTTCGGTAGCAAGTACTACGTCAAGACGCCCCCCACCGGTTCGGTCCTTTCCGAGTGCTTGCGTCTCTGGGCCTTTGCCACCAAGGGTCGATGGTCGCTCAACCCTGTTAAGCTTTTCAAGAACATGCGTTCCGACGACTTCTGGGAGAGCGCCAAGCCTTCCAAGCAGTCGCCCGAGTCCAAGCCACGATGGATGACCTTTGACGACGCCTGGGTCGACGAGGTGCGACGTGGCTTCAAGGCCTGCACCGTCTTCCTCTGGTTCCCCCTCTACTGGCTCACCTACAACCAGATCACCAACAACCTTGTCTCGCAGGCCGCCACCATGGAGGTTCACGGTCTTCCCAACGAGGTCGTCTCCAACCTTGATCCCTTTGTCCTCATTATCCTCATCCCCGTCTTTGACTTGTTCCTCTACCCTGCTCTCCGCAAGGCCGGCATCAACTTTACTCCCCTCAAGAAGATCGCTCTTGGTTTCCTCACCGGAGCTCTCGCCATGGCTTGGGCCGCTGTCGTGCAGCACTACATTTACAAGAAATCGCAGTGCGGCACGAGCGCCTCGACCTGCTACGACATCAACGGTGACGGCCTCGCCGACCTGGGCGCCGATGGATCCGAGGATGGTGCTGTCTACCTGCCTGCGCCTCTCAACGTGTGGATTCAGTCCGGTTCGTACATTCTCATCGCCATCTCGGAGATCCTGGCCTCGATCACTGGTCTCGAGTATGCCTTCTCCAAGGCTCCCAGGTCGATGCGATCGCTCGTCATGTCCATGTTCCTCTTCACCTCGGCCATCTCTGCTGCCCTCCAGCAGGCCTTTATCTCGCTGTCGGAGGACCCCAACTTGGTTTGGAGCTACACCGTCTTCGGCTGCCTTGCCTTTGCTGGTTTCGTAGGCTTCTCCATCTCGTTCAGGAAGCTCGACTCGCAGGAGGATGAGCTCAACCAGCTCGATGCCGGAAAGGTGCACGCTGCAGACAGCAACGCTGCCACCTCGGAGCCCGGTCACTCGGAGAAGGCGCTTTCCCCTTAAGTGTTTGCTTTCTTCAAAAGCATCTATCTCTCTTCTCTTCTCTAGTCACTCCTGTACTTTGTATCCACGCTGCTCTTGTCTCTGTTTCTTTCGCGTCACACGGGATCACTGAATCGGATCATTCTGTATCTTTGCCGCTCGAGGACGACTGTGATGGTCTTGCCCATGTGAGAAAACGCAAAGTTGCGGCATTTTTTGCCCGCCTGAGAGAAACAGGCCAAGCCCGTTGAGCGCAATTAGCCATGCCTCCCGTCGCATCAGCTGTTCTAAGGGGGCCGTGTCGTTGTCTGTCTCGAAATATACAGCGCGCGCATCTATGCCCTTTCCTTGATGCATTGTCAAACAATTCAGGCGGTAACTTACCAGCGTGTCGCCAAACCGCAACTAACATGGCGCGCCTCGATCCTCTCAGACACATCGTCTCCTCGGTCAATGTCGATCCGTACACCAGCTGTACCACTCAACACGCGCTCGAACGACAGTGAGATGCTAACGGTGCTATTCTATATGACGCAGCCCGTGGAAGGCGAGACTAGTGATGATGATGGTGATGGTGCTGGGAATGACGATGCGCAGTAGTCGGAGACAACTGAAGTGCTCCGTTGTTGGTACGCGCCACTAAGGGGCTGCTATCGTGCACGCTGCTGTACGACGGAGAAGCCGACATGGGCGTGACTGCAACCGCCGCGCCATTTGGAGAGGTGGCATCAGTCAGCCCGCCGACTTTCTCTAGCTGCACTGCGACGCTTTCGAGACCATGGATTCGTGACTTGAGCAAGTTTTCCACCCTTTTCGCAATCGTTTCGGGCGTCAAAGCTGCCGATTGAACAGAGGACACGCCGTTGCTCTGCTCACTTGCATGATCGTGACCGTGGCCGTTTCCGTGGTGGTGATCGTGACCATGGCCATGCGTGTGAGCGTGACTGTGCCCGTGTGAATGTCCGTGCGCATGGCTGTCGTCGTGATGATGCGCCGATGCGTCGCCGACCAGAGGGACGGGCCATGCGACCTGCACACGGATCACACCGATCAGCGTCTCTGCATCCTTTGGCCAAAATCGGGGCGAATGATACGCGACGACACCTTCAATGGAACGGAGCTGCTCCAGTGCCTCGACCATCTCCGTCTCGCGGTGTTCTCCCACTTCCAGACAGAGAATCCGCCCAGATTCGAGCACAAGCGGAATCACCGAGCCGACAATCATGAAGGCAATAAATAGCGACGCGATCGGATCGAACCCAGTCCATCCGAACTGGCCGATGAGCAGTGTACTGATGATAACGCCAACAGAGCCGAGTGTATCGGCCATGACGTGCAGATAGACACCCATCATGTTGTGCGAATGTCCATGTCCATGTCCGTGGTCGTGTCCATGTCCATGATCGTGTCCGTGACCATGAGAGTGGCCATGACCGTGATGATGATGTCCACCTGTCGCCCACATTCCAAACAAATTGACACCTAGACCCATACTACTGACGATGAGCAATTGCGTGTTGTTGTGCATCACCGGTGGCTCGATGATACGCTGCACCGCCTCGAAGACGATAAAGATCGAGATGAGGATCAGAAAAATCCCGTTGGCGAATCCACTGAGAGTCTCGACCCTGCCGTAACCATAGGTGAAGGTCGAGTCGGTGGGCCAGGTAGCCATGACGCTGGCAAACAGACCCATGCCGATGGCGGCGCAGTCGAAAAACATGTGAATAGCGTCGCTGATGAGACCCAGACTGTTGGTCCACACTCCCCAGAGCAGTTGGACGCCCATGAAGGCGAGATTGAGCAGAAGGAACTGGAAGATCTTTCGCGAGTCTGGATTGGCCATGATGATCTTCACTGTACGCCGTGTTGCGGATACGCTTGATCTGAACGAGTCGACGAGCTCTTGCACGGCAGAAACATCGGACGATCTCGATGCGCGCGTGCTGCTGAGTGACGCGTCTGCTTTGCTCGGCGAAGATGAGGTGAAGCGAGACGAGATGTGATCCGGCGATTTCTTGAGAATGGTGCGAAGTGCTTGTCCAACAAGAAGAGCGACGGCAAATTGCGACCAAACAGGCTTGAAGCCGAATCCAACAAAGCCGATCGTAAAAGACGCGAGGACAGCGATAGGCCACCCGTGTGCCACACGATCCTTGGTAGAAGCGTGAGACTCGATCGAAGTGCTCACGAGCGGTTCGAGGATCAAAAATCCAAAGCTAATGGCAAGGTATGCTGGCAAGTGGCTGAGGCTCGCCGTGTCAGGGCCACTCGATGAAGAAGGTAACAGCGACGAAAGCGTCGGGAAGGTCGAAAATCCACACAGACTCAAAAGCAGTGATGCGGGAAAGGTGAACGCAGAAGCTACAATCGTGGCTACGATGCCTGCCCTCCTTCGACCGCCTGTGTCTCTGCTAGCGCTCAAAAGCGCACTCTCCTTCTCAATGGTGAGAAGCGCAAAAACGAGCAGGTAAGCGTGGCCTGTGAGCGTGCCAAACACGCTAAAGTTGGCTGCCGATGCGTCTATCGCGGCTGATGCAGCTCGAAGCTGAGAAGGAGATGCGAGGCCGACCGGTCGGTTCCTCCTGAGGCTGTCTGGCAGATCCGCGTCTGCATACATGTCGATAATGTGACTCGAGTAGTCGATAGAGCCAGGCATGGGGCTGGAGGAGATGGAAGAAAGAAACGAGACAGCCAGGGCAAACAAGGTGGTGTAGCCGCCATAGCTGCGACCTCCGAGGCTCTTGGCCAGGTCGACGGCCCAGATCTCGCAGTACTGGGTGAAGATGATGACGTTGACTGCATCAAGCTTGCGCAAAGCCATGAGCCAGACAAGAAGTTGTCCGAAAGAGATGGCGGCTACAGTGCACAGCTTGCGCTTGTCAACACGTTGGACGGCGGGTAGCCATTGCCACGCCTTGAACCACACAGCCTGCAGAATAGCTGCGATCAGAAATGCAAATGTAGCGATTGCCCAGGAGCTTGTACTAGTCGAGATTCTGTCACGCGATGTTTGCGAGCCACTAGCATCATTGGTCAAGGAGAGTTGCGAGTGTATTGATTCGTTGTGCGAGGATGTGAGCCATGTGCGTACCAGCAAGGCGGCTGATGCTAGGAGCGTCTTGTTGAGCAGCAAACCCAGTAGGAGGTCGGTGGGAATGGGAAAGCCGAGCAGAGACGAAGTGGGTACATGCGTAGATGAGCCGGAAGGATACGCGGGTGAGCTGACCGCCTCCATGCGCACCTTTGCACGAGTGCGCGAGTCGGGCATACCGGGGTTGTACGCCGACGACTGCATGTTGGACGACCGCTGAGCTGGGGCCAGCCCAGAGCACAATGACGCGGGAAAGATTGTAATCGAGGCAAGCGATGGCGGATGGTGATGGTGATGGTGAGGGTGAACGTGTCGGTGTCAAAAAGCGCCAGCGAGAAGGTTGGTGTCGGTATCCATGTCAGTATGAATATTTGTGTTACTTTGTGTGTGCTTCATGCTCCATTTGTGGGACCGTGCCTTTGAGCCGGTGTGATTTCGCCGAGGGAGAGGAAAAGAACGCGCACCGCCGAGGTCAAACTTCGTATTCAGTGCTGCCGTTGTGCAAGAGCTCAACTGCAAGGGTCGCACTTTCGATTATCGAACCTTGCGTGTTTCGAATGTTCCGATGTAACAATCTCATTTCATTCGGAAAAGCTGAGGAGCGGCTGTGTCGCTGCGCATGCCGCGGCGACGTCATTCCATGATGCATGGGCCAATCCGGTACATAAACGAGACGCAGCTGTGTTTGCTTTCCATCTGCAAGCCAACATCTTTTCATCAACTCGGATCCCCTTCAGACGACACAAGTACCGAAAAAACCATTTCACCCTAAGACGTCGGGTGCAACGACCGGATTTGATCGAACCTGCCACGATCATGTCGAATCAATACTCATACTCAGGAAGTGGAGGCGCTGGTTACGGTGCACCTCCTCCCGGTCAACAGGGCGGCTACGGTCAATATCAGCAGTACGGCGGAGGTGGAGGCTACGCTGCACCCCCTCCTCAACAACTAGGTGGTTATGGCGGAGGTTACGGAGGTGCTGCTCCTCCTCCCCCCGGTCAGCAGCAAGGTGGTTACGGTGCGCCTCCCCCGGGACAGCAGCAGCAAGGAGGCTACGGCGGACCTCCTCAAGGATATGGCAGACCACAAGCGTACAACGCTTCAACGGGGCCTCCTCCTGGAGCCGATCCTCAGCTGTGGCAATGGTTCATTGCAGTCGACCGCGATCGTAGCGGACAGATCAATGCGCAAGAGCTCAGCCAAGCCCTCGTCAATGGAGATTGGACCCCGTTCGATTTGGATACGGTCAAGATGCTCATGAGCGTATTCGACGTCGACCGTAGCGGACAGATCAGCTTCAACGAATTCGCTGGGCTGTGGAAGTACATTCAGGATTGGCAGGGCGTTTTCAAACACTTTGATCAGGATCGTTCAGGATCGATCGACCAGAATGAGCTCGCCAACGCATTGCAATCGTTCGGCTATCGTCTTTCGCCCAAGCTGCTTCACATTGTGACACAAAAGTATAGTAAGTATTCGCATCTGGGATCGAGGCGGGCTAAGATCGCTGGACTGACGAACGTTGGTACTAACCCTCCTCCCAGTCACTTCTGACGCTACAGGTGGCATGCCTTCGGCAGGTCCAGCACGAGGCGGACCAGGCATCACATTCGACCGCTTCGTACGCGCATGCGTAGTGATCAAGACGCTCACCGAATCTTTCCAGCGACACGATTCCAATCGCTCCGGCTGGGTGCAGATCAACTACGATACCTTCATGGAGATGTGCCTCTCGGCGCCCTGATACCCCTGTGAAGCTTGACCCCCCTGCAGTCGAGAATGTACTGCCGTCAAATGCTCCATCTGCATCGCTCGAAAATCCTGTACCATTGACATTGTAATCCAGCTCGCTGACTCCTTCGTCGTCGTCACTACCATACGCAAAGTAGGATGCGGCAGAAAGTGAGCTCCGGCTTCTCTTGTGATTATCGAACCTTATTTGTGCTGCCTCCATTTCAGATGCACTTATTTCTTGGTTTTTTTTCTTTCTGGTTTTGTTATTTTCTCAAAACGTCGAAACAACGGTTGCCATGGTTGGCGTCGCCTCCAGCAGTAAACGGCTAAGCAGAGACGCCATTCCAGGCTTGGTCTGCTGACTGAAGCGCATCTGTCCAGGCTGCTGATTGATGTTACTGAATAGAGAGTGCGGAACGCTCGAGTCGATGTGAGAGACCCGACTTCGCATGTGCATAGCAGACAGCGCTAAGCCGGATGGTGAACAAGCAGTCTTTGTGTGAAGAAAAACGCACTGCAGCGGATCAAGGGAGCATTGCCGAACCGCCTGCGAAATTACACGACATGACTGTTGTTCGGAAGAATCTTTTCTTTGCTCTGGTCAATCTCGAGTGGCTTTCGAGACTGTCCTGATCGGCTTGGCCGATGCTTCCTCACACCACAACACTACCCTCTTTCGTCCTGCGACGGCACTGTGCCTTGCTCAGCATCCGCTCGCAGCTCCAGTCGATTCCGGAAAGATTTGCGGATTTGCCGACCCCAGCTTTCGGGCTCAGTCACCCGACTTATTCACGTTGACGGCACTTCTCCGACACGACCGTCCGTCCATCACACACACCCCGACTGCAGCACGCTTTGCGAAGCGACATCGTTCGAAAAGCCTTGATGCTCTCTTCTTGATTTCAAACGCGAGCTGCTCGCGCTCTCAGAGGCAATTATTCTGGTCGAAGCTGCAAGCTCGGCACACATCCGCCTTGTCATCGGTGCTGACAGCATCCTGGGCACACCATGGCGGCTGGATTGTTTGCGTCGCTCTTTGCAGCGTCATCGTCCTTGAGCTCGGCCGCAGAGCCGTCGACAACAGCTCAAACATCGCATCAGCCGGTACCTGATTCCGGTGCGCACAGCGACGAGACCCAGCAGCATAGCCCAGCCGCTTTCGACCAGGACGTGACCATGGCTGATGCAAGGCCCTCGGACGAGAATTCGACATTCGCAACAAACACAGATGCAACGAGTATCAAAGACGCGCAGGATGTAGCAGATGTCGATATGCAGCTCTCCTCCCCGCCAAGCTCGCCTCCGCCGACCGCACCGTTCACGCCACAAACCTCATCACTCGCTCTCGCTCAGGCAGCGTCAAAGAGCGAGTCAACACCATCGGATCCAATCAAGCCATCATCTCTCGATTTGTCTTTATCAACGCCTACGCCGGAGCATGCGTCTGTGGTCAGTCGTCCAGGATCAAGCTCAGCACCTGCAGTGCAACGTGCCTCGCGCCGGCGAACTATGCCAGCGCGCCTATCGCAAGTCTCGTCACTGCTTGCCGGTTCCATGCTCGAGGAAGAACTTTTGCTTCTAGATGCGCCTTCATCGCCGCCCGTCTCTTCCTTTCACCACAATGCATCTGGCTCTAGCGGCAAACTCAATGGAGCAGCACCATCGGTTGGCGCAGGAGACGGTCCCGACTCTTCATTCTCGGCCAACTCTTTGACCTCGAATTCGATCGTCATCCTCACCTCAGATGCACGCTTGCTAGCACGCGCCGTCTTTCCAAATGTACCCACACAAGTCACTGGCCATGTCAAGACGGAGCAGGACGACCATGACCTTTCATTTTCACCATCCACAAAATCGGAAGACATGGTCGGCTCTTTGCGGCGTCCAGCCACAAACTCGTCTTCGTCCCTTGTGTCCACCCTCGCCATCAAGCGACAGCAGCTCATCGAAACACCAGACTTCAAGCAGCGGGATGATACCCTCTACATGCCCAAAACCCGTGGTCTGCGATCCGAAGCTGCAGAAGACACCTCGGATGCTGCCTACGAGCGAAGGCATCGTAAGCCAGAGACGGCCGAAAAACGTCAGAGAAAAGCGGAAGTGGACCGCTTATCCAGAGATCGGCTCAAGCTTCTCTCGCGCATCGAACAGCTCAAGAGCGTCGAGGCTCGAATGCTTCAGCCCGTCGTACTTGCTCGAGACCAGGTCAGAGCGGAAGCAAGTGGCCGACATGACGGCTCGTCTGTGACAGAGTCGCAGACCAAGCCTTTGGCCGAGCGCATCGAAGATCTACGTCACGAGCTATTGAACGATGCCTTTGAGACATTGAAACGATACGATCTCTTGCTCTCGACCACCAGCGAAGCTAAGCTGGCTTCGCCCGGGCCATCTACGTTGCCAATCACAGCGGAATCATCGGCCATGGCAGGCGATGATGATTCATCACGCAGTCAATCTCCTCGACTCAAGATCCGCATCAAGGGTGGGCGCGCTACGTGGGAGACAGCAGACAGTGCCAGTCCCGCAGCCAAGCAGCCACCGGCGGCAGATGAGAAGAGCAGCCTCTTGCGGAGGATCAGCGCTCGTCAACCAAAGCAAAGGGTCGAAAGCCTTCCGACACCCCTGACTGCAGAGGCTGTCAAGGCAGCCGAGGATGGGCGACGCAAACGGCGCAGACTATCGGGTACACACGACGAGGAGACAAGCCTCGCTCAGAGACGGTCATCTGCCGCGCATGCTGAGGACGCGTCCACAAGAGGAGCACGCAAGAGAGCCAGTCCGGAGATGGGCGGCACTTACAAGGGCAAATCCACTTTGGCAGAGCAAGACGACGATCAACCTACACCTGCGCGACGACCGCAGCGAGCCGCTGCTGCTGCTGCCGCGGTTGCTTCTGCTCGACAACGGCAGTATGCGGAGCGATCCTTCTCGGACTTTGACTACGAAGATGACGAGGACGACGAAGAGGTCGAGTCCGCGCTCGAGGAGGCAAACCTATCGGCTCGCCGTGCGAGCCATAGCCTGGGTCGTTTCCCGGTCAAAGCACGCAGCCATCGGTCTCCCTCTGCCTCTTCGACAACGTCCTCGGTTTCGTCACTGGCCTCTTCGCTCGGCTATATGTACCCCACGCTACTGGACCCAGGCTCGCTCAAAGTCTCGCAGTCATTGGCCGAGATTCAAGCGTCCGATCCGGAAGCAACGTCAAGCGACTCGGCGCTGACTGCGCTCGAAGCGTCGCCGAGCACAAGGAAACAGCTCAAGCTGGTCTTGTCTAGATCTCCATCCGTGGCCGTGGGCTTGGACAACGAGACGAAAGCAGTGCTCAGCGAAGCGTTGAACTCAAGCGATGCGGAGCAAGAAGCAGCCAAGAGCGACAAAGGCAGGGCATTGACTGAAAGAGAAGCCGAAAGCATCTTGGCTGCGTTTTTGGGAACCACGCCGCTGGGAAATCAGAAAGCAAAAGCTGCCACCGCTGCCACCGCTGTACAGCGCACCGATACTGCCAAGGCATCGCCAAGCAGCGCAATGACGGCAAAAATCAAAGCAAAGTCAGCTGCACCACCAGCGTCAACGTCGACATCAACACCACAGCCGCCCACTAACAACGCGTCGACACCATCCAAACGTCGTTCGACCCGACGTGACACCACACAGTCCTTCGGTGAGAAGCTGCCCGATCTTCTCACGAAACAGGCGCAATTCGACTACTCAGTCATGGGCTACTTCAGGTCGATCGACAAGCCGTGCAGGGATGAGGATGAAGGGTGAAGACCGAAGCGCTGAGATGAAAATCGGAATCTTTCTCTATTGTACTGTATTATCCAATTCACAGACCATTGCGTCGTGAATGAAATCAAGTCTATCTTCTGCATTGGAATCACTCTGAGCTTAGCTAACGGAGGCTGTGACTTACTTTGCGGCCATTCTACTGCGTCGGCATACCTCTCCTTTTGCGCATGAGCGTGTGTCGATCGGGAGCAGCATCCAGGCACGCAGGAAACCGAATTAGTCGATCATTTTTTGGACTAGGTGGTGATGACCTTTGCGACGACGCCCGTGACATTTACCGTGTTGGTGAGAGCTACTGAAGCGGTCTTGTTGGTAATTTCGGAGGTCAGGTTGACCGAAGTGAAAGAAACGTCGTGACAGGGGGCAAGGGCTGAGCAGTTGAGGTTGATGCCATCGGGACTTCGGACGGTACCAGAAACGTTGTGGAACTGGAGGTCGTCGAACTGGAAGGTGGAAGTATCGCAAAAGTTGGCTTGGTCCTTGACTTTGTAGTAGCACTTGTTGACGAACACGGCCTGGGTCACGTTCTTGACGTGCAGGTTGGTAAAGGTGACGTTGCTGACACGACCCGTACCTCCTCCACCACCCTGGGGAGGTTTGCCCATCGACACACCTACCCACGATTTAAAGTAGGCGCCTCCCGAAACCGAGGATCCGCCGTAGAGCGGAGATACCTCGCCGGAAACCTTGATGTCCGAGACGCTGACGTTGGTGATGTAATCCGGGCTGCCTGGGAATTGACCGACGCTGCCGAAAGCGATACCGCCACCGACACAGGTGAAGTTTCGGATGACCACGTTGGTCGTGTTGCCTTTGGGAGCAAAGCAGTCGTCTCCACCGCGGAAGTCCCAATTGGCCAAGTGCAAGTCATGCACTCGCATTGTGTCAAGACCGTCGATGTTGACAGCGTAGTTGGAAGAATTGCCCGCTGGATCCGTGTTGGTTCCGTTGATAAAGATGTTGTTGATGCGAACGTTGCGCGAGTCCTGCACCCACATGCCCCAGAACTGAGGCTGATAGAAGGAAAAGTGATCGATGGTAGCGTTGGTGCTGTTGTACAGCGAGATGCTGATGGGTCGACCAAACTGATTGCTCTGACCTGCCGCACGTCCATACCAGGCTTGTCCGTTGCCGAGAATACCGCCCTTCTGCCAGCCACCGCCGCTGATGTGGTAGTCGTTGCCCTCGATGATCCATGCCGTGCTCTGGTTCTGGAATTCGACGCGGTGCGATTCGCCGATCCAGTAACCCAGGTCGGGTGTGAAGGACAACAAGCCGTAAACGTTGAGGCGAGCTTGGTTGAGCTTCATGTACATGCGATTCGCGATGGTGTACGTGTACGGAGCCGGCAGAGTGATGGTTCCACCGTTGCCGCAGCGCAACACGGCCTCTTGAATCTGAGACGAATCATCTCGACCCCAACCGAGCGGCGTAACGATGCACTCCTCATCCGTGCGAGGCTGCGACGGCCAATGGGTGTCAATTGGCTTGGCATCGGCCTTGTGCAGCGGCAAGCTAATTTGAGGTGCACTGATCAATTTGCCGCTTGGCACAAAACAATCCTCGCGGATGGTGCTGTTGAGCAGCGGCAATGCCGTCGAGAACAAGCTGGCGAACGGGACCTTCATAATCAACAAAATCTGCGTCGTCGGTGGTCACTGAGCTGTGGAAGGTGGCAAAAGCTGCGACACTAGAAAGTGCGCTTACTTATGTCTTTTGATGGTCGAACCTATCGTTTTTGGACGTCGACCTTGGCAAATATTGCCAGCATATCTTCGCGCATGTCCAAGGTTTGATTGCGCGGCAACGTTGTGCGAGGCATCCAGAGCAAGCAAGTGGCAGCAGCGTTTGTAGAACAGAGGCAGGGTCCTCATCCTGACAAATTGGACCACGTTGAATGGTTGTGCCTTGTTTCAGGAAGATGGGAAGGAGGACCGCAGCGCATATTCGTCAGAACGTGCACAGCACTTGCAGTCGGAAGGAGCTGCAACCTGCAACCTCCAGCTAAGCGACTTAGAGGTCAAGGCACGTGTTATCAAACGAGCCTTTCCAAGGCAGTCGACTTGGATTCGAGCTGCCGAAAGGTCTGCTGTATCGACCCGATGCATAGGCTCAGGAACCCGTCGGGCACAGCATGAGTGCATGATCCCGCCGTCTTGTTCCAAAGAGGAGAAAGCCTATTTCGATGCGAGATGTTGCAGGCAATCTTGGACACCTCTTACCACCGTGAGAACAGAGTGAAACACAGAAACGACGCTAGTCCACCACGTGCCGCTGCATGAAAGAAAACCCTCAACCCTTTTTTTTGTTCTTTTTTTAGTAGCTACGCTTGCGGCAGCTGAGGTGTCAGAGCTTTTGGCTTTCCAGGCGGGTAATGCAGTCCTGTCTATGCAGCTTCGGATAGGGTACAGAAGGCTGAGTTGGAATCGATTCGTGCTTCATTCGCGTTCATGATCACTTCTGGGTTTGGGAACGAGGTACCTGGCAGCATCTATGAGCCTTCTTTCTGGACACTTGGACAAACCGGCGACGAAGGTTGTTGACCGAAGTTGCTTGCTATTTTGACCGCAGCTTCGACGCAAATTTCGCCCCCTCAATCATCGTAGCGAACTCTTCTAGCGATTCGATTCGTCTTTCACTTTGGCAACTTGGTTGCGCTAACAGACGTCTGTGCAGTACCGACAAAAACATTGCCGCCAGCACCTCTAACGCAGGCCTTTCCGCCGGCCATTGTTTATTGGCCTGGATTATCGACGTGTGTCCGTGCTTTGCCCCTCAGCCTCACCTCCAAGCCGGCGCAAGCTGTTCATCTCTAGCGGCCTCTTGCAGTGTTCCAGGTAAGTGCTTTGGCCTCGCGTCCCCACCGAGCGCTCGCTAGCTTCTTGTTGCCAAATCGCGCTAACGTTTCTTCTCAAGCGCAAGGGGCGACGACTGGTATCGACGTTCCCATCGCTCTGAACAATGGGCAAAGAGCTGCGATGCACGATCGCCAAGACCATCCTAAATCAGATCGAGACCTCTTTCCAACTCGGGTGCGCGCTGCACGATCGACGAGATCAATCACAACGAGATCGCAGATTGAGACATGTTTCGCTGCTTGTTTTCTTGCTAGCGGTGGCAATCCAGGCCGGTCCGCCATTGAGATCAGATCCAGAGAAGCCACTCGAACAACCGCCTCAACCTGCGGGCGTCGTCGCTCCTTGTATCACCGACGATCACCTCTGTGAGGCCACGTTCACCAGCTAACCATCTCTTCAACACCATCCTGCAGCGAGCAACAAGTCCGACTCAAAACTCGAGCTCCCTCGACTAGGCCAAACCGGCGTGATGAACGGACCATTCATTCGTATCGAGTCGAACGTGCGATCAAGACTAAGACACGTTCGAGTACCACGATCTGGACACGCAGCACTCGCATTGAGCAACAATGGTTACCTCTCCGACGACGCAAGACGAAAGGAGGCTAGTCTTCGGTCGGCCACCGTTGTTGGGATCAGGCGCGACCGTATCGAACGGATCAACATGCACCAGAGCAGACTTGAGCTGATTCACCCTCATCCACAGCGTTTGATGCGCATCGCATCCTGATCATTCCTGTAGAGACATCGCCTATAAAGGCAGCATGTCGAGAATGCCCTTCCTCTACAAAAGATCCAACCACCGCACATCACATCACAACACAACATCCCAACTAGCCAGTCCAAGATGCACTTTCTCAAGCTCTCTAGCTACGTGATCGCCGCTGTTGCCCTTGCTGGTACTGCTTTTGCTTGGCAACCTATTGCCCACCGCGGTGTCTTCCACGATGTCGATGACAGTCAAGCCAATGCTGAGAACACTGTCGGCTCCTTGTACCGTGCCGACGACCTCAAGCTGCCCGCTGTTGAGCTCGACCTTCGTCTCAGCTCGGACGGCGTGGTCATGGTGACGCACGACGTCCTCTCCAACCGCGCTACTAAAGTCGACAACGATGGAGGCAGACTCAACTCGGTCGAAGTGGCTCTTGGCAACCAAAAGGCCGTTGCCGGCATCAACATGAACTCGCGCACTGGCGATCAATGGAACCACACCCCTCTCAAGATCTACGGCCGCAACTCGCAATTTGTCAATGACGGTACCCAGAAGATGGAGACGCTCGACGCCATGCTCGCTCACTTCTCCGACTTGATCAGCGGCAATGGCGGTAGGTCCTTCTTCCTGGTGCTCGACATTCAAGATCCCGAGATCTTTGAAAAGGCAGCGGACTCGGTGCGTAACGCCAAGCTGCAGGACTCAGTCTACCTCAAGTTCTTCGCCACGAAGGCCATCGACTCGAGCTCCTACAAGTATGAGGGTGCCAAAACCTGTGCAGCTTACGCCCACTACAATGGTCTCACCGACCTCAAGATTATCCCGCAGATCAACAACGGCGAGATCACCAACAAGAATGGCGAAGCTTACATCGACGTCTTCCAGACCCAGCTCACCATCCAAGACTATCTTGCCTGCTGGCGTGATGCCATGAAGTACAGTGTCTCGGCTGACATGACCCACGTCAGTGCCAGCGTTGCGCCTGGTGACCATGTTGCTACCACTGGTGCCACGGACGCGATCAAGTGGGCCAAAGCCAACAATTTCGGCACCATGTCGATCCTTCCCAATCCCGATGCCGGCTCGGCCAGCGGTGGCTCGTGCAACTACTATTCGTTCCAGACCAACAACGTGGCTGCCAAGACCTTTGACCAGAACGCACGCAAGGTCAAGTTGGAGTTCATTAACTCCTTGAGCAGGTACATCGACTACGTTGTCGTCGACACCATGGGCGACGTGGGTGCCAACACTTACTACACCGACTATGACACCTACGTCTCTCATTTGTGCTGAGCAGCGACGGCAACGCCACGCTCGGCAATGCTCGGCTGCGTAAGCTCCTAGATTCCATCTTTGACAATTCTTTGTCAAACGAAGGACAAGCCCGGAACAGCTCCCTTTTCTCGTAATCTCAAATCCCGTAGTCTCTCTAGTCAATGCGTGCTTTTCGTTGCAACAGCCAGCGAAAGAGTCGAAAGCGCGGCTGAGCTTGTGCCAACGTCTCAAAAATTGGAAACAGTGCGTCTTTGTCATTGCGAAAGCGAGCCATAGGGCAGCAACTAAAGCGTCGTTTGTGTGCATCGGCGCAGACAATGTTTCAATACGCAGTAACTCATTTGAAGATCGGCTTTTGATCATGCCGTTCGATACGCTTTGGTGAGCTTAGATCAATGTACGGAGACAAGTCTTCAGAACTTTGCCTAACAAAGGCACCACAATGTTAAGATCTTTGAAGGACACTGTAGTGACATTCGGACAAAATGTGGGTGCGAGAACAAAGTGCTTCAGCTGCTAAGTCGTTCGGAGATGGCCTTGGCAATGAAGATCTTGCCTTCGGGAGCGAGATCAGCATTAATCGAGAGCGCTTGAGCAGCGTCCTGGACTGCCTGTGTGGAGGCGGATGAAGCTCCTTTTCCGCCTATCTGAACGCCCGTGGATTTGAGAACATGCTGTGCCTCAAAGCGCTCGTACGAGCCACCGATCTGCTCGTTTTGCAGTGCGATTCTGGCCGCTTTGAGCTCTTCTGCCAGCGACTTGTCATCGGATCGTTTGAGATCGGAAGATGGCGAGAGTGCTGGACGGTTTTGAGACAGAGACCCAGTAGCTACACCAGTTGGATTGTTGACGGGCCCAAGAATGCTGCGTCCACCAGGTACAATGTGGAGCTTGAGCGCGTTGTTGGCAGTCTTGATGCCGGGAAGATTAAGCTTGGTGCTTGCGGCCTTGGCAGGAGCTGCAGAAGCCTTACCTTTTCCTTTGACGCCCGCCGCTGGTGTGGATGATGCAGCAGCTGCAAGGTCGGGGATGAAAACGGAAGAGGGACGCGGCGCGGCCGCAAGTGAACGCTCGAAGCCAGGTCTGGAAAAGAGCGGGTTGTTCCAGTCGGTCTTGGGCAGAGGCGCTGACCTCTTTTGCGAGCTGTGCGTCAAACTCTTGTGGTTCGCACCTCTGCTAGCGCCAGTCCGAGTTGATCCAGAGGCGGCATCAAACACCGAGGGCAAACGCTTGCCGCGACGATCGCTGCCTGTGTTTCGGTTGCCGTTGTTGCCGTTGTTGTTGTCGCTGCTGCTGTTGCTATGGCTGCTGCTACCGGTGCGCTTACCATCCTGCTGCGCAAACGAGCGGCTGCGTTGACCAGCACGAAGGCGGTCCGAGGCTCTGTGGCTGGGCTGGGACGAACGCGGCGACTGATTGGCGGAGCCTGGTGGTCGGATCGAAGGTGGCTGCTTTCTCTCTGACAGAGAAGGCGCTGTCTCTGCTAGCGACGCTGCGCTGGAGGAAAATCCTCGAGCCAGGCCGCGTGCGCTTGTTGTGAGCCTGTGAATCCAAGTCATGACCGTTGGAACAAGTGCAATGAGGACCGATGATGACGGTTCGGAAGCAAGAAGGTGCAGCTTTTTTCAGCGTTAAACCCCGAGAAGAAATGCTCAACTGTTTCTTCTGTGTGACTTGACCACGTGACTCGTGTTTTAAAATTGATGTTAGGGCTCAAAGGAAATGAAACGTACCAGGGCTGCCAATGGTGTCATGGTGCAAGCGCAGCAATCTGGACAAGAGCACGGGGGCACACACAGTCTACCGAGACGGCCCAAAAGCTCAGATGGTAAATGCAATTATTTTTGCCAATGTGGGACCAATGTCCAGGCTGGCCAGATAGCGACAAGAGACTTCTCGACCCCGGCAACAACGACTGGAAAGAGGCAACGCGGTGAAGAACTTCTAGTTTGTGAAGCGGAGAACGTACTCGGTCGAGTTCTTGTCGACCAAGATGGTGGACGCATTGGCATTGGCACCGTACGTACCGGGCACGAAGATTGGCATCCATCCCCATTGGGCGTCGCTGTCACCTTCTCGTGCACCCAAGTAATTGATCTCGTAGAAACCATCGCCGGTCTTGGTCATGTGGAAAAAGGCCGGAAGCTGACTCTCGTCGTCAAACTGTGGCGCAGTAGCTCCAGCAAAGGGAATTTCGAGAATAGTATTGTCAGCGTCGCCGCCAGTCTGCTTGATGAAGGTGGCGGTATTGTTGTAAAGGTCGGCTCTGAAGTGACCGTAAGTGTTGATGTCGTCCGATTTCCATCCCATATAGGCGGAAGCGCACTCCAAGAAGCTAAAGTCCGGCGATCCGATTGCATTGATCAGGATTGAATCTTCATGGACGTTTTGGATTGGGTTGTTCGCCGTGACTCTCTGTGCTTCCCCAGTCTTGGTGTTGACAAGTTCGAGGCCACCCGAGTGGACTTCCTTGCAAAGGGGAAGGGGCTTACGGGGTTTGGGGGTAGGTACGTATTGATCACCGATCTGAGCGATGACCATCTCGTGCTGATCACCTTTTTGCGGATTGTTGGGTTCGTAGCTAGAGATGAGATCTTGGGGACCGTCTCCCGTCTGCTTCTGGAGTTTGAAATGATAATTGCCACCGGCCCCCCAGTCGCTGGCATTGACGGGTCCAGGCGTATCTCCGAGAAACACTACAGAGTAGTAGAAATTGAAGGTTTCGAGCTGTAGTTGGAAGTGCTGATGTTTGTCGACGTTGCCCATTGCACTGTTGTCGTTGAACTTGCACTCGCTTGTTTCGACCCAGCCGGAATCGGCCGAGAGGCTTTTGAGACCAACACACTGACCGTTAGGAGCCTGGACGAAGCCTTGATAGGTTTCAACAGCGCCCTCGTCGTAGTCCGGAGGCGCAGTGTATTTGCAAGCAAAGAACTCGAACGTTGTCTGATTGTCGTAGGTCGGTATCTCGGACTTGATGATGCGATTGTGCGAGTTGGCGTCGATGCTCAGATAGGCGTAGGGAAGTTCGGTTGAGTAAAGGCCGATGGCAGACGAGTTGTAACCAAGGGCACCCTTACCGAGACTCTTGCAATTACTAGGCATGGTGTTGGATGAGACGGGCGCAGCAGCGCTAGCCGTGGCGAGAGCCACTATAGCGCTCGCGGCCAAAGTGGCAACCGAAGACCTGAAGAGCATCTTGAGGTCCAGGGTGTAAGAGGCCTTTGTTTAGTCAAGTTTGAGTGGGGAGGTGAAAACGAGAGGGTTTGGTGGAAAGGCTTGACTGGTGACGTTGGAATGAGGGGCTTATATACCTTTAGAATTGCTGTTCAGAGTCATGGTAGTGATGCTCCAACACGGTGCTGCTGCTTGCGAACCAAGCTTTTAGGCGTTACATCATGCAACCTCGACCAGGAGCGCTGACATGTCCTTCGAGGAGAGTCGTAGACAGCACAGACGGATTCGGCGTATGCGCCAGTCACGATTATACAACTACTAAGCGGGGTTTGGTTGCGAGTTTAGCTCTTCAATTCTGACTTCCGGCAACAGTTCGACGGGCCCACAGGGCGCATGAATGGCAGCTAATCAATAGAACCAGGGCCAACGGAACGAGATGCTTTTGGGCGCCGGCGGGAGGGGCGGCTTTTTTACATCAAAGAGGGCGATGCGCCCATGTCGGAGTACCGCCTCGCCATCGACATTTCCGACGAGCATTTGACACTTCCGTGATTGACATTACCCTTGGCGGCGACGGAATTCGAAAACCAGAACGCTCAGCGCACCGACTTTTCGGTAGTCGAGAAGAACAAAAGGCAGTCTTTTGCCGTTGATTACGAGGGTAAGACGGAATTCCCGCGACCGGAGCGCTTTTTCTGTGAGAGCGAAACCAAAAAGATCGATCGGTCGTGAACAGGACGTGACTGCTGAACAGGTTGGCTAGTAATGAGAGCGCTGCGGCTGCGAAAATTTTTGGTGGCAAAATCATCGTCGTATCGAGTGTTCCTGAACAGTGCTGAATTCGCAAGCGCTGTTGGTTGGAGCTCCCATCAACGGAAGCTGGAAGCGGACATGACTGCGAAACAGCATTCAATCATTGGTCAGACGGGGGAGTTGCGAGGCTCGGACGCAACAGTGTCATCGGAGTCGGGCAACAAAGAGGTATGCATGCAGGTCAGGATCACGGCAGCTGACGGTTAAGAGGCTTCACAAGCGGCGATTGAGACCGTCGGAGTCACAGTACATGCGAAGAAACTTCACGCTAAGGACTCAGCTTAACGGCACTTGTCTTTGTTCATAAGCATTACCGGCTGCGAAAGCGCATCTACAGTGGACCTTGTACATCGCAATAAATCGGAACGTGGTCACTAGCACCGTAGCATTCGTGTCTGATCTCGCACTGGCGTGCTTTGTTGGCGATGCGTTCAGAGAGAACAAACGAGTCGAGACGCCATCCGATGCCTTTGGATCTGCAGAAACCTCGCCATCCGTAAAAGGTGTAGTGGCCGATGGCATCTGGGTGCTGCTGCCTCCATACGTCGACCAAGGGCTTGGAGGTGGGAGTTGCGGTACCTTGAAGGAGTTGGCGATGCGCATCGCACTCGATGGCCGTGTAGCCGGGACTTTTGTTCCATTTCTTGGAAGCAGCCGCCAAATCGCGCTCGTCTTGGACGACATTGAGATCACCGCACCAGACGATGGGTTTCTTGGCATCGAGGTCTGCTAGGTAGGCGGCGAAGGCGGCGTTCCAGGCTTGCTTGGTAGCCATGGTCTTTTGGTTCGTTTTAAGTGGGCGGTGCGAAGGAGCAACAGAAACGAAAAAGTCAGCGTTTGCTCGCCGGAAAGCACACTGGAGGAAGGATGGTGGAGATGTCGCTATCGTATCAGGCCCTGCGATGTAACAAAGGCTCAGAGTAGAACTCGACCTGCGCTCGCAGAGATTATGAAGACAGCTGTGCTCTCTGCAGAGATTGTTATACGGGCCGCGCAGAAGATCTCCACCTGAGAGGTAGCGGAAGAGATCGATGGTAAGAGCGCAGCCCAGCTTGGGATCGGATGAGAAGAAGAGGTACACTGATGGGGAACGCAGGCTGCAATGACGTACCTTGAGTCCTTCGCCAGCGTTGACGGCATATGTTCCCACGAGGAAGCTGTTCTCAAATTCGAGAGTCACTACATTGTCATGAGGCAGATGAGAAACCAGAAAGGTCAGCCAGGATCAGACGGCACCGAGTATGATGGGAGCGCTGCTGCTATCATGGCACTCACCGATGCGGCCTTTGGTGTCTTGATCTTTGAGACCTGGAAGGCCGTAGACGGCTTTGATCGGCTGGATCTTGGAGAGAATAGCAAGACCAGCATAGCCTTTCTGCTTTCCTATCCCCCAGTACTGATACTTGTAGATCTTGGTGAGGCCGGGATGCATGGGCACATCGTTGACTTTGGTTTCCGAGAGCACGACAATGTCGGCATCTTCGGCTTCCAGGTAGCGCATCATGCCCTTGGGCTCGCTCGACTTGAGACTGGTGATATTCCATGCGGTGATGCGAACGCTTCCCGTTGCAGTTGGTCGAGGGTAGGAGAGCGTCGCCGGCATCTCCGTGTTCTTTGGCAAGCTGGGGTCGGCTGTTGTGTCTTCGCACGTAGGGGCGCTAGGCGAGTCTGAATCCGAGACAGCTTTCTTTCGTGCTTTCTTGGCGGGCGTCGAGGCTTCTGCAGACGTGGAAGCATCTGCATTGGCTCCCTCCTCTTGTCCTGCGTCAGCCGTCCGAGATGAGCTTGGGTCGGCAGCTTTGCGTTTCGGTTTGGCCGATGATGTGGAAGGCGATGCGGTCGCGACGTCGCTTGCAGTGCGACTCGAAGCACGCCTCATCGCTGTGGTTCTTGTCGGAATTGCCGACGGCATCGAATTTGCTCTAGGAAGCCAAAATGTCTGCTTTCGAAGGCGAGGAATCCAAGAAGCGCGACGAGCAACGATCGAGAGTAGCGATGGAGCAAGCAGCGAGCGCAGTGAAAGCAGACGAGCCGGCATGCCAATGACCTGGTGGTGAGGAGAAAGCAGGATAAAATTGTCGCTGCGAGGAATGCTCCTTCCACGCGAGCTTCTCCTCCTTGTACCGACTTGTCCGTGCGTCTGGTCCCACCGCCACTCTTCTTCCTTTCTTGTGGCTTGCTAAGCGGTGGGAGATGGCATCGCTAGTTGCAAAACTTTAACACATTCAGACGGTCTTCCAAAACGTGTCGCGTTGAGCCGTCTGGTGCCTTGAAAATGCCGCGGGTGTGGAGGAGCAAGAGGCACGTGACCGCGGCAGCAGAGCAACCAACACTTTTTCGGTTCAAAATACAGCGACAAACGAAACAAACACAAACCTCCCTTTCAAATGACACGGCAGCTCAGCACAATTTTGATAAATCAGCGTCGACTCAGCCCGGGGCTGTCCCGTGTAACAGAAGCCGTGTTGTTCTCTGCCCAAGCAAGCGACTGCCGAACGTCGCTTGGTTTGTATGTTTCGTCACTTCGACTACATTGACCACCAATCACCTCAAGAACTCGCCCACGATCACGCTCATTCGTCGCCGCCCTTTCGCAGTTCACCATCACCTTTGTCTTGCTGCTCTGCTCAATCTTGACAACGTCCATACCATCCACGGCGATATCACCAATATATTTGCACCGGGTCTACTTCGCTTCCTTGAGAGGCTTTGACGTCGTTCATCATGATGGGCCCGCCCGCCGTCACGCCTCGAAAGGCGCCAACAACACCCTCCCACAGCGCCTTTGCCTTTGGCGTCACACCACACAAGACACCACTGCGCACTCCCGGCGGATCCAAAATCGAGCAGACCTCCTCTACCCCTATCATTGATTTTAACAAGATCGAATCACAGAAGGAGAATGTACAGCCTCTCGCTAAGGGAAGATCCGCGCACGCTCTTTCCAACACACTCAACATGCAGCACAAGCAGCGACAGGCCTTGCTGGCACAGCAGCGTGCCGAACACGAGCAAATCGTCACCTCGGACGACAATGCTGATTCTGACGATCCCCTGGAAGCATGGACTAGATACGTCAAATGGTGTATCGACAACTATCCATCTGGTCAAACACATGAATCAGGCCTTATCCCACTACTCGAGCGCGCAACTCGCTACTTTAAAGAATCGGAGCAATACACCAACGATCCAAGGTATCTCCGTCTCTGGATCCTCTACGCGAGAAACGTCGAATGTGCTCGCGACGTTTACAACTTTTTGCTCGCCAACGAAATCGGCACCAAGCTCGCCAGTCTCTACGAGGAACTTGCCGTCGTTCTCGAAGGACAGCGGATGTACGACGAAGCCGATGCGATGTACAAGCTTGGCATCGCCCGCCGAGCCAATCCGATCGATCGCATCAAACGCAGATACGACGAATACAAGACGCGCATCATCCTCGGACAGCAAGCCGTGGCCGAGTCGAGCGGTTCATCGACTTCCGCCATCGTCACCAACTATGCCGATGCTCTGAAAGCGGCCATGGTAACAGCGGGGAGAAGCATGCTTGGTCAGAAGGAGCTCTCGATAGGTCCGGCGCGCAGTCACTCGACCAATGTGCTAAGAGGAGCGGGTGCAAGCATCGGCGCCATCGGGTCCACCACGCCCACTCCCTCCGTCAACAATGGACGCAAGCTCAACGTGTTCCAAGAGCAAGACGACGATCGCAGCGCTAGGGCAAAGCTGCTGGGCGCAAGCACAAAGGGGTGGGAAGATATTGGCACTGTTGCCTCGCGCACGCAGGAGAACGTCCAAATCGACCGCATGGCTGGCAACAAGAACTTCAAAATTGGTGCTGCGGGTGGTGTTTCCAAGAAGCCAGGCTCGGGTCTGGCCGTCTTCCGTGACTCTGACGACGATGGTGACGACGGCGAGACTGACGAGGTGCCTGCGACTCCCAAGCCTGCGGGTGTGCTCAGCCTGAAAGACGCTTCTGCTAAGCATGCGGCTGGGCTCGGCCGCAAAGCACAGTCGAGTGAGACTGATCTGCTGCGAAGCAACCCTTTTGCTTACTGGGGCAAGGATGCAAAGCTCGTGCCCAATCCGGCTAGCCTACAATCCGCTGCGATGGCCGAGTCACATTCGTCTCGCAAAGTATCAGGTTCTAGTACGGGCTCCAACAGCGACAGACACCGCACCAAGACTACTGTCTCCCGCTCCACGCAACCCACTTCCTCTTCTAGCAAATCTGGTTCGCATGCAGCTGCGACTGCCACTACCCCGACAGCCAAACGCGAGAAGCATGCTGCGCCAGTAGCTCGAATGTATCCTTCCTTTCGGTCTAGCACACAAAAAGCTTTCTACAAACAACGGGGATGGCAGAGCGAGTTGACGCTCGAGGAACTCATGGCTCGAAAGAGGGGCTTTGCTGCTGTCTCGGAAGGCTGGGAGGACGCGGAGGATTCGCTCAAGGCTGTATCAGATCCATGGACATACCTAGATCAACTAGTTGGTCGCTGGCTTCCGGAGGATTTAGCCTTTTATGCCTCGGAAGGCATCTCTGCCGTGGAACCTATGCAGACTGCCAAGATCGATCAAACTACCGGCATGTTCCCCTCCCGCGACGTCTTCGATCCGGACAACTCGGTCGCCAACGCTGTTGCTCTCAATCTTCGACCTGGTGGCAAAAAGAAGAAGAAGCGCGAAGGCGACAATACCACAAAGCTCAGAATGAGCCCCACCCTCGTCACAAAAGCTGCTGTGCTCGAAGTCGAAAACATGTTCAATGGTGACAGCGATTCGGACGATGACAGCAGCGAGGACGATGATGACGATGACAATGACGAAGACGAAGAGGACGACGACTTTGTCGCACCTCTGGCAAGCGTCTCCAGGCACGGCCGCATGGGAATCAACCTTGGCTCATCTGCCGACGTTCCGCCTACGCCGACTCCGCTGTCCCGGTCCAATCATCTCGCCAAATTTGACGCGCAGAACGATGAAAACGCCGGGATGCAAGCCACGCCTTTGCGAACGCCAGGCGCAACAGCACCACGACTCGGCCTAGGCGTTGCCACACCAATGCGAACCCCATTCGCGTCTAAACCTTCGCTCAATGCACTTGGTACCAAGCCCGTCTACATCGAAGAAGACGAGGAAGAGACCGAAGCGGAGGCCCAAACAAAGTTCCCGATCAGAGAGGAACCAGGTGCGCCGATGACTACACCTGCTTCGCCAGACCATTTGTCAAGAGAGCATGGCGCCGCCGCCGCTGCCGTTGCGCCCCTTTCTGTACCAGCGACGCCGATGCCTTCTAGTAGGCAGTCTGCAAGCCGGCGCTGGATCGAGCCCATGACCGAAGAGGAGGAAGACCAAGATGACGAGCGGTCAGAGGTCGCGCTGGACCGGGATGGCGAGCCCATGGATGGCCAGATCGCCGGCTACGAAGGCAACGAGCATCTCTTCCGACCGCAGTTCCAGCCGCTTACACCTATCACCGAAGCCACCTTCGAGTTTACCCGCTATACCAATGCACGCACTCCCGGCACAGCGACGCGATCTGCCATTGGCCCAGTTCTCAAAGCGTGGCGCCCGGCCCATCAAGCCGACGAGGATGATGAAGGGGACGAGGACGAGGACGAGGACGAGGAGGATGGCGCCCTTAGCGCTATTCTGATGGCCGGCCCGATCGCCTCGGCTGCCCGACGTGAAATCGCTTCAGGAGACGACTCGCAACCGTCTGACGAGCGCAGCTTTGCCTCTACTTCGGGCGAGGACGCGAATCGCTCTGCATGGAATGCCGATAACAAAGCCTCATTCGAGTTGACCAAAGGCTTGACAATCCGATGCACCGCTCCTGAAGAAGATAAAGACCAGGATGGCGGCTTCCAAGAAGATGGCGATGCAGAAGAGCAACCATATCGACGTGAGTTGCACGAACGTTTCGAAGAATCGCTCATCATGCAGGACTCTGATCAAGCCACGGAAGCAATTCAACGAGACGAGACGGAGCAATTTAATCCGCCGAATCCATGCTCGCCTGTCGATCCCAACGTCCTCAACGCTATTCTTGAGCGTCTAGAAACGCCGATCGAGTCCATGCCTGCCTTTGTCAGCCTTGCCAAAGTCTCTTCCGGCAATCTTGTCTTGGATCTGCAAAAAAAGTGCAAGTCCAGCCTTGCCTCAAACCAGATGACGCGCAAGAGCATGGGCGGCACCGTTTTCCACGGCACCGGCGTGCTTTCTTCGCCCTTCAAGGTCGATATTGGCGGCAACACGTTCGAAATTCGAGGAAAGCTCGGCGAAGGCGGATACGGTGCTGTGTTCCTCGGTTACGACGTTGACTCTGTTGCCACTTGTGCCGCCTCCGAGTCCAAACCGGGCGACGCTTCGGCAGACGAGGACGATGATGATGACGATGAAGATGAATCGGATCGTCGCAAGCAGCTCGCCATCAAAGTCGAAACGCCAGCAAATCGCTGGGAGTTCCACATCCTCTCGCAGCTGCAGACGCGTCTGCCATCCGCACTGCTTCCATCTATCATTGCAGCTCGCAAGCTCTACTGCTTCTCGGACACATCTTTCCTACTTCTCGACCTGGGCGAGAAGGGCACGCTGCTTGACGTCGTCAACCATGCCTTTACTGCTGGTGTTGCTGCCTCTGGCGCCGATTCCGCCAACGGCAACGGAGGCCTTGAAGAAGTGCTCGCCATGTTCTTTGTCACGGAGCTTCTACGTGTGATCCTCGGCTTGCATCGCTCAGGCATCATTCATGGCGACCTCAAGATCGACAACTGCTTGCTTCGACTTGGCGACGTCTTGCCAGCCAGCAGCTGGTCCAACATTTACTCTCGCGATGGTTCGTCCGGCTGGTCACACAAAGGTCTCACATTGATCGACTTTGGCCGAGCTATCGACTTACACGCCTTCCCGCACCCGGAGAAACAGACGTTTATCGCCGATTGGGAGACCGACACCAAGGACTGCTTCGAGATGCGCAACGGCCAGCCGTTTACGTTCGAAACCGATTGGTTCGGACTGGCTGCTGTCGCGCACTGCTTGCTGTTCGGAAGGTACATGGAGACGAAACGCGACGAAGCAGGTGGAAAGTGGAAGATCACAGCTAGCATGAAGAGGTACTGGCAGTCGGAGTTGTGGAACAACTTGTTCGACGTCTGCCTCAACCCAAAGGCTCACGATGACGGGCCGCTGCGGAGCGACGAGGTGCTGGACAGATTGGAAAGATGTCTCGAGGCCATGCACTCGTGGCTGGAGGCCAACTCGAACAAGGGGGGCAAGAACTTGAAAGGTCTGCTCCGCAAGCTCGAGATCTGGGCGATGAAACAGGGTCACTAGAAACACTGGATCTTGATCCATATTCACCGTATAGTGTTGTACTCGTGACACGCGATTTCGTGTGCAACAGCGCGGATCAGGTGCTTGAATAGAGTGCTTCTTGCAAACATACGCACCGATCACTTGTTCGTGTGCTAACAGTGAGCTTTCGGTATCGTACCGATCAGGCGAGCTCAACAACCAGCCCAGAGGTTTCGGTGAGAGCCGGTGTACCGAATCAATTTGCTGCCTGCCCAAGGTTGTGGTCCGTAAATCTACCCTGTGGATTTCGTGAGCGGATCTTCTGATGCGGCTTCAGTTGGCTCTGGGTCCTATGAGTGTCTGCTCCGGGCTTCGATAATGAGGCAACGTTTGACGTTCTCAAAACCTCCTGTTGGTCCATTGGCGGCTGTTTGAGTAATGTTTGGCATGGATGTCTCCCTCTCAAGATGTTCTACACGAACAAATGTGTCCGGGTCGATTCAACCTTGCTAAGCAGGGAAACAGCCATTTCGATCGCGCTGTGGAGATGGCCTCGGAAACTTGTCACTCCGTGCAAGGTGAGATCGTGGCCATACATTGACCGCAATCGAGACTGGCTGCCGAGCATAGGCGAGGACGTGGCTCGAGGTCACCAGCCGGCGCTCATGCGGCGGAAGCGGCCTTCAGCTGCGACTTGCAAGTCCAATTTTGGGGAGCTAAAGCCTTTTCGAGATCCAGACAAATCTCTTCGTATTCACCTGACTCTTTGAGCGGAAGCACAAATGTGAGGTATGTTGGTGACCCTGCGATTCACAGAAGATTGGCTGGCTATCGAAGATGGCATCACTGCCAAGGATTCGAACATTGGTGTAGCTGGAGGATGCGAATGATGACTATGGGGCATTCCTGGGCAGGTCTCGGTAAGGATATGCTTCGGTGCTGTTTCTTAGAGCATCGTGAAGCACAACTGGTCTTTTCTCCAGCCCGCACCCTGTTTGCGCGGAAATTATCGGCGGTGTTGGATCCGGTGCTGCCGAGAATTCCGAAGCGTTCACGTCCCAGCGATCCGGATCACGCGTCACTTCATACGATATTCTGCAAGCAGATCGTGAAACCAAATTCGCCTTGCTGTTACTGTACCGCTTTTGAACGTATGGAATCTCTTTGCGGTGCTGACATCATTGAGATACTTGAATCGACTACATTCTCGAGAGACGAAGAAGAAAGTCATAGCTGTCGAAACCGACGCATTGCTTCCGATACCCGAAAATGCATCACCGGGAACACGTTCGGGTCTGAGTTTGGAATTTCGATGTGCAACGAGTGACAACTGGACCTGGCATGTAAGCGACGTGCATGCCATTAGCGCCGATGATGAAATTTGTGGGCAAAAGTAAGAGCAGATTAGGCAGTCAACGTGCGAAGGCCAATGGTCTCTTAGCTCGTCTTCCAGATCTCTTTTCGGGTAATTCGATCCGGAATGCTTATCCCGTTCTCAAGTCGTGGTGAAATCGTCTATCATACAGCACAAGCGTTGGGGGCCTACTTTCAACCGTGTTTAGGAAATGAGCTACCGAGTATGGCAGGTGGGTTCCGAACTGGATCAATTGCGACTTCTCGCAACACGACGGGCAAAATTCAAGCTCACGTCATCGATGCATGTGCTATGTATGCTTGCAACAGCGACAGTATCCCAAGCATGTGGTTCTGTGGCGCCGAGCAAGCACAGCGATGCAGAGCTTCTTACCAAGAGAGGTGTAAGCTACATTTCGGGAAAGAAAAGCCGTCGGCTGTTGAACAAGCGGCAAATGAAACGAGAAAGACCAGACATCGGTGAGCTGGGTACCTCGGAAGTCACAGAAGCAAGTGTGCATGAAAAGACGCCAGTGGTGTGGCGTTGGTATCTTCAAGACTTCTCCGCGTCATTCATTGAGAGGCGGTTGGGGAGCCTCTCTCGTGTCTTACCGAGAGGTTCCCCAAGTAGTTCGCATATCGTCTCGTCAGATCCCTCTACAGCCTTGCCAGTTCACTCAAGATGCTGCCTTGTCTCAAAGCCCGCATGCCCTCGAAGCACCTGCTTCAATGAACGAGCAGTGATATCCAGACCATTCCGGATGTAAAAGGCTCTTGACGGCGGATGGAAAACCCGATTGCCGCACACATGCAAAATAACATCTCTCTGGGCCGAGACTTGGACAGGTCCCATCAAGCTGAAGGTCCTGGAGTCTACTATCGTCATGCTTGTGCTTTCTTTGCCGTGACTGAATCCCGCCAATTCATTGTCTAGGACGTTCATCTAGCGTCGCCATCGATTGAGACGAAGACCAGACTTGTAACAGACAGAAAAGCTTGAAGCAAAGCGTGAAGACATGCTAGACTCATGTGCACTCATGCTCGATGATGAGACTTCTTCTGCTCCGTGGTTCCGCTGCAATAAATCCAAGATCATGTGTTCCTAGTCGATGATGTCATGGAGTCCGCTTCCAAGCTAGAAGGGGATGGACACACGGTCCAACATTCCGACGATCCAGCTCCCTAGTCTTCCGATACACTTACCATTCTAGCCGGACGAGACCAAATGACCCCGTAGCATTCTGGAACGGGTCTGTCAGAACTCAACGAAGTAGACGGTAGTAGAAGAGCGATACTGTAGTATGACAGTAGGTGTCGGAAAACACGGAGACGAAGGTATCCGCCCTTGTAGTATGGAAGCACCTCTCACACGAAGCTATCAGCCCACAAGCAGCAAGACTTCCTCCCTTAGCCTCGCATGCTGACATGCCAGCAGAGCTACGGAACAGTGAGCCAGCATCGGCTTCAACTCGGGAGGCACAAGGTATATAATCGCTGGCCTTCCAGCCCGGTGATCTCAGCTAACCCAACCTCAAACCTATCCACTCAAACGCAACAATGTCGATCTCGGCCAAAGGTGATAACCCGTACCTCACGAAGGAGCCCGCCAAGGAGCTTTACGTTACGAACGCATATCGCAACAATGCTACTGGTAGAGACCTAGACAAGGAGGCCCTCGAACGATTCAAGATCCGAGAGATCTGTGAAGGTTGGGGCATGTACCGCGATGCAGCTGAATGGTTAGTTCCTAGTCCAATTTTAGTTCCTACTTCTCGCAGTCAATATCGAATTGGTGAGCTGACATACACTTGGCATGCTCTACCGGCCAACTCTTGGACTGCCTTTTGAAGGGACAATTATCGGTCAATGTTCCACGAAGACGCCTACATCGCTACTTCATGGCATCAATCGTCTCTCGAAGACTTCATCAAAGCTAGCATTGGCGGTTTTGACAGCGGTCACAAATTCATGTACATCCTTCACCGCTTGATTGGACAGACTGTCGAGGTCAATCCCGACCTCACTCGCGCAGTCGCCAAGATGAAGGTCACTATTACCTGCCGATTCACCCTTCCAGACGAGGATGGCAACAACGTCGAGATGGACAACGAATCAGACTGCCGCTTCTTCTTCTTGCTCGAGAAGCGCAACAACAAATGGGGCGTTGTTTTCTACACTCTACTGGTAAGTGCGATGTGCTGCAATCGCGTTCTGCACAGAAGTGTTTCGATTCTGACTCATTCTCGTCCCTGTTCGCCTCAACCAACAGTTTGACAAAGACAAGTTCATCCCTGTCAACCCGAACTTGAAGCCTTTTAGCATTCCCGAAAGCGAAGTTGCAAAATTCCCCTCCGGTTATCGATACCTTGCCTGGGCCGAGGTTCTGAACGGCACCCCGCCCAAGATGAACCTGAACTCACACGGCAAAGAACGCGACATCCTGTATGGTAAATGCAGGGATTGGCTTGATGGTAAGACGGTTAAGCCCGATCTCACTGGGTTGGATGCATGAGTCTTACAAATGCCAGCGAAGGCGACACATCAAACAAACACCCTCTTCGATGTCGACACGTAAATTCACTTGCTTCCATGTTGTAATCTCAAAGAAATTTATCATGCAAGCCACGACACAATCGTTCTACCATCGAGGGAGGTTATTTTGCTCAGCCCTTTGCTAGAAAGCTTGTCTGTAATGTAATATTAGTATGAACGACGCATATTTTTGAACGGTTCTTCACACATATCCCTCTCTTGTATCGCAAATTGTTGTCACGTCAACCTGTCACACCTACTCTGGGGCCTCACACGGTGACAAAGGCACCAACAACAAGGCGTAAGTGATGCTAATGAAAAGGCGCTACAAAATTGTTGCCGTGACGGTGGTTGCATTGCGACAAGGTTTGCGACTAGTGACAGAGAGCAAAGAACATGCGATCGGTCGACTCAGCGAAAAAGCTGGGTCTCTTGGCCGGAAACAAGTTTAGGGTTAGGGATTGGGGTTGGGTTACAAGGTGTCCTGTCCGGAAAACAGGGTAGGGTGTCTTAAGTAAAGTTGTAGAGAAGGCCAAAGTAAGTACTTTTTGATTATCAGACCCTACGCAAGTTCATTAATACTTGGCCGAGGTATGGCCCGGCAAAGTTTGGCTTGGTCCAGTTGGGATGCCAAAAATGTGGGAATTTCCACTTGCGTCCATAATGAAAGTTGTGTGAAATGGTGTCAAATGAACATGCTCAAAGTCGTGTCACCTCAGCTAAAGTGGCCATGGAGCTACGGTCCACTTTCCGTTTTTGGTCAAAATGGAAAATCCTCCAAGGGTCCCCCCTTGGGATGGGCCAAAATGGACCCCCTCGGATTGCTCTGCAGCCTTAATATAAGTTGTAGAGGGATGCTAGGAGATGCTAAGTCCAGAGTTTTGGAGTGATCTAACCCAAAGTCATGGAGATATGGTGACCTTGGTACCCAACCCTAACCCTACCCTATATAGTCACAGTCAGCACACACGTATGAGTGTTGGGGGTATTTACAAGTGGATTTTCTTGGGGGGTTTTCTGTGTGGGTGTATGTACATACATAGGGATCAGTTGGGTCTCAGTCTTATTTACAAGCTCAGGATCTCATAGTGGTTGCTGTCCAGGTGGATGAGACCTAGGTACGGTCCACTAGCACCCCCAGGGTAGACAGAGGCGGTCTTGTGGCGGTCAGAGTAGACCCAGAGGTGCAGGTGATATGCCTGTGCCTGTGCCTGTGCCAGTGCCAAGATGGCCAATTCATCTCCCCAAGTGCCTACCTTGGCCATCTCTGTCAGCCAGATCATGGCACCTAAGTGGGCAGCCCCCTCTGCAGCATAGGTGGCCACCAGCTCTGGCTGATCCTCCATATACTCCACTGCTCTGGCTCTGGCCTCCATGTGGATGCGCTGGTTGCCATACACATGCTGGGCCACTGCTCTGAACAGGCAGTTGCCATCCTGTTCAATGGTTATGGTTGTGGAGCGTCTGACACCTTGCATGCTGGAGACCGATACCATGGGTTGCAGAGTCCATGTAGGTGCCAGGAAGGGGACCTGGGGCAGCTCAAGGATGATGCCTACAGATGGAGAGCGCTCTCTGAGGGTCCTAGAGCGCAGCTGCATAGCAGTGGTGGCTGCTGGGGGGCTCTGGAGTGGCTGCCTCTGCATTGCTAAGGTCCATCAGGATGGCTGGGTTA